>CM024469.2:17441695-17912392 GCA_014182885.2 Eucalyptus caleyi | reverse complement strand
ACTCAAGTAAAGTACCAAGTCTGGCAAGTGATGCCGGAAAGTCAAGAGGATACCGCTGCTTGTTCTGCTAGGTGAAGCTCTGCACACAATCTAATCCACTGAACTACTCTACACTGAGTCTGGGGGCAGCAAATACGGTAAAAATTTTAAAGAAAATCCTGCAGTTAATATTAAATAACAGGGGGTAATCACTATCAAAGGAAGAGCAAGAATGGAGAATAAGCCATGTCAGTCAATCAGCAACTGCAGTATCTTTGCGTAGCACGTCGCCTATTTGAGCTTAACTAGTACAGCAATGGTGGAGCTTGTCATAAAGATTACCGCCAAGGATTGTGACCATCACCGTTTGTCTTAAAGAGTTACACGAATTCGTTGCAAGGTTCTCTGTTTTTAATTGATATTTGGACTTGGGAAATGTTACTGCAGATGTAAATCACTTCTTTATTCGCACGTACGTATGCAAATATATACAAACAAATTTTTTAGCTGGTAGAATCAATTGTTGGATGGATCTAAAGGTTTGGTTGGGATATTTTCTTAAAGCCAAAAATTTAGATTCATTTTGCAGATATGGTTTGGAATTCTACGAGGATTGTACAAGATATGCTATGTTAGATGACCGACATTTTAAAAACTCAAGGTCGAGCCTATTTCTTTTTTTCAATAAATAGAGAACGTCATGGGGCATCGCAAGATTAGATATTTGAAAATTTTAGTACTTTGAAATTTGATATTTCATTCTTTGATTAGGTTAGCTTGGGATGTCTCTAGTATAGAGTATTCGAATTCATTGTTTTTATTAATTTAACTTTCTAAATGCATTATGATATTTTATCATTGATTGTAAGATACCATAGGATCTAATTGCTTTTTAGGTTTAGCTACGATTTCGTTATATTATTGGCATTTCTTTTTTCTGTTACATTATTGAGTAGTGAACTTCTTAAAAAAGGGTCGCGAGTGTGTATTTTTATTGTGTTTTATGGGATCAGGCAATTTGCCTCGTTTCAAAATTATAGAAAATCGAGACATTTCTCTTCAGACGTTTTGTACTTGCAAACTTTGGGTATTCATGTTTATTCAATTCTTTTCGTTTCCATTGCATCATAATGGATTAGCATTCGGAAAGCCAAATCCCAACTTCAAGCAAAGATTAAAGGTC
This sequence comes from Eucalyptus caleyi, assembly GCA_014182885.2. Classification (NCBI taxonomy): domain Eukaryota; kingdom Viridiplantae; phylum Streptophyta; class Magnoliopsida; order Myrtales; family Myrtaceae; genus Eucalyptus; species Eucalyptus caleyi. The sequence goes on along the minus strand of CM024469.2, from coordinate 17,911,230 downwards.
TATTGGCATTAAGGAATTAAAAGATGAGTACATTACATGCAACTATAAAAAGAGTATATTTTGCAAACCTCACTTGCGACAGGAAAAGTTAAAGTAGATAATAATTGCGAACTATTTCCGATCCTTCGATCCTCGCAAGCTGCCGACGCATCCCCTTCTGGCATCGATTCTGGAGAGAACTCGGTTGTGCTTTCGCCACACACAAAGGGGGAGGAGCAACATGGTGAGTAACGAGCACTCACAAAATCCAAATAGGATCCATTTTAAGAGCTTTTCGGACTTTGGTATTTCCATTGTCATAAAAGAAAAGTAGGTACCGCCGAGAAGCGCTAAAGACAAGTAAACCATTAAAGTGTAGGGGAAGAATGCAATCGCGGTGGCCCAAACCGTGCCGATGGAGGCGGTAAAAACTAAGCTGTTGAAGATGGTAAAACGCCATAGACCAACGCCACTCAAGATAAGATTTCCGGCTTGATGCGGTTTTCCAGTAACAATGCTGCTGGAATTGGAGGTAACGACAGTGGAATTAGGGGTAACGATAGTGGAATTGGCTGGGTTATTTGAAGAGGAATCCTGCCAAATACCTCCCGGAGGAGTTAAAGCGGACTGGTAAGTGGCAGTCAAAATCAAGGTAGACACTATAAGGACTATTTTGCGAACTTTCTCGTTTCTGGTGCCAAAATACCCTGCATACCTCTCGAACACAGTTAGTTTCATGCTAAAATACTGTGATAATGAGAGAGTAGGAGTAGAATGTCTTGTTTGATGTTCTCGACGGCGTAACCGGTTCTCAACATCTTGATTGCGATTAGGATACTCTAGGCAAATTTGCAGAGCTGTCTTGTGCTGTAAGTTCTTTGCATGAACGTTCGTACACCCAATCAGTAGATTGACGATCTGGAAGAAATGCAAATGAAACAAAATGAAATATGTATTCCTTCAGTTTCAATCATTGCTTTGTGACTAAGCTTTATCATTGTGCACAGTGACCTCATGCCATATAAGCTTGAATGATGCTACGGATACATGTACAAAAGGAAAATGTTTACTAAACCTTATTTATCAAATGCGGTCATTTCAACTAATGTAATGAAGTCTCAAGTTTTTCTCAAAAAGTGCAATTTAATCCTTTTACCTGAAATTATTTATATCATAACTAGAAATTGCCCATGTGATTAGTAACATGGGTGAATTCTGCAAAAGTGAGGACCCGAAATATGATATTTTCCTATAAGTTTAGGACTTTATTAAGCCAATTGAATGTTTATAATTACATTTTGCAAATGATTTTGCTAAGATTCAACTGAATAGGGCGTAATTCTCACGTCCATGAAGGGATTATTTTATGGTCAAGTTGGATTGTCCATGTTAGCTTCAATGTCATTAACTTCTATCTCGTAAATGGACTGATTATGAAAGAAGAATAGAGATTTTGCTAATCAATAGGAGAAATACAGTAATAGAAAAGAATGGATTACTTTAATGTTTTGTTAGACAGGAGTGATTACGATGAAAAAAGTTGAAAGGAAATTATTCATCCAAAACCATTTGACTTGGAGTTACTTAGAGCTCAGTAAAAACGAAGTTTCATAGGGTTTGAAAGGAAATAATTTTAATAATATCTTTTCTCTCCACTAAATAAACTATAGACAATGTGATCTCTGTATCGCTCCAACCGAAAACGTTGTTGGGCCAATTAAAAAAGAACTCATAATAGCATCAGGAGCTCAAAGTAGTTTTCGCACTAGCAGCCTTGAAATGAACTATGGGCTTGTGCTAAAACAGATAAGTACAACGCTGAAAATATAAGATGACCATGAAAAGTACATCACTGAATACGATCAACTTCTTAATATTTAGTATTTGATTTATTTCAAAAGGAAAAGAAAAACAGTGCTTGTTGACCTAATTTTCACAACCCATCTCAATGGCATACAAAGTCAACTATATATGTATGAATGGTGGGGTTTGGAGAGAAATGAAATGATTAATCACTATGGAAACAAACGAAGATAAACGAATGGATCAACCTGTAAAAAACGTACTGAATATACGGGTGGAGCCCACTCTACCATGACCTTGTGCACGGGAAAATTTTCAAGAAGAGAATCGGAATTAAAAGATTGGGAGGGAAGGAATGATATCCATCCCTCCCATAATTCCTTTTCTTATCTCCTACGAAACAAACCAAACAAGGGGTTCCGTTCAAGTCTCTTCTCTTCGAATGTTTCTAAAACCATTTATTTTCAGTCCCTACCATGTCATTACCATAACAATTGTTCTTGGATTAGATTATGTCGAATTTAAGGACTGAACAATACAAGCACGTACAATGACGAAATCAATGAAGTATATCGGCATGAACTATACCTCAAGTTGCTGCTCTTTGGATACAGCCACAGGAAGTTGCTGCTGCCCGGATACAGCCACAGGAAGTTGCTGCTGTCCAGCCTGAAATTGCTGCTGTCCTGATACAGCCGCGAGTAGTTGCTGCTGTCCGGATACAGCTACGGATACAGCCGCAGGAAGTTGCACAAGAAGTTGCTGCTGTCCGGATATAGCCACAGGAAGTTGCTGCTGTCCGGCCTGAAGTTGCTGCTGTCCGAATACAGCAATATGTAAGACGGTATTACCATTTTGGTCTTTCCAGTTCAAGATTTCTGTTAGACGAACTCGCTTAAGCCATCCAAGTAAAATCTCAAGTGCTTTGGTGTTGCCCTTCTTGACAGCAACGTGAACTGCAGTCTCACACTGGTTCGTCAAGTCTTCAATGGACGATTTGCAAGTAGACAGGATTTCTGCCAGGAGTTCCTGGAGCTCCTCTTGATCCTGCATTTTTTCCCCAGCTACAAAATGTAAAGGGGTGTACCCGTCTCGTCCTCGGACTCGGATCACTTCAGGGTCAAGGGTCATCAGTGCCCTCGCAGTGTTATAATGGTTATTTAGCAAAGCCAAGTGCATGGGGCTATAACCCCTGCAATTCAGCTTTCGAGTGAACGACGGCTTTAAGGTGGCTATCTCCATGGCCACTTGAGTTTTCCCCTCCTCTGTGGCATTGTGTAGGGGAGTATTTGTGAAGGGGCCTGCATCATCTAAGAGATTTTTGTTCCTCTCAATTGAGCTGTATAGCTGATCGACATTATCAGCTGCTATTGCTTCTTGAAGGGTCATTGTTTGAGGAGGGGAATGTAGCAGGGGATTTGCTCAGTGATGATGATGGATGGAAGTAGGAGTAGCGAACTTGCATAATCATAAATAGCTCCATGGTCAACGCCATTTAATAAGGCGAGTCATTGTTTATAATTTATAAAGAAGAAAAAACTCAACTAATTAGGGATCTTTCTCTGTCGGAGAAATTATATGCGAAGTTTCGCAATGTGAAAGCTCAATCAGCAAGATAATTGAAATTAATCGAAGAAGTCTAATTAAACCTAAACCCAGTAATTTATGGTCTGATTTTTTTCTTTTTTAATATCATTTGGGGTCATTTCTCCGCAGCTACATGAAGCTGTGGGGAATAGCAGCTAAGGCTGTCCTTGATAAATTATTACTACACCCGCGAACGCGCTTGTCATTTGGGTAATCTGTGGTAAAATAAAGCATAAGGTTTCAATGCTCGAATTCCACTAACAGTGAACTCGATAATCTGATTATAGCCCTTTAAAAAAAAAAACAATTTAAATCATCAAGTGGCCAATTTTTTTGGGGGGGGGACATATTTTGCGTTTTCCCCCTTTTTCCAAGACTTCTGAATCACGACTCTGCCGGCCCCTCCTTCGCACAAACTTCTGATTCTGCTTTCCCTTATTTTCTTCATCCGAAGCTCCACCAGCTGCGTTGCTTTCGTTTTCATCTCGTCCGAAGCTGCTCCGTCGTTGTCCGCGTCTCGACCGACTCAACAGCAGCCCAGCAAACTCCCTCAAAGTCGACTCCACGAAGCCCGAAGCCACCGAGTTCTCCCTCCACCATTTCTGCCGACCATCTTCGGTTGTCTCCTTCAGTCAACCCACAACTTCAAAGACGTCTCGACCGACATATTTTGGCTTTTTCGCCCTTTTTCCAAGACTTCTCGATCACGACTCTGCCGGCCCCTCCTCCTTCGCACAAACTTCTGATTCTGCTTTCCTTTATTTTCTTCATCCGAAGCCCCACCGGTTGCGTTGCTTTCGTTTTCATCTCGTCCGAAGCTGCTCCGTCGTTGTCCACGTCTCGACCGAGTCAACAGCCCAGCAAACTCCCTCAAAGTTGACTCCACGAAGCCCGAAGCCACCGAGTTCTCCCTCCACCGTTTCTGCCAGCCATCTTCGGTTGTCTCCTTCAGTCAACCCACACCTTCCACCGAACTCTCTCCCCTGCCCATCTCCACGTGTACTCCTCGGCAGATTTCCCCAGCGTCGCGGCCCAACGCTCTTGCCAACGTCCCCACCGACAAGCCCATGATCACCCTCTCTCCGTTTCGCTTCTTGGCTGCCAGCGCACTCGGTCAACTCTGTGATCCCTTGGCGGTTTGTTGACCCAGTGGTTCCCTTCGTGCACCACCTGCCTCCACTAGCTGACTCCTGGCCGTGCTTCCTTCGTCCGCTTCTCCACCGCCTCCACTGAGTCGCACACGGGCAGCGAAGCAGCCCAGCCCGAGGCTGCTTCTTCGCAGCTCAGTCTCCCACAGTCCAGCCCATTTGAAACCGTGGTCTTTAGCAACAGGCCAAGTCCGTGAGCAAGCAGCCCACTCGAAGCAGACTTCAGCCCAACTTAAGTTCAGCCCATTTCCAGCTCACTTGAAGCCCAAGAAGCAGGCCCAAGCCCAAGTCTAAGCCCAGAAATTTTGTGGGCTTGCGAGGCTTGTAGGCCCGGCCCAAGTGTCCGTTGACACTGCGAAAATTTGGATTTCGGCTGCCGTCACGTCATCATCGCGGTGTTTTAGTCTTCGCAATAAAGAAGTGAGTTTCACTAAGTAATCCTCGCTTAGTAAATTAATCATGTTTAAGGGTTGATTATATTTAATTAAATACAATTAGGTGGATAGATTATATTATATTAGCTAAACTAATTATCCATTGATGCATGTTAGGCAATTGGGTAGTGTAATTAGCAAGTAGACACGTCTTATTATTTATTGAACGAACCTCGGGATTTTTCCCAGTCCCTTTCGTCTTCCGTTTGGGCATTACAGGCCTAAATTAGATTTATTGCATTTATTTAATAATTTTTAATTAATTAATTAATTAATTATTTTTCAGAAATTCAGCTGGGATAGCCAACAACTAAAATTTTATGCTAGATACTATGGTTTAGTTTGTTTATTTAATTGAGCATTGGTTTGTGAAAATTGAGTGAAGTGGTGATTGTGGGGAAATTATTCCAAGATTGGAGAATGTCAGTATTTGAGTGGGAAATAACCATGAAAGGTTGTGAGTGGACCTAGAAAACCGCCGAAGTATGGTTGCGCCAGTTGGGCCGAGATCTGCCACCGAATTAGAATTGGTTGTGCCTAATCGGGCCATGATTTGCCACCTATTAATTGTCGTGCCGATTGGACTGTGATTCACCACTTGATAGAGGTCATGCCTAATATGGCCGTGATTCGCCACCTAATAAAGGTTGCGCCCACTAGGCCGTGGTTACCACCTAAAGATAGGTTGTGTCATTTGGATCGTGAATTATAGCTGAGGATTGAATAGATCCTACTCGTTGAGCCGGGAGTAAGATTTGAGATGGAATACTTGAGATGACCAGAGAGTGATCTTGATGACATGTAATCGATTGAGTCAATTGATGGATGATTCGATCTGATTGAATTGAGTTAACAGTGTACCTGTCAGTATTTATGAATTGAGCTGACTTGCAGGAAGGAATTGAGGCCAAAGTAAGCCCTCTGACTCGTGGTTGTACTTAAGCAACCCCTATGGCATATTTTCTTTCTAATTGAGTCTTAAGGGGTAAAATTCGTTGAGACGTTATCTCACTAGTTATTGTATAATCATTTTCAAGTCTATAAATGATGTTGGTGGAGGACTAGAAGTCCTGGAATTTGGGAGAGTGAAGGAAATGGAATCAGCAAATCTGTCTGACTCGTTAGTCATAGGACAGTCCCTTTTTTATTAAGCCGATATTTTTGTAAGAGACCTGATGTTATAAATAAACCTGTGCGTTTATAAAAAGATTTATTTTGGTTTGAAAAATTGGTCCTGTTTTCCTATCCCATTATTTTATTATCTAGGGATTATTTATATGTTTCTGCATGCGTATATAAAACCAATGGATTGGCGATGCGTCTTAGGACGTCTCTATTAATCGACCAAGTGAGGGATGAGTGCGTGCCCAAGGATCGAGGCGTGACAATTGGCTTGCTAGAGGGTAATACTTGGATCTCTTGTAAAGGAAGAAACATAGCTACGTCTATATACCATCTCCCCCAAACTAGGTAAAACTCAAAAAACTAAAAAAAGAAAATATAGGCCGACTCTTGAGTGTACCCCGAAATTGGTTGGTTCAATTGCAAGCCAATTTTAAAGTCCATCAGTTTGGTATTTCAATTTCACAAACTGAAAATTGTCTCCTTCGATGCCCTAATCTTAGGGTTTCCCATTGCAAAAGGGAGGCAAACGTCGTCGCAGACCGGGCCGCGAAAGCCCATGGAGCTAACCTGCTATCTGCCAACTGGGTTTTTTACCCACCTTCGTTTATGCGCGATCTTTTGTATGCTGACTATATGCATGATGTAATTTCTACAGCATAATATATCAGTTTCTATTTCGACCAAAAAAAATAAAAATCTGGAACCAACCACTCCACGATGCTATAAATGATTACTTGCTTTTCATCTCAAAGCTTTTGACCCAATAAATTGAGCAATTCTCATGAACTTCATATTGTTTCAGGAAAAATAAAATAAAACCATAATGCAAAATTTGTTAACATAGCTACTAGCTAATTTCGGAGATGGCTTGTACATTTAAATCTAAATACTCGCTATTTAGTTGTAAAAGACCCATGATATGAAAATGATGGTGAAAAGGATAGGAATAAATATTCAGCTAAATTGACGAAGAGAGCGCTAAAATAATGGAAATGAACTGCCTGAAAACCTCACTTAGTGAATTATTCCATTGAGATGGCGGTTCAAGTCGACGAGTCTAGTACATGGGACGATTGTCATGCATATCATAAAAAGCCTATATGGTGTTCAGGGAGCCAATGCATATGCACAGTACACTTAAAAATATCGGCAGCACTTACCTCAAGAATAAACCTTGCGGCTCTAAATTCCGGTATGATGTTTTGCGGAAGCTAATAGTGATAATTTTAGGTGAGTATGCGAGATTTTACTTGGCAAGGGGACGAGAGGATGGGTAAATGAAGGTGGACTTTCACGGCAAGGGGAGCACAAGGAAATAACACGAAGGCTTTTCCTATTTGGTGGGAAATACAAAGGAAGGAGAAGAGGTTTGCTAGTTTCTGAGTAAGTTAAATTGGACGTCCACCAAGCCTATTTATAGTCGCACATCGCCGACTTGCCCATGCAAAATTCTCTGCTCAAGTTAGAGATTTTCTTACCTTTAGTCTGCTCTATTATTGAGCTTGTAAACCGACTTTCAAGGGCAAATATCTCTGCTATTTGGAGAGATAATTTTGTGGTCTATTTGGACTCCATACTCTTCCTTGCCACCCAAGCACTAGATATTTTGTAGGATTTTGCTAGACTTCTAGTAAATGCTTACATTAGAAAAATACAATCACAGAGTTATTGTCACAAAGTATTGGAGTCATTTCTGTCTATACTTCTCCAATGTCTTCTAGAATTCTTTGAAGTCATATTACTTGATTGGTGGTCATAGCAGCCACGACGTATTTTACTTTTGTAGTGAATTGTATCATTCAGTCTTGTTTTCTAAATGCTTGGAGTATATTCCAAAACCCAGTATAAATGCATAGCCTGTGGTGCTCTTCCTGTCATTAGCCGACCTTACCTAGTTGTTGTCAGTGTAGGAGCTTGGTACTTGCTCTTGGTGAAGATCATATTGCATTTATCAAATAACAATTTTTGCCATAATTTTTAATTAATTTTCAATTTTTTTATATTCCTTATATTTCATGCAATTAAATATGGATAACAATAAATAATTCCAAATAGATATTTAAATATGCCTAAATTATAATTTATCATACCAAATATATGTTAAATTAACATTAGGCATATTAAAAAGAAAATTAGAAAACAAACCCATTGGACTTGTGCGGCCCAAACCTTCGCTTGACACACGTGGTCCCCTCCTCTCTAGTACCGCAGGACGCCCAAACTTTCGCATGGGCCTCATGGCCCAACTCTCGCTTGGAATGGGTGGGCCAGATGATAGCCGCGTTAGGCCCAGCTCGCAGAATTGAGTCCATGTTCCAAGAACAAAAAAATGGGCTTACAACCATATATTGGCCTGACCTGGCTGGAGGTCTTCTTCGACCTCTAGCTAGGTCCCAAATTTCTACAAACCAAGTCACATGACCCGGTTTCAACCCGAACCTCAAAAAACACTTATTAAGGTTGATTTTTAATAATTTTTTTCCATGGGTCTTGCTTCTAACATCATTATAAATTGACTAGAATGAATTAAATGAAGAACAAACAAAAAAATCATACATAATCAAGTTTCAAAAATTTTGAATCTAACACCCATGGCCGAAATTTGGTTTTCTCAAGTTTAAACCCAAAAAAACTCACCTTAATGCAACTAAAAGATTCTAAAACATATATAACAATACCCATGCGATAATTCATAACAAACATCAATCAATTGCAAGTAATTTAAAAATTCTAGAACTTTTTCAAGGTATAAAACCCTAGAATTTCATATTCAAAATTCTCGATCAATTCTTAACCAAACTATACAAATTATATATGGTTGGAAAGATCTTAACATGTTGAACAAAAATCCTAAGGTTTCATAATCGATCGATCAAAAAAATCCACATGAAAAAATAATGACAAAGGAAAAAAATTTGAATTTGTTCGTAAAAAGAAAATAATTTTGAGTTCTACAGACATATATGATATGCTTTGATACCACATGTAGAAAGTTATCCACATAAACAACTAATTAATCAAGAACAATCATATCCATATATGATTGGGAAATACCGAAATCGATATGCATATCGGAATTAAAATGTACCTATTTGGGCCATTTTTTCACTTGAAAAAAAATAAATAGATCAATATGTGTATAATTAGAGATCTATTGGAATGTTAGATCTTTATCTCTATAACATATTTCAGTATAATAGCTTTTAATGAGATTGAGCGACTGATAAGCGTAACCTACCATTTTATAGGCTAGAGATGAGACCTAACAAATCCTAATCAATAGTGCGTCAACTGAGCTTCTCCTATTACGGGCTTCAGTTAAACAGAATTGCCTACATTTTGCTGCTCATTTAGACCTGTTATTAATAGATAACAAAACCCAATTCAATAAGATCACTTAAGGGTTTAACAGATATTGAAATATTCATTAATATGATTATTTAAAATAAAAAAAATTAATTAATTAATGTAAGCTATTATTATAGGAAATTTTCAACATTGTAAACAAAAATTTGAAACTACATTAACTCTAGTTAAATAACATCTAATGATCTTTTAACTGGTGAATCCAAATCAAAAGCTCTGTCATGAAAGAAGAGAATGAATGTGATGTTTGGGAACAACGACAATGGTGAAAACTACCTCGTTGACTTTTTAAATTTCCAAGGCTATCTTATATTTAATCGGAAGGTATCTCATTCCTCTTCTTTTTTTTTTCCTAGGATTAGCTAGTCTTTGGTTATATTCTTACAATTCTCTTTGTTACCACTTCATTGTGGGAAAGTGATGCTTGGTAAAGACGACAATGGTGAAAATTGCCTCGCCGACAAAGATCGGGGGTCCAGGCTTTGACGGCGAGCATCTCAACGGAACCTGGAATCGGTGGGATGCAGCTGCCTATGGAAAAGATTGCAAAGTGACTTGGTGTCCTAGGGCTGGAGAGAAACCTAAGTGGGGACAATGAAGCGGCGTCGCATGGAATTTGAGCACTGGCCAACCGTTCGATGAACCTATCTCAATAGTCCAAACGTCCTGCTTATTATTCATAGACTTCATATTCAAGTGAAAAGGATTTCGAAGAGTTTGAAGGACATACTAATCATGTGCTGGTGGCCACAGAAGATGTACAGGTGATGGTCAATTATTATGATAGATGGACGGTCGATGCCGTGGAGCATGTTATGGAGATTACTACCAAGAATTGTCCCCGTTACCGTTTGTCTGATAGAGTTGCATGAATTTGCTGCAAGATTCTACGTTTAGATGGATACTCAAACCAAAAGGATTTTATTGCATATGTACATGACTTGTCCCGTTGCACTAATGTATTCAAATATCGAAGAGCAAATCTCTAGGCTTGTAGATTGAAGGGAGATGCTTTTCTTTATTTTTCATGTGGGATCAAGTGCAAGTTGAGCGTAAACAACCTAAACATCCTTATAATTCCTGTTGATAAGGTAGTGAATTTCCTTTTCAAGAAAACGATGATTTTGAGCTTGAGGAAGAATCTCAAATGAGCATGTTTTCCATGACGATGGAGAAACGATTTTGGAGAAAAGCCCCTCTACTATTGACATGAATTTAGATAGATGAGATTCTGGTTGAGAAATTTGAAGCGATAGAAAATGGAAAAAATAGCAGTAGATCAAAAATTGATTTCACTATTTTACGAAATTTAAAAAATTAATTGATAGATTGATGTTGAAGTTTGGCTGGGATCTTTTCTTTAAGTGAGAAAAAAATTGATTTTGTATATATGGTTCCGAATTCCAAGAGAATTGTAGCACATAATCTTTATTCTAAAAACTCAAGATTGAGCCTTTTTTTTCCAATGACATGAAAATGATGTGGGGCAACTCAAGTTTGGATTTACATCTTTTATTTGATGATTTAGGAATTTCCTATTGTTAAGATATCTTAGGATCTAGTCAGTTTTTTACGTGTAGCTAGGGTCTTGTTATATTCTTAGTATTTCGTTTGTTTAGATGTAATTTCTAGTAAAACAGTAGCAATCGTGCTTATTTGTTGTGTTTTTATCAGACCGGTCAATTTGCCTCTTTTCAGAAATACAGTGGATCGAAGAAATTTCACTCATTGTGTTTTGTGCGTCTACGTTTTGGGCATTCATCTTTGCAAGTTGCGGTTTAGTGCTTTTCGTTTCTGTTGCAACATTTTATAAAGTTGAATTAGGAAAAATGCTATTTGAAGTCCCGAATTCAGGCAAGATTAAAGGCGTTCAGTGAAATTAATAGATGAGCCCATAACATGCAATTAAATAAAAGAGTCCGATTCTTGCGAACTTTAAGATAAGAAACACAGACTGGATGCACACGAGATAAGAATTGTTAAAGTAAGCAATACTTGCGAATTACTTTCAATTTTTCAATCCTAGGAAGCTGGCGACACATCTTCCTGTGGTAACGATTTGTCGTCGAATTTCTAGGTGCTTTATCCTCATGTACGCAGGGAGAGGCGAGAAAAATTAATTCAAAAAGTACTGTTACAGAAATTACTGTCCCGGCATTGAATTTAAGAATAGGAATTGTGAAAGAAACAAGGTAAGTAGCGGAGAGGAGGGATATAGGGGTGTAAAGCAAAGTGCTGTCCTCTAAATTAAAAGTGGTGCCCGAGATTGTGAAGATGGAGGTGAAAAACACCAGGCTATTCCAGAACATGTACCAAAGTGGTTTCCAACTGGCCAAGATAATGTTTCTGGCTCGACGTGGCTTTTCAAGAGCAATGCTGCTGGAATTGGCGACAAAGACAGTGGAATTGGCTGTGGGATTTGACGAGAAATCCTGCCGTTATCCTCCCGGAGGAGCAAACACTGGTTAGTAAGTTGCGGCCGCAATTACGGTTGCCACAACGAGGATTACTCGGCTTCAGTTGGGGGGCCGGCCTTGTATTGGTTGGGCCAATTTTTGTTTTATAAGCTTAGTTTAGTTTGTGGGCCGTGCTGTTGTTTTCTAGGGTCGCTGGACTGGGCTCAGCCATGGGCCTGAGCCGGTCCTGACTCGGGGAGGATGCGGAGGATCCGTAATATAATATTAATAAAATTTAAAAATCTGAAAAATTTCGGAAAAAGATGTTATTTCTTCTAAAAATTAGGAAAAAAGCTTAGAAATTAGATCTTGAGTATTTTCTTTTAAAATATTTGAAAAAATTTTATCAAAAATTTTTTTCACTCAAAATTGAACAAGCCCTTCAAGTTTTATGATAGGATGTGGTTTGTTCTTAGAGACAAATATTAGGTCATTATTTGTGCAATTCTATTTTGATTATTGCTTGATACGCACTTTCAATATATTGATTGAAAAGCCTCGTAGCATCGATTTGACTTAATATTGAATACTCAAATGTTGCGTGGTTTAAAATAGCCTACATCTAATTGAGTGCTTTGGGCATGCCTTTGGATTATACCCCAAAACCTATGTCTTTTCCTCTTCGAACGGAAAAGTTAGGTGATGACAATTACATTCTTATTATTTCTGTTATGAGTCGTAATTTCTAGAAAAAAGAGCTGCAACTGTACTTATTTGTTGTGTTTTATTGGGTCACTCAGTTTGCCTTTTTTTTTTTTTCCAGAATTATAGAAAATCAAGATATGTCACTCATTGCGCTTTGTGCCTATACGCTTTGTGTGTCCATCTTGCGAGTTGTGACTTTCACTGCATCATTTCATAAAATTGGATAAGGAAAAAAGCTATTCAAAGTCCTCAATTCAAGCAAGAGTAAAGGTCTTCAATGACAAAGGAATCAACGGATCCATTACAAGCAACAAAGTTGGATCTTGCAAATCTACAGACAAGAAACATAGATTAGATGCCCCAATGACAAGAAACATAGATTAGATGCCCCAATGACAAGAAGCGTTAAACTAAATAATACTCGCGAAATTACTTTGAACCCTTCGATCCTATACTCGTCTCCGGGTGGCGTCGATTCATCGTCGATCTCTTTGGAGCTTTATCGTCACGTACCAGGTGAGACTTGACGCGGCGAGCCAAGAGAAAACCCAAAGTACCCCGAAAAAATTTCCTGCATTGGTTTTCGGAATTTGGACTAACAGGGAACATAAGTGGGTAAGGCAGAGAAGGCATATGGGCCCATAGATGGAACACACGAAAGAGCCAACCCCCAATGTAAGAGCGGTGGCCAAGATTGTGGCAATCGAGGCGAAAAAAGCCAGGCTATTGCAGATCGCCTACACATATAGATCCAAACCACTCAGGATAAGGTCTCCGGCTTGATGTGTTTTTCCAAAGGCAATGCTGCTGGAATTAATGGTAATGACAGTGGAATTGGCCGAGGGTTCTGAAGAGGAATCTTGCCAGTATCCTTTTGGAGGAGCAAGCGCAGCTTGGTAAGTTGCAGCTGCAATTAAGGCTGACGCTATAAGCATTACTTCTCGAGCGGATTTATCTTGGACGCGGAACCAATTTATGTACTTTTCAAAGAAAGTTAGTTCCATGCTATAAAACTGTGATAGAGAGAGTGTAGTAATAAAACGTCTTGCTTGAAGTCCTTGATGGTGAAACCTTTCTGCAACATCTGGATTGCCACTAGGGTTCACTTGGAAGATTTCCAAAGCTGTGTTACCTTGGAAGTTCTTCGCATATATATTCGTATATCCAATCAAGAGCTCGATGATCTAGAAGAATGCAAATGGAACAAAATGAGGTATGCTTCCCTTTAATTTTCAATTACTGCTTTGTTACAAGCTTTATTATTGTGCACAAAGTGAGCTCATGCCATATAACTATCTAAGTTTGATGATGCTAGTGATGCAACGACGAATGTACAAGGGGAAAAGTCTATTTAACCTTATTTATTAAATGCAAATTGTATGAACTAATATAATGAAGTCTAGTGTCTTTTTCCAAAAAGTGCAATTTAATCCTTTCACTTAAAAATTATTTACGTGATAGCTAGGAATTGCCCATGTGAGTCGCAACATAGAGAATTCCACAAAAGTGATGGCTGGAATGATTATGATTTTTCAGAAAAGTTTAGGAGTTAATCACGTCAACTAAAAGGCTTGGGATTTAATTATATTTTGTACATGTGGTTTTTGCTATGAAGGCAAAGGCTACCTTAGATAGGGGAGTGCGTGTATGTATGTGTATATATATATTATATCTTCTATGCATAATATTCAATTGATCAAGGATTAATTTTCTTGTCCACAAAGTGATTATTCTACGGTTGCGTCGGATTGTCCTTGTTAGCATCCATTTCCCTAGCTTCTATCTCATACAATATGTACTGGTGAATTGATTTTGAAAGAAGGAAATATATTTTTGGTAATTGATAGGAAATATGAAATGATGGAAAAGAATGATTAAGTTATCATTGTGTTAGGTAGGAGTTACTATGATGTAATGAGTTTGAAGGAAATTACTCATAAAAAATTATCCAACCCGAAAGATTTAGAGCACACTAAAAAATGAGTTTTATTGGGGTTCGAAGAGAAACAATTTTAACCATAACTTTTCTCTCCATTTACTAAACTATAGACAAGGTGATCTCTCTATATCACTGCCTTTCTTTTCTTCCTTTTCCTCTATAACCTCCAACCAAAACATTGTTAAGCCAATTAAATCAAACACAAATTGGAAGCATCGCGGGCTTAAAATAGTTTTCCCACTTTTGAAGTGAAAGGCTTGTTTTGATGAAATTGAAAAGTAAGTGCTAGTATTGATAATCTTAAATGTTGACAATAGAAATAAAAAAATTCTTTCTTGATTATTTAAAATGCATCATTAAATTTGATTTATTTCTTACCAAACATGGAATTGTTGTTACTATTGATAGGTTTAACAATATAACTGGGAAGAGTTTGATTACTATCAATTATATTGATTACTAGATTAAGTGAATGTTTTGATTGAATCAGTCTTTTAAGTCAATAAGTAATACAAGTTTACCAGCCACCCAATCTTTCAACTGGCGCCATCATTTCCCTATACCACGCCCCAAGTTTCCCTAGGGGAAGGCGTCGTGGAGATTAGACGTGGCTGCCCTTCTTTCCCATAAAGGAGTGGCCAGGTTAGCCAATCGGGCTGGAATCTTTATCCAGGCCTAGATCCTGGCATGGGAGGGGTGTAAGGGGTCACTCTCCCCAAGGAGGTTCTCCCTCCATTTCCCTCATGAGCAGTTTAAGGACCTGCTCAGGTCCTAATCTCATTCATTACTAAATTTTTAATTTTGAGCACTTAATTTAAATTTCAAACATGCCAATATGTATATGTTAAATTAAACAAAACAATTAAAAACGATCTACATACTCATGTAATCACTATCTTAATATGAGTTATTGACTCTCTCTTTTTTCTTTTTCTTTTTAAATTATAAAAGCACTACTTGTTGACCTAATTTTTACAACCCATCTGAATGGAATAAAAAGTATGTTAAATGTTTGGATAGTGAGTGATTTGGAGAGAAATGAAATGATTAGGTTAATCACTAAGGAAACAAATGAAGATAAAAAGAATGGATCCACCTATGTAAAAACTGCATTGAGTACTAGGGTAGAGCCAACCCTCTTCGGATCAAATGCACAGGAAAATTGTCAAAAAGAGAAGTGGAGGTAGAAGATTGGCAGGAAAGGACTAAGAAGTAATAACCATCCCTCTTGAATCCTTTTCTTCTCTCCGTCAAAAGAAACTAAATAGGGTGGTCCCTTTCAAATCTCCTCATTTTGAATGTTTTCCAAAACCAAGAACTTATTACCATTGTATTTGTTCCCAGATAAGATTGTGTTGAATTGAAGGATTGAACAATTAAAGCATGACTAACTACGAAATCAATGAACTATACCTCAGGCTGCTTTTTGAATGCAGCAATATGTAAAACGGTGTCACCATTTTGATCTTTCCAGTCCAAGATTTGTGTCAGATTGACTCGCCTAAGCCATCCGAATAAAACCTTGAATGCTTCTCTATTGCCTGTCCTGACAGCAACATGAATTGTAGTCTTGCATTGGTTCGTCAAGTCTTCAATAGACAATTTGCAAGTAGATAAGAATTCTGCCAAGAGTTCCAAGAGCTACACCTTCTCTTGCTCATTGTCTCCTATTTTCCCAGCTACAAAATGCAAAGGGGTGATCCCACCTCGTCCTCGGACTCGAATCAATTCAAGGTTGAGGGACATCAGTGCCCTCACAGTAGGATAATGCTTATTTTGCAAAGCTAGGTGCATTGGGCTATAACCCCCACAATTCAGCTTTCGAGTGAACAACAGCCTCAAGGTGGCTATCTCCATAGCCAATTTAGTTTTCCCTTGGTATGCAGCATCGTGTAGTGCAGTATGTGGGAAGGGGCCCTCAGATCCACGATCTAAGAGATATTTGTCCCCCTCAATTAATTTGTATAGCTGATTAACATCATCAGCTGCTATTGCTTCTTGTAGGGCCATTGTTTGAGGAGTGAAATGTGGGAGAAGAGGGGGTTTGCTTGTTGACGATGGATGGAAGTAGGAGTAGCGAACTTGCAAACATCATAAATAGAACCAAAGTTGAGGTATCTTTCTATTCAGAGAACTTGCATGCGAAATTTCACACTGCCAGGAGTAAGTTGTCAAAGGTAATTAAAATTAATCTAACATGTGTGGTCTGATTTTTATTTTTTATTTTTTGTTAACATTGGTTGGTGTAATTTCGAAACGGCCTCAACGGTTTCGATAAATTATAGCTACCCAATCTCGTTCGCAAAAATGATATCTACTTAAAACTGTGTGAAGCATAAGAATTTCATTGCTCGAATTCTACAACAGGAAACTCAATAATCTGAATAGAGCTTTTTTTTTTTTTTTTTTTTTTGAATTTGAAGTCATCAAGTGGCCAAAATAAACATTTGACTCTTCAATTGACTAAGTGCTCAATCTTAAGCCTTTTCTACATTTTTTTTTTTAATTGTCGAGAAGATTAAACCAATATCTATGAACTGGTGAGTTAGTAATGAGTTCTTCATTTCTTATTCTTCTTTAATGCAATGGGGAATTGAGTTTTCCATAATTATAAATTCGACGGAAACTATTAGGAGTGGGCAATCGAGCGGTTTGAGCTGGCTTATCGGTTCCAAGCTAGTTCACACAGGAATTTGTTTGCTTTTTGGATAAAAAGATTGGGAACCGGTCTTGATCGAATCCGGTTTCTAATTCTATACCCTGAACGGATTGATTTTACAGAAAAAGCCGGCTGTGCAAGACAAAGTTCTAGTGTTCTGGTTCAATTCTGATCCCAAGTTAATCTGTTACTCTTTTATCAGATGCCTTGCCCCGCCTCTCTCTCTCTCTCTCTCTCTCTCTCTCTCTCTCTTACTCACTTTCCTCCTGCAGCGGCTTGATCTCCACTTGATTCGTGACTCGCTACTCTCCTCTCCGCTCCAACGTACTCTCGACGATGGTTTCGTTTGTCGATTTCTTCGTGGAATGGAATCCGCGCTAAATTTCCTCCACCATCTACGCGATAATCCCGTGACTCCGCGTGAGAAGCAGTAGGGTGGTGGGGTATGGTGACCATTAAAGCTGCGAGAACTCTTGCCGCTCACACACTGACTTTTCGAGAGAACGACTTTTGCGGAGTGAAAAATGTGAGGTGGGTCACGAGTAGGGCTGAGCAAATTGGAATTCGGTGTCTTCTTACTGTGAATAGTCAATGCCGTGAATAGTTAGAATGTGAGCCTGTGGGGTAGAGGTTCCTGTCTAATCGGGAGGAGTGGAAATCTAGTTTCCTTGTATGAAATTCAAATCTATGTTCCTGTCTAATTGGAAACAATGTGGTCTTTATGAAACTTCGTAGTGTTTTGACAATAACTGTAGGTTGGATGTCTCTTTTTTGGCTGTTTCGTCAATAGTGTTGTTCTTCTTTCGGCCAAAACAAACTTCACAGAGGTTTCACTTTGCATTCAACATCAAGTGAAATCTCTAAAGCAGAAGGAAAAGTGTTATTGTTGTTTTCTTTTTCTTTTCTTTTTTTGGTTTCTTTTGCTCTGGGCATCTGAACAATTTGGAATCTCGAATGCTTCCACCTATGTTGTGATAAGATATTTGAGGAACTTGTTCTTATACTTATACCGATGCATCTAATCACTTTTTTGAACCCTCCAGCCTCTGGGCCTTGGATGTACTTTCTAAAAATCGCTGCATTATCCGACATTGAGACGAATGGAATTATATATTTTTATGGATATCATGTCATTTTGGGCTTGCGATAAATCAATAGCCTTGGAGAACAATCACATACAACATTCTAAACCTTACAGCCAAAAAAACTAATTAAAATTAAAAGAAAAAAATGTAGGCCAATTCTCAAGTGTCCCCTGAAATCGGTCGGTTCGATTACAAGCCAATTCCAAGGTTTACCAGTTTAGTTTCTGGTTCCACAAACTGAAAATCAGCTTTAACAGTATAGGTTTTGGATTCCTAATCTGGAACCAATCACTCCTCGACGCTATAAATAGATTACGTGCTTTTCTGCTCAAAGCTTTTAACCCAATAAATTGAGGAATTATCATGAACTACATATTGTTTTAGGAAAAATTAAATAAAATTGTAATGCGAATTGTGCGGTGGTTGGCGGCGGCCGGTGGGCTATGGGTGGTGGTCGTGCAGCAGCGGTCGGTAGTGATAGTCGATGGCTAGTGGCGACAGGCGGCCACAGGCGGTGGTCGGCCGTCCGTAAGTAAGAATAAAAAACGAATAAATAAAAAAAATTGTACCAAACACACTTCTATTTTTTTTTTCTATTTTAATAATATAAATTTTGTATCGTTACCAAACATGTTATTTTACTCATAAATTTTTTCCTGGAATAGAAAGAGTAGAAATAGAAAAGAACTATTTTTGAAAAGAAACTATTTGTCAGAGTAGAGCTATTTCTAAAAAGAACTATATTCTCGGTACTTCTTTTGTTTAGTTATAATTTCTAGAAAAAGGGTTGCATTTCTATCGACCAATGATAGGAATATGATAACAAAAAGATGGATTCTAATGCTCAGCTGGAGAGACAGAGAGCGTGCTAAATAACGAAAATGAACTGCATAAAAGCATCACTTGATGAACTAGTTAATTGAGATGGCGGTTCGAGTACAATGAACAAAATGCTCATGGCGCCAACTTCACTTGCTCAAGATGATGAGGTGAATACATAAGACTGATTGTCATGCATATCATAAAAAGCCACTATCATGATCAGGAAGCCAACATATATGCACAGTATTCTTTAAAAATAACAGTAACACTTTGCTTAAGGATGAACCCAGCATCTCTAAACTCAAGTGAAGTACTGACTCCAACAAGTGACAAAATGATGCAGGAAAGTCCTGAGGATACCGATGCTTGTTCCAATAGTCTGCTAGGTGAAGCTATATACACAGTCTAACCCACCGAACTAGTCTACTCTGAGT
The DNA here is from genome assembly GCA_014182885.2 of Eucalyptus caleyi. Taxonomy (NCBI): domain Eukaryota; kingdom Viridiplantae; phylum Streptophyta; class Magnoliopsida; order Myrtales; family Myrtaceae; genus Eucalyptus; species Eucalyptus caleyi. The sequence goes on along the minus strand of CM024469.2, from coordinate 17,891,748 downwards.
CCGAGTGAAGCGAATACAGTAAAATTTATAAAGAAAATCCAACAGATTTTAGAAGTTCGGCAAGCTTGCTGTTCTTAGCCTGCACAAAACTTGGGGCAAACATTTGTCCAAGACAAGGTAGCACTAATGATGGTCGCCATTATTAGGATAGACGGACGGTCGACATAGTGGAGCTTGTCACGTAGATCGCTGCCAACAATTGTCATCATTACATTGACGAGCAAATCTTTTAGCTTGTAGATTGAAGGGAGATGATTTTTTTTTTCTTGTGGTATCAAGTGCAGGTCGAACGAAAAAGAGCAGGTAAAGCTTCGAATATGCCATTTAATGGGAAAGATGGTGATCTTTATGATTTGATGATTGAGTTTTCATCCAACGGAGGATTTTGAGCTAAAGCGAAGAATCACAGGGTGAGCATTTCTTTTCCATTAAGATGGAAGGATTTGGGGAATTCAATTACAAGGAAAACACAGTAGGGAGCGCCTATAATAGTCAAAGAGAAGGAAACGATGCGAGTGTGGGGCCATAGTGAAAAAGCAGCGACCCCGATTGAGGCGACGGAGACGAAAAAAGCCGTGCTGTTGAGATATACGAGCGTATATAGATTGGAGCCACTTGATATAATGTTTCCGACTTGATGTGGCTTTTCAACGGCAATGCCGCTGGACATGGCAGTAACAACAGAAGAATTGGCAGGGGGAATATGAAGAGGAATCCTGCCATTATCCCCTGGAGGACTGAGAACGGCTTGGTATGTGGCGGTTGCAATTAAGGTAGCCACTATAAGGATTATGTTGCGAGTGGCCTCATCTTAGATGCCGAAAACATATGAGTACTTCCCATAGACAGTAAAGTTCCTTGCTAAAAAATTTGTGATAGAGAGAGGATAGAAGTGGATCTTCGGCCTAACCTCTTCGCAACATCTTCATCAAAAGGAGCACTCACTTGGAAGATGTCCAGAGCTGTTCTATTCAGGAAGTTGTTCACATTTACATACGCATATCCAATTGATAGCTTGATGATCTGAAAGAATTGCTAGTACTTGAATTGCTGTTGGAAAGCCAATTCCTCCGTCAAGGCCGTGATGAGCGGGGGGCACAAGAGGAGTCAGGGCTGTGTTGGCTGTCGGGTCAAATCCGGGTGGGAGCCAAGTCGGGCTTGGCTCGCCGGTCGGCCAGTTGGTTGGGCCAATTTTTGTTTTTTAAGCTTAGTTTAGTTTGTGGGCCGGGCTGTTGTTTGTTAATGTTTAGTGGTTGGGCTAGGTTGATATCCCAGGCCGGGCTTAATGTCCTTTTTTTTTTTTTTTTAGATTTGTTTTTTGGGGTCGCCTGACTGGGCTCAGATGAGCCCAGTCCAGCCATGGACCCGAGCCAGTCCTGACTCGAGTCGGTTGCGGAGGATCCGTAATATAATATCAATAAAATTTAAAAATCTGAAAAATTTCGAAAAAAGATTTTATCTTTTCTAAAAATTAGGAAAAATCTTAGAAATTAGATCTTGAGGGATTTTCTTTTAAAATGTGCCATAGTCTTTGATCATTTTTTTTTTTCATTCAAAATTGAACGAGCCCTTAAACCTGTGATTTGTTTTTAAGGACAAATAGTCGGTCATTATTTGTGCATTTATATTTCAATTATTATTTGATAAACACTTTCAATATATTAATTTAAAAACCCTCATAGCATTAATTTGACTTAACATCGAATATCTAAACATAGCGCGGGGTAAAGGTTTAGGAGAGCCCATGCTTAATTGAGTGTCTTGGGCACACCTTTAAGTAATACCCCTAAATTTATGTCTTTTCCTCTTCGGACGAAAAAGTTAGGTGGTAGCAGCTATATTCTTAGTATATCTCTTTTTTTTTTTTTTTTAAATATACAAAATCAAAATATGTCGCTCTTTGCACTTGTGCATGTATGCTTTGTGCGTCCATCTTGCGCTTCATCATTTTATAAAATTGAATAAGGAAAAAAGCTATTCGAAGTCCTCAATTCATGCAAAGAGTAAAGGTCTCCAGTGGCGAAGGAATCAATGGATGTCTCCATTACAAGCAGCAAAGTTGGATTCTTGCAAACCTTAAAACAAGAAACATAGATTAGATGCCCCAACGACAAGAAGTGTCAAAAGTAAATAATACTTGTGAAATTAGAACCCTTCAATCTTAGACTCGTCTCCACGTCGCGTCGATTAGTCGTGGATCTCTTTTGAGCTTTGTTGCCGCGTATACGAAGAGACTAACCCAGGCGACCCAAGAGAGAAGGAAAGCTGTTGTTAGATAAAATCCTGCCGCCTTATTGGTTTTGGGGATTTGGAGTGAAAACGTATAAAAGTAAGAAATGGCGAGAAACATTATAGGCGAAAGAGCGAAACTGGCGAGACGGCGGTCCTTTAGTGTAAAAGCGCAGGGCCAGATTACGAAAATCGAGGCGAAAAAAGCCAGGCTATTGCAGATCGCGTACACATAAAGATCCAAACCACTCAGGATAAGGTCTCCGGCTTGATGTGGTTTTCCAAGAGCAATGCTGCTGCAATTGGCGGTAACAATAGTGGAATTGGCCTGGGGATCTGGAGAGGAGTCTTGCCAATATCCCTTCGGAGGAGCAAGCGCAGCTTGGTAAGTTGCAGCTGCAACTAAGGCTGACACTATAAGCACTACTTCGCGAGTGGGATTATCTCGGTTGCCAATCCAATTTCTGTACTTCTCAAGGAAGGTTAGTTCCGCGCTATAAAACTGTGATAGAGAAATTATAGTAGGAAAACGTCTTTCTTGACATCCTATTTGGTGAAACCTCTCCACAACATCTGGATCGCCGTTGGGATTCGCTTGGAAGATTTCCAGAGCTGTGTTACCTTGAAAGTTCTTTACATGTACGGTCGTATATTCAATCAAGAGCTTGATGATCTGGAAGAAATGCAAAGGGAACAAAATGAAGTATGGTTTCCTTCAGTTTTCAATCACTGCTCTATCATAAGCTTTGCTATTGTGCATAAAGTGAGCTCATGCCAAATAACTATATAAGTTTGATGATGCTAGTGATAAGTTTGACGATGCTAGTGATGCAACAACGAATGTACAAAGGGAAAAAACCTTATTTATTAAATGCAAATTGTATGAACCAATATAATGAAGTCTACAATCTTTTTCAAGAAGTGTAATTTAGTCTTTTCATTTAGAAATTATTCACGTGATAGTTAGGATGATGGCCCGAATGATTATGATTTTCATTAAAGTTTGGGACTTAATAACATTAACCGAAAGGCTTGGGATTTAATTATATTTTGTACAAATGGTTTTGGCTATGAAGAGAAGGACTACCTTAGACAGATGTGTGTGTGTCTATATATATATATCCTCTATGCATGATATTCTTGTTCACAAATTGATTATCCTATGGTTGTGTCGGATTGTCCTTGTTAGGATCCATTTCACTAACTTCCATCTCGTACAATATCTTCGGGAGGACTGATTTTGAAAGAAGGAAAGAGATTTTGCTAATCCATAGGAAAAATGAAATGATAGAAAAGAATGAATTAAGTAATCATCGTATTAGGTAGGGTTGATTGACACAACAAGTTTGAAGAAATTACTCATTAAAAATTATCCAACCTGAAAGAGTTAGAGCACACTAAAAAATTATTTTTATTGGGGTTCGAAAGGAAACAATTTCAATCCTAGCTTTTCTTTCCTTTTAATAAACTATAAACAAGGTGATCTCTCTGTATGACTGCTTTTCTTTTCTTCCTTTTCCTCTGTGTCCTCCAACCAAATCCTTGTTAAGCCAATTAAAATAAACACAAATTGGAAGCATCACAAGCTTAAATATAGTTTTCCCACTTTTGAAGTGAAACTAAGGGCTTGTTTTGATCAAATTGAAAAGTAAGCACTAGTATTGATAATCTTACATGCGACGATAGAAATAAAAATTTGTTTCTTGATAATTAAAATGCATAATTAAATTTGATTTATTTCTTACCAAACAAGAAATTGTTGTTACTATTGATAGGTTTAACTATATAATTGGGAAGATTTTGATTACTATCAATTATATTGATTATTAGATTAAGTGAATGTTTTGGCTAAATCAAGTCTTTTAGGTCATATACTAATACAAATTTAATCTCATTCATTGCTAAATTTGTTATTTCAAGCACTCAATTTAATTTTTCAAACATGCCGATATGTGTGTATTAAATTAAACGAAAAAAATTAAAAACAATCGACATACTCATATAATCACTATCTTAATATGAGTACTTGACTTTTCAATTATAAAAAAAAAAAAAAAAAAAAAAAATAAAAAACACTACTTATTGATCTAATTTTTACAATCCATCTGAATGGCATAAAAAAGTCTATTAGATTTTTGGATGGTGAGTGATTTGGAGAGAAATGAAATGATTAGGTTCATCACTAAGGAAACAAATGAAGATAAAAAGAATGCATCCACTTGTGTGACAATTGCTCTGAATACTAGGGTAGAGCCAACCCTCCCCTAACCAAGTGCACGAGCAAATTGTCAAAGAGAAGTGGAAGAAGAAGATTGGCAGGGAAGGATCGAGGAGTAACAACCATCCCTCTTGATTCCTTCACTTCTCTCTGACAAATAAAACTAAAAAAGTCTGTCCCTTTCAATTCTCCTCATTCAGAATGTTTTCAAAAACATTAACTTATTACCATCATATTTGTTTTTGTTTTTGTTTTTTTTTTTTTTTTTTTATTGGAGGAACCAAATTTCAGCCGACATGCGCCTAAAACAAGTAAACCCCCAAGTGACACTTAAGCGGGAGGACCCACCACCCCGAGTCACACTTAATACACAGCGCCTCCCGGGTTTTGAACCCTTCACCTCTTCATTGAGAATCGGCGGAGCAGGAGCTTCAGGTCTCCTGGCGTTGGCCAGCCTTATGGCGAGGGCTCTGCAGGCAGTTCGGTGGCGTCGGCGCAGCACGGGTCGGCGAGCCACCGTGGCCGGTGGTTACCATCATATTTGTTCCTAGATAAGGTTTTGTCGAATTTAAGGATCGAACAATAAAAGCATAGATAACCATGAAATCAATGAACAATATCTTAGGCTGCTTTTCTAAGGTAGCAATATGTAGGACGGTGTCACCATATTGATCTTTGCAGTGCAAGATTCGTGTCAGATGAACTCGCTTAAGCCATCCAAATAAAACCTTAAATGCTTCCGTGTTGCCCATCCTGATGGCAATGTGAACTGCAGTCTCGCATTGGTTCGTCAAGTCTTTGATAGACGATTCGCAAGAAAATAGGAATTCTGCCAAGAGATCTAGGAGCTCCACTCTCTCTAGATCATCGTCTCCTATTTTCCTGGCTACAAAATGCAAAGGGGTGATCCCATCTCGTCCTCGGACTCGAATCAACTCGGGATCGAGGGTCATCAATGCCCTCACAAGATGATAATGCTTATTTTGCAAAGCCAAGTGCATGGGGCTATAACCCCGTGATTTAGCTTTTGAGCGTACGATGGTTTCAAGGTGGCTATCTCCATTGCCACTTTAGTTTTCCCCTGGTCTACAGCATCGTGCAGTGGAGTATTTGGGAAGGGGCCCTCGGATCCTTGATCTAAGAGATATATGTCCCCCTCAATTAATCTGTATAGCTTATTAACATCATCATCTGCTATTGCTTCTTGAAGGGCCATTGTTTGAGGAGGGAAATGTAGGAGAAGAGGGGCTTCGCTCATTGATGGTGGATGGAAGTAGGAGTAGCGAACTTGCGAACATCATATATAGGGTCATTGTTTATGATTTATCCCACATAAACAATCCAATTGGTCAAGGGATCTTTCTCTTTAGAGAACTTCCACGTGAAGTTTGATATATCGGGAGAAACAATTCAATTGGTTGGGGGATCTTTCTCTTTAGAGAACTTGCATGCGAAGTTTCGCGATGCCGGGAGTCAAGTCGTCGATAAAAATTTAAATTACTTTGACAAGTGTAATTCATCCTTAGCCAATAATTTGTGGTCCAATATAATTTTTTTTTGTTAATATTGATTTGCTGTAACATTAAAATAGCCTTAGCAGTTTCACAAAGATGGTATCTACTTAAAACCGTGAGAAGTATAAGAATTTCATTGCTCGAGTTTTTCTAACAGCGAACTCAATAATCTGATTAGAACCTTTATATATATATTTGAAGTCATCAAGTGGCCAAAATAAACATTTGACTCTTCAATTGACTAAATGCCCAATCTTAAGCCCTTTTCTACATTGATATCTTTTACCATTGAGGATATTAAACCAATAGCTATAAGCCGGTGAGTCATTAGTGGGTTCTTCATCACTTGTTCCTCTTTAATGTAATTGGCAATTGAGTTTTCCGTAATCATATATTAGATGGATGCTAGTAGGAGTGAGCAATTGGACCAGTTCAATCCAGGATCCAGCTTAAACAAGCTCAATCGGTTGCAAGTCAATTCACATGAGAATTGATTTTGATTTCCAGATAAAAAGATTGGGAACCGGCCTCAATCAAATTGGTTCTCAATTCTTTATGCTGAACCGATTGCTTTTACCGAAAAGCGGGCCTTGCAAGACGAAGTTCGAGGTTCAACCGGTTCACTGCTAACCTCAAGAGAATCTTTTACTCTTTTGTTAGATGCCTTGCCGCTCTCTCTCTCTCTCTCTCTCTCTCTCTCTCTCTCTCTCTCTCTCTCTCTCTCTCTCTCATATTTCTCCTTCTAAGTTGCTCACTCTCCCTCTTCAGCGGCTCGGTCTCGACTTCATTCGCGATTCGCCACTCTCCTCTCCACTCCGAGGTCCACGTTGGGTTTTCTTTTCGATTTCTTCGTGCAATGGTATCTGAGCTAGTCCCGTGAATCCTTTTCGATTTCTTCGTCGATGCCATACACTGAAAGGTTTCTTGGAACGCTGAAGAACTCTTTTGAGGAGTGAAAATAAAAGAGGCTTTTCGTACCTCTCAGTGCTCTCTCTTTTCGATTTCTTCGTGCAATGGTATCTGAGCTAGTCCCCTGCATCCTTTTCGATTTCTTCGTCGATGCCATAAACTTAAAGGTTTCTTGGAACGTTGAAGAACTCTTTTGAAGAGTGAAAATAAAAGAGGCTTTTCGTACCTCTCAGTGCTCTCTCTTTTCTTTTGCTTTTCTGTGTTTTGGTCTTTTGATGTGAGGTGGGTCACAAGTAGGGGTGAGCAAGCAGGAATTCGGTGTCTTTTACTGTGAATAGTCAATGTTGAGTAGTCAGAATGTGAGCCTGTATGGTAGAGTTGGTAGAGGTTCTTGTCGACTTTGGAGTGGAATTTTCCTTTCCTTGTGTGAAATTCGGATCTATGAAACAATGTGGCCTATAAGAAATCTCGGAAGTGTTTTGACAATAGCTGAGAGTTGGATGTATTGTTCTTTGGCTGCGTCTTTTTTTGGCCAAATCAAATTTCATAGAAGTTTCTCTTTACATTAAGTGAAATCTGTAAAGCAGAAGGAAGTTTCTGTTTCTTTTGCTCTAGGTATCTGAACAGTTTGAGATCTTGAATGCTTTCAACTGTAGTTAATGCTGTGATAAATAATGATGAACTTGTTCTTCTACTTATATCAATGCATTTAATTTCTTATTAGAACCCTTCGGCCTTTGGGTTTGGATCTACTTTTTAAAAATTATTGCATGATTTGATACTTGAGGCAAATGGAATTACATAATTTTCTGGATATCATGACATCTTAGGATTCACGGGATAAATGGAAAGCTGTGGATAACAATCATTGACATCATTCTAAACCTTACTGGACGCATGGGATTGGCTTGCTAGAGGGAATACTTGGATCTCTTTTAAAGGATGAAACATGACTGCATCCGTATATTGTCTCCCTCAAACTAAGTGTGAAATAAATATATAAATAAAGGCGTTGGCCAATTCTCAGTTTTATCCTAAAACTAGCCAGTCTGGTTCCGAGCTATTTCTAGGGTCAGTTTGGTTTCTAGTTCCAAAGACTAAGAATTGGCTTTAACATAATAAATTTCATATTTCTAGACCAGAACATAAACACCTTGAAACCAATCGTTGCTAAATGCTATAATAGTTCATTTGCTTTTAATCTCAAAGCTTTTAACCCAAAAGATTTAGGAATTCTAGTGTACTACATATTGTTTTAGAACAAATAAAATATAACTCGAAATTAAATAACAAAGCTACTAGCTAATTTTGGGGATGGATAATATATTTAAATCTAAAAACCTAATATCCCATGACTATTAAAACTTGACTATCAGTTATAAAGGACCCATGATAGGAACATGATAACGAAAGGATGGATTCTAATGCTCAGCTGGAGAGACAGAGATCGTGCTAAATAACGAAAATGAACTGCATAAAAGCATCACTTGAACAAAATGAACTAGTTCATTGAGATGGCGGTTCGAGTGCAATGAACAAAATGCTCATGGCACCAACCTCACTTGCTCAAGATGATGAGGTGAGTACATAAGACTGATTGTCATGCATATCATAAAAAGCCACTATCATGATCAGGGAGCCAACATATATGCACAGTATTCTTTAAAAATAACAGTAACACTTTGCTTAAGGATGAACCCTGCATCTCTAAACTCAAGTGAAGTACTGACTCCAACAAGTGACAAAATGATGCAGGAAAGTCCTGAGGATACCGATGCTTGTTCCAATAGTCTGCTAGGTGAAGCTATATACACAATCTAACCCACCGAACTACTCTACTCTGAGTCCGAGTGAAGCGAATACAGTAAAATTTATGAAGAAAATCCAACAGATTTTAGAGGCTCGGCAAGCTTGCTGTTCTTAGCATGCACAAAACTTGGGGCAAAAATTTGTCCAAGACAAGGTAGCACTAATGATGGTGGCCATTATTAGGATAGAGGGACGGTCGACATAGTGGAGCTTGTCACGTAGATCACTGCCAAGAATTGTCATCATTACATTGACGAGCAAATCTTTTAGCTTGTAGACTGAAGGGAGATGTTTTTTTTTTTTTTTTCTTCGTGGGATCAAGTGCAGGTTGAACGAAGAAGAGGAGATAAAGCTTTGATTAGAATGAGCCATTTAATGGGAAAGACGGCGATCTTGGCGGTTTGATGAGCGAGCTGTCGTGCAGACAAGCCAGTTTCATGTTACCATAAATAAGAACAACTAAAAACAGATTGACACTTCTGTGGTTTCGGTTAATAAGATTGTTCGTGAGCCTCGAGAGCAAGTTGAACTTTTTGAATTTCCTTTCCAAGAACTAGAGGATTTTGAGCTAAAGGGAAGAATCACAGGGTGAGCTTTTTTTTCCATTAGGATGGGAGGATGATTTCGGAGAAAAGCCCCTTGTGTTGATATGAATTTACATAAATCTTAGATTTTCACAAAGAAATTTGAAGTGATAGAAAATCAAAAGAATTGCATAAGATCTAGAATTGATTTCGTTATACCAGAAAATTTACAGAATTAATTGACGAATTGGTGCTAAAGTTTTGGTTGGGATCTTTTCTTAAAGCGAGAATATTTCGATTGATTTTGCAGAGATGGCTCTGAATTCCAAGAGTATTGTAGTAGATTTCTTATCAGTTCAATTGCATGCAACTAATAAGAAGAATGTCTGCAAGAGTAGTCAAAGTAAACACCACATGCGAATTAGTCCTTTGATCCTAGGATGCAGCTGAGCCGTCTCCTTGTGGCATCAACTCAGCATAAAACTCGGATTTGGGGAATTTAACTACAAGGAAAACACAGTAGGCAGCCCTTATAATAGTCAAAGAGAAGGAAACAATGCGAGTGAAGGGCCATAGTGAAAGAGCAGCGACCCCAATGGAGGCGACCAAGACAAAAAAAGGCCGTGCTGCTGAGATATACGAACGTATGTAGATCGGAGCCACTCTATGATGTTTCCGGCTTGATGTGTCTTTTCAACAGCAATGCCGCTGGAATTGGCAGCAACGACAGAGGAATTGGCCAGGGAGATTTGAAGAGGAATCCTGCCAATATCCCCCGGAGGACTGAGAACGGCTTTGTGAGTGGTATTCGCAATTAAGGATGCCACTATAAGGATTATGTTGTGAGTGGCTTCATCTTGGAAGCTGAAAGAACATGAGTACTTCTCAAAGAGAGTTAGTTCCTTGCTAAAAAACTGTGATAGAGAGAGGGTAGAAGTAGATCTTCGGCATAGCCTCTTCGCAACATCTTCATCAGAAGAAGCACTCACTTGGAAGATGTCCAGGACTGTTCTATTCAGGAAGTTCTTCACATTGACAGTCGTGTACCCAATCAATAACTTGATGATCTGAAAGAACAGCTAACACTTGAAGTGCTGTTGAAAAGCCAGTTCCTCCGTCAAGGTCGAGAGGAGCAGGGGGCGCAAGAGGAGTCAGGGCTGTGTTGGGTGTCGGGTCAAATCCGGGTCCCTGGGGGGTGGTCTTGGTTGGGCCAATTTTTGTTTCATAAGCTTAGTTTAGTTTGTTGGCCGGGCTATTGTTTGTTAATGTTTAGTGGTTGGACTAGGTTGCTGTTCTAGGCCGGGCTCAATGTGTAAAGCTTTGTTTTTAGGGTCGCCGGACTGGGCTCATTCACTGAGCCCAGTCCAGCCATGGACCTGAGCCGGTCCTGACATGCAGAGTATCCGTAAAAAATCAGAAAATTTTGAAAATGATTTTATTTTTTTAAAATTAGGAAAAAGCTTAGAAATTAGATCTTGAATGATTTTTCTTTTAAAATGTGTGAAAATCTTTGATAATTTTCTTTTTTTCACTCAACCCCTTAAGGCTTTAAAATAGGATGTGGTTTGTTTTTAGAGACAAATGTTAAATTAGTGTTTGTGTATTTCTATTTCGATTATTACTTGATACGCACTTTCAATATATTGATTAAAAACCCTCATAGCGTTAATTTGACTTAAGATTGAATACCCGGATGTTGTGCTAGTAAGGGGTTAGGAGAGCCAACGTCTAATTGAGTGCCTTGAGCACACCTTTAAACAATACCCTTAAACTCAAGTCTTTTTCTCTCCAAATGGAAAAAATAGGTGGCAGCAGCTATATTCTTAGTATTTCTTGTTTTGAGTTGTAATTTCTAGAAAAAGAGTTGCAACCGTGCTTATTTGTTGTGATTTATCGGGTCACTTGATTTGCCTTTTCTTAGATATATAGAAAATCAAGATACGTCGCTCTTGATGCTTTGTGTCTGTACGCTTTGTGCCTTTATGCTTTGTGCGTCCATCTTGCGCTGCGTCGTTTCATAAAATTGGATGAGGAAAAAAGCTATTTGAAGTCCTCAATTCAAGCAAGAGTAAAGGTCTTCAGTCACGAATGAATCAATAGATGAGTCCATTACAGGCAACAAAGTTGGATTCTTGCAAACCTTAAGACAAGAAACATAGATTAGATGCCCCACGACAAGATGTGCTAAAGTAAGTAATACTTGTGAAATTACCTTGAACTTTTCGATCCTAGACTTGTCTCCACATGGCATCGATTCGTCATTGATCTCTTTCGAGCTTTACCGTCAAAAGAGAAATACCAAAGTACCTCTATATAATATCCTGCCGCTGCATCGGTTTTTGGAATTTGGATTAAAACCGTACAATAGTAAGAAATGCAGAGCGGGTATCTAGGACAATAGATGGAAAACACGAAAGCGCTGGCCTTTAGTGTTAAAGATGAGGCGGCGATTGCGGCAATCGAGGCTAAAAAAGCCAGGCTATTGATCATGGTGTACCCAAATAGTTTCGAACGGCTCAGGATAAGGTCGTCGGCTTGATGTGGTTTTCCAAGAGCAATGCTGCTGGAATTGGCGGTAACAACAGTGGAATTGGCCGGGGGATCTAAAGAGGAATCTTGCCAGTATCCTTTCGGAGGAGCAAGCGTAGCTTGGTAAGTTGCAGCTGCAATTAAGGTTAGCGCTATAAGCACTACTTCCGTGCCATAAAACTGTGATAGAGAGTGTAGTAGTAAAACGATGTCCTTCATGGTGAAATCTCTTCGCAACATTTGGATCACCACTGGGATCCCTAGTGTGAACTTATTTCTTGAAAAAAATGCTCTCTCGTCTCTGCGAGCGTCCTCTCTACCCCATGGTAGCGTTCTCCCTCTTTTCCAAACCCTAAAACCCTTATTTACAGTTTTCTTTTCCTTTTCCTTGCTTCCCGATCCCTGTTTCATTTCTCCTGTGATCCTTACACCAGCAATCTGAACAGTTAAAAAAAAAAAAAAAACCCCAAAAATCAGATTTCTAAGCAATATGCTCGAGTATCTACTCAACGTTCTGGGTATCGCCCGAACACTTCAGGCGGGGTCACCAAATCGGCAACAATCATCAGGGTGAGTCTTCCTCGACGTTCTGTAGTGATCTGAGCTGAGAATCAAATAGTTATGTTGTCCCGCATTGCAACTTCGAAAGGTGGTTGTCTGGCTGACGAGATTGGAGTGGATGAGGTCTGGATCTAGATAAACCAGATGCTAGGTAACATTGGAGATGCTGATCGCCTAGATTTGAAACTTAAACAAGTGATCGAAAGTTAGAGAATATGGAGAGTAAAGAAGAAAATGAAATGAGGGTGGCTGCTTTATGTAAAAGGCTTGGGCACCTATGGTCTGAGGAAGACGTAGTTGAGGTATCTGCTGAAATTCCCCAACAGAAAAGGGAGGAATGTGGACGCACTCTATTTGGAAAACTGTTCTCCAAACCAAATGTGAACTATCCTGCCTTCATAACAACAATGACAAAAGCATGGAAGTCAGAAGGGGTCATATGCTCACAGAAGGAACCAGGGCACTTCACTTTTGTTTTTCCAACTGTCGAGGACAAACAACGAATCATGAGGAACTCACCTTGGTCATACTCCACCAATCTGCTTGTTCTAAAGCAGTGTCTCCCAGAAGTCCCCGAACACTGCTATGACTTCACTAAGGCAGCTTTCTGGGTGCGCATTGGAGGAGTACCCCCTGGATGGAAGGTAGACAAAGTGTTTAATGACCTGGGGAAAAGGATAGGAAAAGTAATAGAAGTTCAACCTGAACCAACAGCTAACACACAGAACAGAGGAGGTAGAGTTAGAGTGGAGATTGATTTGACTGTACCTTTGAAATCGGGAGCTATTCTGGATATCGGGAACCAATGGCTCTGGGTGGAGTTCAAATATGAGCGTCTCCCACATTACTGTTTTTCTTGTGGGAGAATTGGCCACTATGCAACTGATTGCCTAGAAATCCCCTACTCAACGTCGCCCTGGGCAATGAACAAAAAAGGGTTATATGGTCCCTGGCTGAAAGCAGAAACTAGTGACCACAGCCCTTATTGGGATGCTTTCTACGGGAAAATGGAGGAGGAGTGTATAGTGGAAGAAACAGCTCCTAACCCAGCAACCAAACCGAGCGAAGTGAACCCCGTTCAGTGTAATCCAGAAGCTGATATGCAACTTGTAGTATGCAGCAAAAAGCGTCCAGACAGCAGCTCAGAACAGATGATAACTCCAACAACAGTTCCTCTGGTAGCAGAAGGCAGAGACCGAGGAAAACAGGTGATATGCCCTGAAACTCAAAACCCAGTACAATTAAAAATCGGAAAAAGCAGCAAGAAGACCATGAAAGTTCAAAAGGCCAAAAAACAGAAATGCATGCCAGCAAACTCATCTCTCCTCCCAGATGATGTAGACCTTTTGGAGACCCCAGTGAATCTGATCCAAGAAGGCCAAGCATGGGCTCTGGTGGCTAGCCCTAATAAGCCACCACAAAAGCCATGAGAATAGTGAGCTGGAATTGTCAGGGGCTGGGCAACCCCCTGACAATCCAGGAGCTAAGAGCTATAACAGCTCATGAAAGGCCCAACTTACTTTTTCTAATGGAGACGAAAAATAAAGCAACGATGGTGGAAAAGATTTGTAAAACGCTCAAATTTCAGAAACTTTATTTGGTTGATCCAACAGGAATAGCGAGGGGATTGGCAGTTATGTGGCAAGAAGAAATCGAGCTACAGGTACAAGCAAGTTCAAAACAGTTTATAGATGTCAAATGCACTGATCCTGCAAGTAAGCAAGCTATGAAGATTACCTTCGTCCACGCATCCACAGACTTTGGAGAGCGCTTGGCCTTATGGCAACTGCTGGGAACTCTGAAACCTCCAGCCTCTTATCCCTGGATCTGCATGGGCGACTTTAATGAGACATTGTATGTATGGGAGAAAGTAGGGAAAAAAGAGGCAGAAAATAGAAGACTCGCAGCATTCAGAAATATGATTAATGACCTATCTCTGATGAATATACATAGCCATGGATGTGCATTCACATGGACTAACAAAAGGGAGGGGGCTGAATTGGTTAAAAAACGACTCGACCGAGTGCTATGCTCACTAGAATGGAGAGTTACCTTCCATGAAGCAGACGTCCAAGCCCTTCCAGCAATCGGTTCTGACCATAGTCCCCTTGTTCTTCGATTGTACCCTGGAGAAAAAAAAAGGAAGAATCAATTTAAGTTGGAAGCTTTTTGGACAGAACAGGCAGATTACCAGGAAATTATCCAGCAAGTATGGGCAGAAAAATCAACTCCAAGCCTCCCCTTTGCGGAGAAACTAACGAGAACATCGCAAGAATTAACCAAATGGAGTAAAGAGAAGTTCGCAAATGCCCACATACAGATCAAAAAGCTCAAGCAAACCCTCACAGCAATCACGAATCAAACAGAACAGCACCAGAGCAAGCAACAAGTGCAGCATATCATCAGTCAAATCGACACATTGAGAAGACAGGAAGAACAGTTCTGGGGAATGAGGTCACGCATTAAATGGTTACATTGGGGAGACCAGAATACTCGATTTTTCCATGCTACAACAGTTAACAGAAGGCAACAAAACCGAATAACAATGCTGCAATTAGAGGAAAACAGATGGTGCAGAGAACCCTTGATGTTACAGCAACATATCCAGTCTTACTATGAGAATCTATACAGGACTGAAGGTCTACGTCAGTACCAATCTATCCTACAACAATGCCCATCCCCCATAACAGAGAGTATCAATGAAGAATTGGTGGCAGTACCTTTAATAGAAGAAATCCATGCCGCTGTCTTTCAACTGGGAGCTATCAAGGCTCCTGGCCCCGATGGTTTCAATGGTTCTTTCTACCAACACTCATGGGAAAGCATAAAAACGGACTTGCTGCAGCTAGTACAGGAGTTTTTTCAGAAGAATGTTTTTGACAATCGGCTCAATCAGACCCATATTGTGCTGATACCAAAAGTCAAAAGCCCTGAAAACATCAGCCAATTTAGACCCATTAGTCTGTGCAACTTTAGCTATAAGGTTATTTCAAAAATCTTAGCAAACAGACTAAAAAAGTGGCTGCCACTTATCATTGAACCAGAGCAGGGTGCTTTTGTTTCAGGGAGGCAAATCCAGGATAACATCTTCATCGTCCAGGAAGTTTTGCATCATCTACGCACAACAAAAAACAGGAAAAAATATCAGGCCATTCTGAAGTTGGATATGCAGAAAGCATACGATAGAATTGAATGGGATTTCGTGAGGGATGTCATGCTGCATATGGGGTTTCATGCTAAATGGGTCTCCTTGATCATGCAATGCATATCCACAGTCACTTTCAGTGTAAAAATAAATGGAGAACCTACCTCGTTCTTCCACCCTTCGAGAGGCCTCAGACAAGGTGATCCACTCTCGCCCTATATCTTTATCTTGATATCCAACGTGTTAACCTGGATGATAAAAAAAGCATTAGCAGATGGAACACTAAAAGGCATTCAGTTAAACAGGAACTGCCCCACGATATCTCACCTGATGTTTGCCGATGATGCGATCTTCTTTCTGGAAGGAACTATCACAGAGTGCCAGAATCTTGGCCAAATACTAAATGAATACTGCTACGCCACAGGTCAGGCAATCAACCTAAATAAATCAGGGGTTTATTTCAGCGGAAATTGTCCAGCAACATTAAAACACAATCTGGCTACACAACTGAGAGTTCCTGTTCTACAGAAAACAGGAAAGTACCTGGGCATACCTACCGAGTGGGGTCAATCCAAGAAGGAGATGTTTGCGTGGATCCTGGCTAGAGTTAACTCAAAATTAGCAGGTTGGAAAGAAAAATTGCTAACAAAGGCAGGAAAGGAAGTGTTAGTAAAAAGTGTTGTGCAATCCATACCTACTTATGCAATGTCAATATTCAAGCTGCCCGTGTCTATCTGTCGAGCCATTGAACAACGTATTGCATCATTTTGGTGGCAGAATGGAGATGCTAAAAGAGGATTGCATTGGAAAAGATGGGAAATTTTGAAAACCCGAAAAGATGCAGGGGGCTTGGGTTCAAAGATCTGCTTACCTTTAATAGAGCCATGCTAGGCAAGCAAGCCTGGAGATTAGCCACCTCCCCATCAGCTCTATGGAGCAGAGTGTTGAAAGGGATCTATTTCCCCAAAGGCAATATCTGGACAGCATCAAAGGGACATCGACCATCATGGGGCTGGCAGAGCTTAATGCTAGGCCGAGATACCATAAAGAACAACGTCAAATGGTCAGTGGGGGATGGTAACTCTATTCGTATCAAAGAAGACAGATGGCTTTCACAGGGAGTAATTAGCGGGGACGGCAACCAAACAGAACCTACTCTAGTGTCCGAATTGATCAATGCCGAGTCCAGAGAATGGAAACAACAACTTATTCATCAACTTTACGAAGAGAATATTGCAAAAGAGATTCTGGCAATCCCCCTAAGCCCACAATCACAGCCAGATATGCTAATATGGACAGGCAACAACACAGGGCAATATACTGTCAAGAGCGGATATAACAGAGCACTGATAAACACAAGCAAAACAGACCAGAATCGTCCCTCTAGTTCATATCAAGCACCACGTACCC
This sequence comes from Eucalyptus caleyi, assembly GCA_014182885.2. Lineage (NCBI taxonomy): Eukaryota > Viridiplantae > Streptophyta > Magnoliopsida > Myrtales > Myrtaceae > Eucalyptus > Eucalyptus caleyi. Next base: position 17,874,900 of record CM024469.2, on the reverse strand, counting down.
TTTGGACCCAAATATGGAGTCTTGACGTGCCACCAAAGATTCGGACCTTCCTGTGGAGCATCTGTCAAAACGCTCTCCCCACGAGAGAAAACCTATACATACGGAAAATTGTTAGCGACCCCCTATGCCCGTTCTGTCATACAAGCCCAGAAACTATAGAACATCTCCTGTTCTTATGCAAATGGACCAAGAAGATTTGGGAAGACCCAATTTTTACAACGATCAGGCCAAGTAGCAGCATCAAAAGCACAGATCAGTGGCTATTCACTGCTTTCCGAAAAGATCTGGACTCACCTTCTCGAGAGCTTACTGGTATGGTCTTGTGGAACATCTGGAAGGCGAGGAATGGCTGGATTTTTCGCGCGAAGGAACCCAAACCAGCAGATCTGTTGATCATAGCACAAGAACAACAGATTTCTTTCAGCAGAGGGAAACCACATAGACATGAACGAACACTTAATCGACAGAAACATGCTTACTGGACGACTCCGGAAGGCCAAGATCTGAAATTAAACGTGGACGCGGCATGGATCCCAGGCGAATTCCTCTGTTCTGTCGCGGGCGTGCTGCGAGATTCGGATGGAAGAACCCTCGACGGCTTTGCGGCCACAGCTAGGGTTTCTTCGGCAAGTGAAGCGGAAGCAGAGGCCATTTTACACGGTTTGACTCATATGCACGAACTGCAGTCGCTGCACGTGGGGAACAGGGGAAGTCGAACTGGGAAGTGTTTTATAGAAAGTGACTGCTCTCCTGTTGTAGAAATGGTGATGGGCCGGGCCGAAATTCCATGGAACCTAAAAGAACTCGTGAAGCAATGCAGGAATGGGCTAAATCAGAATAAGAACATTACGGTAATTCACTGTCCACGCCAAGCAAACGCTGCAGCGGATTGGATCGCGAGAAATCACCGGCTTCGTACTCTCCCCAGTAATTGGATGCTATTTCCCCCCTTTCCTCTCATGAATATTTTATGCACCGATCTTTCTCCATCGGTATTATGTAAGACTCCGCATTAAGCAAATATATCGCAGTTCTATTTGTCAAAAAAAAAAAAAAAACTTGGAAGTTCTTCGCATATATAGTCGTATATCCAATCAAGCGCTTGATGATGTGGAAAAAAATGCAAAGGGAACAAAATAAAGTATGGTTCACAAGCTTTACTATTGTGCACAAAGTGAGCTCATGCCACATAACCATGTAAGTTTGATAATGCCGAGGAATGTACAAAGGGAAAATTTCATTTAACCTTATTTATTAAATGCAAATTGTATCAACCAACATAATGAAATCTAGAGTTTTTTTTTAAAAGTGTAATTTAGTCATTTCACTTATAAATTATTCACGTGATAGCTAGGAATTGCCCATGTCAGTTGTAACATAGGGAATTCCACAAAAGTGATGGCCCGAATGATTATGATTTTTCATAAAACTTTAGGACTTAATCATGTCAACTAAAAGGCTGGGGATTTAATTATCTTTTGTACATATGGCTTTTGCTATGAAGAGAAAGACTACCTTAGATAGGTGTATGCTTTTGTATGTTTCTATAAATATATATATTATATGCTTAATATTCAATTGATCAAGAACTAATTTTCTAGTCCACAAAGTAATTATTCTATGGTTGTGTCGAATTGTTTTTGTTAGCATCCATTTCACTAACTTCTATCATGTACAATATGTTCAGGTGGACTAATTTTGAAAGAAGGAAAGAGATTTTGCTAATCCATAGGAAAAATGAAATGATAGAGAAGAATGGATTGAGTTATCATTGTGTTACGTAGGGGTGTCTATGATGTAGCGAGTTGGAAGGAAATTACTCATAAAAAGTTATCCCACTTGAAAGATTTAGAGCACACAAAAAAATGAGTTTTACTGGGGTTTGAAGATAAACAATTTTAGTCATAACTTTTCTCTCGATTTACTAAGCTATAAACAAAATGATCTCTCTATATCACTATCTTTCTTTTCTTCCTTTTCCTTTATATCCTCCAACCAGAACATTATTAAGCCAATTAAATCAAACACAAATTGGAAGCATCAAGAGCTTAAAATAGTTTTCCCACTTTTCAAGTGAAACCATGGGCTTGTTTTGATAAATTGAAAAGTAAGCGCTAGTATTGATAATCTTAAATGCTGACAATGGAAATTAAAAATTGTTTCTTGATAATTAAAAATACATCATTGAATTTGACTTTTTCTTAGCAAACATGGAATTGTTGTTACTATTGATAGGTTTAAAAATATAATTGGGAAGAGTTTGATTACTATAAATTATATTGATTCCTAGATAAAGTGAATGTTTTGAATGAATGGAGTCTTTTAAGTCAAATACTAATACAAGTTTAATCTCACTCATTACTAAATTTTTAATTTCGAGCACTTCATTTAAATTTCAAACATGCCAATATGTATATATTAAATTGAACGAAAACAATTGAAAACAATCTACACACTCATATAATCACTATATTAATATGACTATTTGACTTTTTTATTATCAAAAAACACTAGCTGTTGACTTAATTTTTACAACCCATCTGAATGGCATAAAAAGTTTAAATGTTTGGATGGTGAGTGATTTGGAGAGAAATGAAATGATTACTTTAATCACTAAGGAAATAAATGAAGATAAAAAGAATGGATCAACCTATGTAAAAACTCCATTGAATACTAGGGTAGAGCCAACCCTCCCTTGATCAAGTGCACAGGGAAATTGTCAAAAAGAGAAGTGGAAGTAGGAGATTGGCAGGGAAGGACTAAGGAGTAATAACCATCCCCCTTGATTCCTTTTCTTCTCTTCGACAAAAGAAACCAAACAAGATGGTTTCTTTCATATCTCCTCATTCTAAATGCTTTCTAAAACCATGAACTTATTACCATTATATTTGTTCTTGGATAAGATTGTGTTGAATTGAAGGATCAAACAATAAAAGCACAAATAACCACGAAATTGATGAACTATACCTCGGGCTATCCTTCAGACGTGGCAATATGTAAGATAGTGTTACCATCTTGGTCTTTCTAGTTCAAGATTCGTGTTGGATGGACTCATTTGAGCCATCCAAACAAAACCTTGAATGCTATGAGGTTGTGGTTCTCGGCAGCAATATGAACCACTGTCTCGCATTGACTCGTTAAGTCTTCGATGCATGACTTGCAAGCATATAGGAATTTGGCCAAGAGCTCTAGTTCATTGTCTCCATCTTTCCCGGCAACATAATGCAAAGGGGTGATCCTACTTCGTCCTCGGATTTGGATCAACTCGAGGTTGAGGTTCATTAGTGCCCTTGCAATGTGATAATGCTTGTGTTGCAAAGCCAAGTGCATGAGGTTGTAACCCTCTGGATCTAGCTTCCGAGCAAATGATGGCTTCAAGATGGCCACCTCCATGGCCACTTGGGTTCTTCCGGCCGCTGCAGCAATGTGTAAAGGAGTATTTGGGAAGGGGTCATTAGGTACACAATCTAAGATTTTTCGATTCTCTGCAATTAACCTATGTAGCTCATCAACATCATCATGTTCTATAGGTTGTTGAAACCGAGGGTCCATTATTTGAGGAGGGAGACGTAGGTGCTGAGGGGGTTTGCTCATTGATGATGGATGGAAGTAGGAGTAGCGAACTTGCAGAATCATAAATAGTGCCTTGGTCAACCAAAGTTTAATTAGGCGACTCATTGTTGATGATCCATCCCGTAGGAACAATGCAACTAGTTGGGGATCTTTCTCTTTAGAGAACATGCATGCGAAGTTTCTTAATGCGTGAGCCAAGTCAAGAAGATAATATAAGTTAATCCAATAACACTAATTAATCCTAAGCCAATAATTTGTCGTCTGAATTTGTTTTTATTCTTACTTTTATTGTCGTTGGTTGTCATTTCTCCTCAACTACTTGAAGCCGTGTTGTATAGCAGCAGAGGACATCTTGATAAATCACAACTACAGCCGACAAGTTACGCAATGATGGTAACTCCAGCAATGGCGAATGCAATAATTGATTGGAGCTTTGATTTTTAAGTCCTTTATTGAATAACGGCCCAAATCTCCAGTCATGCTCCTAAGCTTATCCATATTACCGTTCAGAAGATTAAATCATAACAATATGCTGGTTAGTCATTTGTGAGTTTTTCATCACCTGTTCTCTTTGATGTAATTGGCAATTAAGTTTTCCATAAACATAAATTAGACGATATTAGGGAAATGCAATTGGGCCAGTTCGATTCAGGAATCGAACCAAACAGGCCATACCAGTTCTAGGCCAATTCACACGGAGACCAATTTGGTTTTCGGATGAAAAAGTTGGGAACGGGCCTTGTCCTACTCGATCCCATTTTTATACCCTCAACCGGTCATCCGGAAATTAACCTCGCAAGGCAGGTTCTCTCTTCTCCTCACCTCTGTCTCTCACCCTCGAACTCTCTCTCAGATTTGTCAAGTAATCTTTGTCGCCACACGATTGCGCCTCTTCAGGTGGCTCAATCTCTACTTCATTTGGAATTCGTCACTCTCCATCCCCGCACTCTAGCGGCTTGATCTCAGATTTGTTTGCGATTTACACTCTCCTCTCACACTCGAGGTACTCTCCCTTTGTCGGTTTCGTTATCGATTACTTCTTGCGAGGAGCACTAGTGTGGTGGGTTAAAGGTCAAGATTTTATTTATTTAGTGTCGATGCCTTATTCCGAAAGGTTTCTTGGAAAGCTGAAGAACTCTTGCCACTTGAACACTGGCTTTTCGAGAGAATGACTTTTGAGGAGTGAAAATGGTGCGTTTCTTACCTCTCAGTGCTCTCTCTTTTCTTTGCTTTAGCTTTTCTGTTTTTTGGTTTTTTAATGTGAGGTGGGCCTCGAGTAGCGGTGAGCAAATTGGAATTCGGTGTCTTTTTACAGTGAGTAGTTATTATGTGAGTCCATGTGGTAGAGTTGGTAGAGGTTCTCATCTAATTCGTAGTGGAATATATCTTTCCTTGCGTGAAATTCAGATCTGCGAACTATACAAGACTGTCAATAGTTCTTACATATATATTCCCTTTTTTTTTTCCTTCTTTTGGGGCCAAAACGAGCCTCACAGAAGCTTCTCTTTACGTTTAGCGTTTGGGATCTTGTGCTTTCACCTGTAGTTTGATGTTGTCATATGATATTTAAGGAACTTGTTCTTGTACTTATGTCGATGCATCTATTCACTTTTTAGAACCCTTCAGCCTCTGGGCTTTGAATCTACTTTCTAAAAACCATTGCATGGTCTAACGCTCGAGGGGAATGTAATTACATATTTTTGAGGATATCATAACATCTTGGGATACATGGGATATTAGTTTTAACATGATAGACTCCATATTTTTAGCCTAAATACTATAATAGTTCATTTGGTTTTTTATCTCATAGCTTTTAATGCAAAATATTTAGGGACTCTCGTGAACTACATATTGTTTTAGAAAAAATAAAATATAATCGTAACACGAAATTAAATAATATAGCTACTAGCTAATTTTGGGGATGGATTATGTATATTAACATCTGAAGACCTCATGTCTTACGATAATTAAGACTTGACCTTTAGTTATAAAAGACCCATGATAGGAAAATGATAGTGAAAGGATGGATTTTAATTCTTAACTGGAAAGACAGAAAGCCTGCTAAAGAACGAAAATGAACTGCATAAAAGCATCACTTGGTGAACTCTTTCATTGAGATGGTGGTTCGAGTACAGCGAACAAAATGCTTATGGCACCCGCTTCGCTGGCTCAAGACGATGAGGTGAGAACGAGACTAATTGTCATGCATATCATAAGAAGCAACTATCATGTTCAGGGAGTCAACGCATGTGCAAAGTACTCTAAAAGTATCAGTGACACTTTCCTTCAGGACCAACCCTGCATCTCTATACTCAAGTAAAGTACCAAGTCTGGCAAGTGATGCCGGAAAGTCAAGAGGATACCGCTGCTTGTTCTGCTAGGTGAAGCTCTGCACACAATCTAATCCACTGAACTACTCTACACTGAGTCTGGGGGCAGCAAATACGGTAAAAATTTTAAAGAAAATCCTGCAGTTAATATTAAATAACAGGGGGTAATCACTATCAAAGGAAGAGCAAGAATGGAGACTAAGCCATGTCAGTCAATCAGCAACTGCAGTATCTTTGCGTAGCACGTCACCTATTTGAGCTTAACTAGTAGAGCCATGGTGGAGCTTGTCATAAAGATTACCGACAAGGATTGTGACCATCACCGTTTGTCTTAAAGAGTTAAACGAATTCGTTGCAAGGTTCTCTGTTTTTAATTGATATTTGGACTTGGGAAATGTTACTGCAGATGTAAATCACTTCTTTATTCGCACGTACGTATGCAAATATATACAAACAAATTTTTTAGCTGGTAGAATCAATTGTTGGATGGATCTAAAGGTTTGGTTGGGATATTTTCTTAAAGCCAAAAATTTTGATTCATTTTGCAGATATGGTTCGGAATTCTACGAGGATTGTACAAGATATGCTATGTCTGATGACCGACATTCTAAAAACTCAAGGTCAAGCCTATTTCTTTTTTCAACAAATAGAGAACGTCGTGGGGGCATCGTAAGATTAGATATTTGAAAATTTTAGTATTTTGAAATTTGATATTTCATTCTTTGATTGGGTTAGCTTGGGATGTCTCTAGTATAGAGTATTCGAATTCATTGTTTTTATTAATTTAACTTTCTAAATGCATTATGATATTTTATCATTGATTGTAAGATACCATAGGATCTAATTGCTTTTTAGGTTTAGCTACGATTTTGTTATATTATCGGCATTTCTTTTTTCTGTTACATTATTGAATGGTGAACTTCTTAAAAAAGGGTTGCGAGAGTGTATTTTTATTGTGTTTTATGGGATCGGGCAATTTGCCTCGTTTCAAAATTATAGAAAATCGAGACATTTCTCTTCAGACGTTTTGTAATTGCAAATTTTGGGTATTCATGTTTATTCAATTCTTTTCGTTTCCATTGCGTCATAATGGATTAGCATTCGGAAAGCCAAATCCCAACTTCAAGCAAAGATTAAAGGTCTATTGGCATTAAGGAATTAGAAGATGAGTACATTACATGCAACTAATAAAAAGAGTCTATTTTGCAAACCTCACATGCGACAGGAATAGTTAAAGTAGATAATACTTGCGAACTATTTCCGATCCTTCGATCCTCGCAAGCTGCCGACGCATCCCCTTCTGGCATCGATTCTGGTTTGAACTTGGTAGTGCTTCCACCACACAAAAAGGGGGAGGAGCAACGTGGTGAGTAACGAGCACACATAAAATCCAAATAGGATCCCTGTTATGCCCTTATCGGACCTTGGTATTTCCATTGCAATAAGAACAAAGTAGGTAATGCCGAGAAGCACTAAAGAAATGTAAACCATTAAAGTTTCGGGGAAGAATGTAATCGCGGTGGCCCAAACCGTGCCGATGGAGGCGGTAAAAACTAAGCTGTTGAGGATAGTAAAACACCATAGATCAAAGCCACTCACGATAATATTTCCGGCTTGATGTGGTTTTTCAGTAACAATGCTGCTGGAATTGGTGGTAACGACAGTGGAATTGGCTGGGTTATTTGGAGAGGAATCCTGCCAATATCCTCCCGGAGGAGTGAAAGCGGATTGGTAAGTGGCAGTCAAAATCAAGGTAGACACTATAAGGATTATTTGGCGAACATTTTCGTTTTTGGTGCCAAAATACCCTGCACACTTCTCGTGCACAGTTAGTTCCCTGCTAAAATACTGTGATAATGAGAGAGTACGAGTAGAATCTCTTGTTTGATGTTCTTCACGGCTTAACCTTTTCTGAACATCTCGATTGCAATTAGGATTCTCTCGGCAAATTTGCAGAGCTGTCTTGTGCTGTAAGTTCTTTGCATGAACGTTCGTATACCCAATCAGTAGATTGATGATCTGGAAGAAATGCAAATGAAACAAAATGAAATATGTATTCCTTCAGTTTCAATCATTGCTATGTGACTAAGCTTTATCATTGTGCACAAAGTGACCTCCTGCCATATAAGTTTGAATGATGCTATGGACACATGTACAAAAGGAAAATGTTTACTAAACCTTATTTATCAAATGCCGTCAGTTCAACTAATGTAATGAAATCTCATATCTTTCTCGAAAAGTGCGATTTAATCCTTTTACTTGAAATTATTTATGTCATAACTAGAAATTGCCCACGTGAGTAGTAATATTGGTGAATTCTACAAAAGTGAGGACCTGAAATATCATATTTTCCTATAAGTTTAGGACTTAATTAAGCCAACTGAATGTTTATAATTACATATTGTAAATGATTTTTAAAGTGAGGAACCGAAATGATTTTTGTAAATGATTTTGCTAAGATTCAACTGAATAGGGAGTAATTCTCACGTCCATGAAGAAATTATTTTATGGTCAAGTTGGATTGTCCGTGTTAGCTTCAATGACATTAACTTCTATCTCGTAGATGGACTGATTATGAAAGAATAAAAGAGATTTTGCTAATCAATAGGAGAAATACAGTAATAGAAAAAGAATGGGTTAGGTTAATGTTTTGTTAGACAGGAAGACAGGAGTGATTACGGTGAAAAAAGTTGAAAGGAAATTCTTCATCCAAGACCATCTGACTTGGAGTTACTTAGAGCTCAATAAAAACGAAGTTTCATAGGGTTCGAAGGGAAATAATTTTAATAATATCCTTTCTCTCCACTAAATAAACTGTAAACAATGTGATCTCTGTATCGCTCCAACCGAAAACGTTGTTGGGCCAATTAAAAAAAGAACTCGTAATAGCATCAGGAGCTCAAACTAGTTTTCGCACTAGCAGCCTTGAAATGAACTATGGGCTTGTGCTAAAACAGAAAAGTACAACGCTGAAAATATAAGATGACCATGAAAAGTACATCACTAAATACGATCAACTTCTTAATATTAGTATTTGATTTATTTCTAAAGCAAAAGAAAAACAGTGCTTGTTGACCTAATTTTCACAACCCATCTCAATGGCATACAAAGTCAACTATATATGTATGGATGGTGGGGTTTGGAGAGAAATGAAATGAAATGATTAATCACTATGGAAACAAACGAAGATAAACGAATGGATCAACCTGTAAAAAACGTACTGAATATATGGGTGGAGCCCACTCTACCATGACCTTGTGCACGGGAAAATTTTCAAGAAGAGAATCGGAATTAAAAGATTGGAAGGGAAGGAATGATATCCATCCCTCCCATAATTCCTTTTCTTCTCTCCTACGAAACAAACCAAACAAGGGGTTCCGTTCAAGTCTCTTCTCTTCGAATGTTTCTAAAACCATGTATTTTCAGTCCCTACCATGTCATTACCATAACAATTGTTGATTATGTCGAATTTAAGGACTGAACAATACAAGCACGTACAATGACGAAATCAATGAAGTGTATCGGCATGAACTATACCTCAAGTTGCTGCTCTTTGGATACAGCCACAGGAAGTTGCTGCTGTCCGGATACAGCTGCGGATACAGCCGCAGGAAGTTGCTGCTGACCGGATACAGCCGCAGGAAGTTGCACAAGAAGTTGCTGCTGTCCGGATATAGCCACAGGAAGTTGCTGCTGTCCGGATACAGCAATATGTAAGACGGTATTACCATTTTGGTCTTTCCAGTTCAAGATTTTTGTTAGACGAGCTCGCTTAAGCCATCCAAGCAAAATCTCAAGTGCTTTGGTGTTGCCCTTCTTGACAGCAATGTGAACTGCAGTCTCACACTGGTTCGTCAAGTCTTCAATGGACGATTTGCAAGTAGACAGGATTTTTGCCAGGAGTTCCAGGAGCTCCTCTTGATCCTGCATTTTTTCCCCAGCTACAAAATGTAAAGGGGTGTACCCGTCTCGTCCTCGGACTCGGATCACTTCAGGGTCAAGGGTCATCAGTGCCCTCGCAGTGTTATAATGCTTATTTAGCAAAGCCAAGTGCATGGGGCTATAACCCCTGCAATTTAGCTTTTGAGTGAACGACGGCTTTAAGGTGGCTATCTCCATGGCCACTTGAGTTTTCCCCTCCTCTGTGGCATTGTGTAGTGGAGTATTTGTGAAGGGGCCTGCATCATCTAAGAGATTTTTGTTCCTCTCAATTGAGCTGTATAGCTTATTGACATCATCAGCTGCTATTGCTTCTTGAAGGGTCATTGCTTGAGGAGGGGAATGTAGCAGGAGAGGGGATTTGCTCAGTGATGATGATGGATGGAAGTAGGAGTAGCGAACTTGCAGAATCATAAATAGCTCCATCGTCAACGCAATTTAATAAGGCGAGTCATTGTTTATAATTTATAAAGAAAGAAAAACGCAACTAGTTTGGGATCTTTCTCTGTCGGAGAAATTATATGCGAAGTTTCACAATGTGAAAGCTCAGTCAGCAAGATAATTTAAATTAATCCAAGAAGTCTAATTAAACCTAAACCCAGTAATTTCTGGTCTGATTTTTTTTTTTTTTTAATATCGTTTGGGGTCATTTCTCCGCAGCTACATGAAGCTGTGGGGAATAGCAGCTAAGGCTGTCCTTGATAAATTATTACTACACCAGCGAACGCGCTTGTCATTTGGGTAATCTGTGGTAAAATAAAGCATAAGGTTTCAATGCTCGAATTTCACTAACAGTGAACTCGATAATCTGATTATAGCCCTTTTTAAAAAAAAAAAAAAAAAAATTAAATCATCAAGTGGCCAATTTTTTTTTTTTTTTTTGGGGGACGTATTTTGGCTTTTTCCCCTTTTTTCCAAGACTTCTCGATCACGACTCTGCCGGCCCCTCCTTCGCACAAACTTCTGATTCTACTTTCCTTTATTTTCTTCATCCGAAGCCCCACCAGCTGCGTTGCTTTGTTTCCATCTCGTCCGAAGCTGCTCCGTCGTTGTCCACGTCTCGACCGAGTCAACAGCCCAGCAAACTGCCTCAAAGTTGACTCCACGAAGCCCGAAGCCACCGAGTTCTCCCTCCATCGTTTCTGCCAGCCATCTTCAGTTGTCTCCTTCAGTCAACCCACACCTTCCACCGAACTCTTTTTCCAAGACTTCTCGATCACGACTCTGTCAGCCCCTCCTCCTTCGCACAAACTTCTGATTCTGCTTTCCTTTATTTTCTTCATCCGAAGCCCCACCAGCTGCCTTGCTTTCGTCTTCATCTCGTCCGAAGTTGCTCCGTCGTTGTCCACGTCTCGACCGAGTCAACAGCCCAGCAAACTCCCTCAAAGTCGACTCCACTCCACAAAGCTCGAAGTCACCGAGTTCTCCCCCCAACCATCTTCGGTTGTCTCCTTCAGTCAACCCACACCTTCCAAGACGTCTCGACCGACATATTTTGGCTTTTTCCCCCTTTTTCCAAGACTTCTCGATCACGACTCTGCCGGCCCCTCCCCCTTCGCACAAACTTCTGATTCTGCTTTCCTTTATTTTCTTCATCCGAAGCCCCACCAGCTCCCTTGCTTTCGTCTTCATCTCGTCCGAAGCTGCTCCGTCGTTGCCCACGTCTCGACCGAGTCAACAGCCGCCCAGCAAACTCCCTCAAAGTCGACTCCACGAAGCCCGAAGCCACCGAGTTCTCCCTCCACCGTTTCTGCCAGCCATCTTCGGTTGTCTCCTTCAGTCAACCCACACCTTCCACCGAACTCTCTCCCCTGCCCATCTCCACGTGTACTCCTCGGCAGATTTCCCCAGCGTCGCGGCCCAACTCTCTTGCAACTGCTGAAAAAGAGTATTTCTGGCAAACCTTAAAACACTGGAAAGATGGATTATATGGACACGCGACAAGAATAGCTATAGTTAATGATACTTGGGAGTTATTTCCGATCGTTTGATCCTAGGAAGTTGCCGAAATGTTCCCTGGTGACATCGATTCGGTTCAGAACTTGGATGTGCCGTTCGCACATGTGCACTGGGAGAGAAACGAAGCATGTAGACCTCATTTATTGAATGGAATCACTTCGACCAATGTAATGAATTCCTGAATCTATTCAAAAAGTACAATTCAGTCCAATTAACAAAAATTATATTAGTGATAGCTAGGAATTACCATGTGAGTCATTATAGGCAAATTCACATCAATTGAAAAGTTTCAAATTCAATTACATGTTGTACACGAGCTGTTTGGCTATGCAGAGAAAGACAGCCTTGGAGAGGTATCCCGATAGCCTATATGCACGAGATTCAACTGATTGGGAGTAATTTTCCTGTCCACAAATTAGTTATTTTATTGCTGTGTCGGATTGTACTTGTTAGCTTCTATCCCCTATAATCTATTCAGACGAATCAATATTTGAAGAAGGAAAGAGATGTTACCAATTAACAGAAAATAATGATTTAAGTAATTAGGTAGGAGCAATCATGATGGAAAGAGTTGGAAGGAAATTATGTATCCAAAACCATCCAACTTAGAGAAATTTAGAGCTCACTAAACATGAATTTTAAAGGGGTTGGAAGGGAAACAATTTTAATCATACCTTTACAATTCATTTAATATACTATAAACAAGACGATCTCTATGTCATTGCTATGTTTTCCTCACTTATCCTCTGCGTTTGATCGTCAGGAGAAAGATATGGATAAGATAAGATAAAGTATGATATAAAATCCTCCGAATAGTAAAGATGGACATATCTTATCCTATAATTCGATACACTTAACATAAGATTTGAAAACAAGTAAAAATTCAATAAAATTAAAAATATGGAAATTATAAAACAAAAATTGTAATGCTTAAGAAAATTAAAAACATGCTGGCAGAAGGAATTAGGGTCAACGGTTGCCGACGGGGAAGGATTGTCGTTGGCAGGAGCGTGCGCAGCAGGAAGTTCTAGCACAGACTTGTGTCGATGGCGTAGCAGCAGACGAACCATCAATCTGCAGTGAAAGCATGGATCCCCGGAGAAATCATGGACTACAGAGGATCTCGCTATTCCGACGAGCTCTCCCACCGGTGCAACTCGCTCTCCGGAGAAATTGTGTTTCAATGATGGCCCTGTTCGTCATAGGAGAAAGCAAATTGTTCTTAAAATTAATTTAATTTTTTTCTAATCCAATCCAGATCTATTCCACCCCATCTTGAATTTCTAATCAATCATTTTATCTGGAGGTATCCCAATTTATCCGGTCCGAGTGGCATTCCCAAATATAGAGTAGGATAATAAATTGTCCTATCTAGACTTAAATCCGGGCTACTAAACGTAATCTATATTTAAAGCCTGTAGAAATAGATACTAGGCCTTTAATTGGTTGTCCAAACCCTCTGAAGCCCAATGGGCTCTTCTTTGTTTCAATTCTTATTTTTTGTTACCTACAATCGTTACCCTAGTAATGAGAAGTACGCTTTTCTGATTAAAAAAAAAAAAAAAAGTGAATGTTTTGATCGAATTGAGTATTTTAAATCGAATATTAATCGGGATTATCATGCAAATTTAATCTCATTCAGTGTTAAATTTTGTAATTTCCAACAGTTAATTGGATTTTGAAACAGGCCAATATGTATCCAGTAAATTAAATGAATACATTGAAAAATAATTTACATACGCATATTGTCACTATCCTAATATGAGTTCCTAAATTTTCCTTTTTTTTTAAGAAACGCTACTTCTTGACCTCACTTTCACAACCCAGTTGAATAGCATAAAAAGTCTATTACAAGTTTGAATCGAGTGATTTGGAGAGAAATAAAATGATTAGAGTATTCACTAAGGAAACAAAAGAAGATAAAAGAATGGATCAAACTGTAAAAACTGTATTCAATACAAAAAGAAAATAGGAAGTGGAAGATTGGGAGGGAAGGAGTGATAGTAATTCCCCCTTATTTGTTTTCTTCTCTCCATCAAAAGAACCGAATGAGGTGATCCCGTTATCTTTGTTACCATTACATTTGTTCCGGAGTTGGATTATATCGATTCAAGGATTGAACAATAAAAGCACAAACAACCACGCAATCGATGAACTACCCTATGAATGCACCAATATGTAAGACAGTATTACCCTCTTGGTCTTTCCAATTCAAAATTGTTGTCAGATTGACTCTCTCAAGCCCATTCAAACTGCACCTTGAATGCTTGGAGGTTGCAGTTCTCGATGGCAATGTGAACTGTAGTTTCACACTAGCTCATCAAGTTTTTCAGTGGACAATTTGCAAACAGATTGGAACTCGGCTAGGAGCTCCGGCTCAATGTCTCTATTTCTCTCGGCAACACAATGCAAAGTGGGGTTTAACCTGTGTGGTTCGTGGACTTGGATCAACTTGAGGGTGAGGGTCATCAGTGCCCATGCTTGTTTGCAAAGCCGAGCGCACGGGCCTGTAACCCTCTTGATTCACTTTCCGAACAAACCAGGGCTTCAACATGGCCATCACCATGGCCATTGGGGTTTTCCTGGTGGCCGTGGTGATGTGTAAGAGTTCCTAGGAAGAGGCCCCAAGTTACAAGATTTGGCTCATCCTTTTATTAACCCATGCAGCTCATCAACATTGTCATGTTCTATTGCTTGCTGAAGCCGATGTCTCCCCAATCACTTGAAGAAGTGGGGGGGTAGCAGCTGAGGCTTTCTTGATAAATCACAGCTATGGCGAACTAAGTTTTTGTTAATTTTAAATCCTCAAGTGGCCAAAACAAGACGTTGAATAGTCAATTGACCAACTTCACAAATCCTAGATCCTATTTCTGTACTTATCCTTACTGTCAAAAAGATTAGATCAATGTCCATAACTGGTGAGTCATTGGCATTCGAGTTTTCCACAATCATAAATCAAGATGGCTGCTATGATAGTTCACTCAGCTTTTGATCCGAAAGCTTTTAACCCAAAAGTTTCAGGAATACTCTCTGTGAATTATAACTAAACAATGATATAGAAAAACAAAGACAAGGCTATATGCTGTGCCTATTAATACTCGACCTTTAGTCATAAAAGACCCATGATTGGACAACTAATAGTGAAAGGATGGACTTTTTATGTTCAGCTGGAGAGAGAGAGAGAGAGAGCTAAAGATCGGAAATGAACTGCATAGAAACCGCACTCAGTGAACTCTACCATTGAGACGATAGTCTGGGAACAACGAAATGCTAATGGAAGCACCAAATTCACTGGCTCCAAACAACGCGAAGATGAGGTGAGTACATGAGATGATCGTCATGCATATCATATAAAAAGACACCATCGTGTTCAGGGAGTCAACACATATGCACAGTACACTTCAAAAGTATTAGTAACACTTTCCTCAAGAATAAACCTTACATCTCTAGATTCAAGTACAAAACTGAATCCGACAAGTGACAAAATGACGCAGGAAAGTCCTGAGGATACTGCTTCTTGTTCTGCTAGGTGAAGCTATACACACAATCTAATCCACTGAACAACTCTACCCTGAATTCCGAGAGCAGAAATACAGTAAATATTATAAACAAAAAAACCTGCAGTTAACACTAAAGACCAGTCGGTAATCAGCACCAAGGAAAAGCAAGAGCGGAGAAGAAGCCATGTCAGTCGATCAGCAACTGTGGTATCTTACTGCAGATCCCTGCTGGGTGTCACGTTGCCTTTCTGAGCTTAACTAGTTCAGCCAAAACATCTTTGAGAGGCTCAGCGAGCTTGCTCTTCTTAGACTGCACAAAACTTGGGGTCAAAACTTTGTCTAAGACAAGGTATTAGTAATGATGACAAGGAGGCAGCCGGAGGGATTATACAACCAGACTCGATTCCAAATGGTAGCCTAGTTGTACAGACGAATTTCCTTTTCTAAACACTTAAATAAGGAATCAATGAGTTGACAAAAATGGCTTGCAAAGCCGAATAGCAAACATGCCATAAGGAGACAGAATGACATATACAGAGACTTTTATGACGTCTCTAGTTTTCAGCATGCAGGAATATTTATACACATATTACCCCGACATGAACTGTAAACAAAAAGCTTAAACTTCAATGACCCTAGTTGGATATCATCTAAATTTCTTTTAACTGGCGACTCAAAATGAAAATCTCTGTCGTGAAAAGAACCCTATGAATCCACAGCATGAAATGTTGACTCAAAACTTGGAACTTGCATTCAATTCTTCTATTTAAAATGATATTAGCATGTTTCATCATGCTTGATTCTCACAATTATCCAGCACAGGCCAAATTTTCCACTAATGGAACATACAAAAGAAAAGCCTTTCAGGGGATGAAAACAGCTTTGAACAGAGGTGCCCAAATTGTCTCTACTAATGCAGGTTACCAGCCATATCGAAAATTGTCCATGGCAAGCTAAAGATCTTAAAGTATGGTCATAGAGTACCTTCAAGGATGGAACAAGAGCAAAGACTTCATCTGGAGTTTCTGGACAGACATTCCCAATGACACATATCTGCACCAAATCTGAGATTAATGGCACTGTGTCTTCTTAAGAAATGTTACCCAAAAAGTTGAGATTAGTACCTCGCCCTCAGTGACACCATATTGTGTAAGAGGCCTTTGAGATGAGTTAATGGTTAACAATGTTTTATCCAATGCATGGGACCTCATTTGGAGAATTAGTAATCACATTATTAAAGCACTCAAAAGAAACTTCAAAAACAAGGATACTCTAGAGCTCTTCTCACTGATCCCGGATCTGTATAGTGAATTCCATTTTTGGCATATTGCAATCCACGAGTAAAGGATCTGAAAGGACAGTTGACTCAGGTATGTTGAAAGAGAGGGATCAAAAGAATACCCACGAGAATGTACTCCTTACACAGGAATTTTGATCGTTGGATCCTCAGACAATACAACCATTTGCTCCTGGATTCCTTGTAAGATTTCAGCAGCTTCACAGTCCATCAGACATTTGGCATGTTTTGGGAGTTCTATAAATTCAATAAATTGACAAGATCAGGGAGCATACCCAACACAGTAACTAGTCTAAACCAAACCTTTAAATTGATGAAAAGGTAAAGTATTATTCACACATAGCATCATCACCAATATGCCCAATAAATTGAAAAATTCAATACAACTCTGCTCTTTGGCCAGAAGAGGAAAAACCACAACTCCACAGTCCAAAATGAACCTGCTGAAGTCCAATCTGTATGACTCTAGTAAGTCAGAAACGAAACAATCATAGAGGTTGCCAACATGCAGACCTATGCTTACAAGCATGAGTCAATGATTGGGTAAGTTTATTAACTGCTAAAGGTAGACGTAATTTGTAAGGCATCTGTCTCTCCATTCGTATTAAATGCCTTCTTGCCCCCTTCTTGCCAAGCCCATCTCGCTTGAACCCAAATTTTTCAAATAAAAAAATTTAGGCCAATTACTGATCTCATTTGGATTTTCATACCTAAAACAAACCAATTCAAGCAAAGCTCCACACGTGTAGTTATACCCGACAGTCAGAGGTTGAAGCAACCCATAAGTAAGATATTCAATCTGCGCCGCTAAAAAAAAGGAGCAGTATAGCTAAACACCTACCCTGCTCAACTCTGAGCTCCAGAGGAGGCAGTTCTTTGGGAGCGGAACTTTTGGCAGCACTGCCAGTCTTATCTCCTTTCCCTCCTTTGCCCAAATTCACTAAGGAAAATACACAGATTGCCAGGACAAAATAATCAGCATGCAGTAAGTAGCAAATAACACATCGCAAGCAACCGAAGCCACATGGAACTGCCAAGCAATAAATCCACAGAAACAGCCTGAAAATGATGAATTCGGAGACGGACATTTATTCAACAAGCTGTCTGCTTTGCTGCCGGATGAAAACCCGAAAATTCCATCCCCGAGACCTGTGCAAATAGCCACCCTCAACAAAGAAACATCACCACAAGGAAACGGAGCGAACCCCGGTTAGTCACAGAACCCACATCTCCAAACCACTTATAATCAACAACCACGAAAAAGAATCAAACAACCCAAACGCTATGCAAACCTTCGGAATCAAACTGAACCTTCCTCCCCTTCTTGGGTTTCCCAGAACCATCGTCCTTGCCCTTCGCGGACGCTACACGTCAACACACACAACCATGAAAAATTCTCTCAGCATAAACCCAAGAACAGCAAGAGACGCCGATTGCCACAAAAACAAGAATGCGATCGAAAAACGAAGCAACGACGCGAGAATCGGAAGAAAGCGAAAATGGGTCGCGCTAACTTTTACCTCCGTTGGGAGTGGTGGACTTGAGCGAGGACTTGGCCGCTTTGCCGGGCAGCGAATGCCCCTTCCCTCCCTTCTCCGCCATGACCAGCCTCTGCAACACCCCAACCCAAGAAATCAATGCAAATTATAGCACGATCACGTCGAATCATGAAATGGGTGAAACCGGAACTAGCAGGCCGGAGGAGGCGAAGGGGGGCGGTGCACGAGGCGGACGTACCTGAGGGGGGGAAGCAGAACCGGAGCTCGAGTTCGTCTTCTTGCTCTGCTGGGTTCTTGCAGGTGTTTTTTTGAGCGCTGAAAGTGAAAAGTGAGAGCTTTTGTTGGGGTATCTGAAGCGTTCTATAAGATCCCACCTGTTGGAAAAAAGAAAATTCTCCCCGTTTTTTTGGGTCACCAAGGGAATATAAGATATCAACAAATAAAGCTCTATCCTAAATTAAATTTTTTACCATAAAAATCCAGAATTGTAGTTTTGTAACAAATTTACTACTGTTAGTTTCCGTTGAATTAGATTAATACATTGAAAAACCATAAATTAACAACGAACAGGGGTAAAACCCTAAACTAATACATTTTGCCATCCAATTTAGTTATTTTATATTAAAATTTAACAAAAACTAACGGAAGGTAAATTTATCGCATGTATACTAATTTAAAATTTTTATTGATTGCTTAATTTGAGGTAAATTAATTATAGGTGTATTAATTTAAGATTTTTCGTGATATTAACTTGAATTTTTAATATGTAAGGATTACTATTCAAGTTCATTTACTATGAAAAGCACGCAATGTACTGTTTATAATTTAAAGCTGAATTGATTTACAAGTTTAATGTTGTTTACTTGACTCTATTTAATAAATAGATTTACGAGATTGTTGATTTTTAGTAGAATGAACTTTTATTTTGGCAGGAAAAACCCATTCTATATCCCAACGGCTTATCTTCTCAATTTTTATCTGAATTTGACTCTCTAGGTCCACACCAAACACCATCAGTAGGAACTCTGACAGAAAAAAATCCATATCTTTAGAGGAAAGGAGTGTATGAGGTACATAGAGCAGCCTATGTTGCTGGTATATTGGTATATGAATGGCTTAGGATTAGATCCTGTAGAATTTCTTCTTTGGTTTATGGAGGCTCTCATCTTATAGAAGCTATGTCTACTCACAAATCGCAGATTACATTGCAAATAATGACTCAGAACCAAACTAATTGATGGGCACAGGAAAAGTTACAGATCCTGAAGTGCAATACAACGCCTTCCTGCTGATGTATACGACCATCGGCCAATTTGCTATCTCTCTCGCCCTTTATTATGGCCACGGTCTGTTTTACCAGTCTTTTTCCCGATCTTATGGGGGTCCAGTGTGCTTCTTTGCAATCTCTCGTCTGCGGCGACATCCTTTGCCTTATCTGATGACTCTACTCCTTCCTCCATCTCCCTCATCACCAACTTCCTCTCCAATTCTCTCGGTAGCTTCATTTCCGGTTGCATTATCCTAGGATGATCTGTAGTGCTGGTTTCGGCTACTGATATCGTCGTGTCATCTGGTCTGGGAAATCCAACTTCTGGGCTTAGCTTTTGCTTGCCTTGATCTTCTCTTGCAGCGAGAGTCTCCTTTCCCCTAGTTCTGGTGTCATGTGAAGCCAAGCTGTGAGGTGTTGTTGCTCCCCTGGCAGATTTCTCTTGGTCAAAGTAGAGGACTTGAACCACCGTGCGTAAGGGCAGGCGCTCGTTCTTCACGGCATGCGCTCGTACCTCAGGAGACAGCTTCTGGCAATCTAAAATCCGACAGAGGAACTTTTTGTCGGCTTTAGACAAATCAGGATGCTCCTGCCAGCACATGAAGTAGCATGAAGCCAATTGTTAAGCCATCCAATAAACAGACGAGTACCTTGAAAGTCAAGATTAAGAACAACTACTCAATTTCGCCGATTTTCTATGTGTCAATGCTTCAAATATATTACCTTTAGGTAGATGTTAATAGCTTTGTAGAGTTCATCATGCAGTGGCCTGGCAATATCAGGCAAGCATTCGGCAAGAGATACTACTGTCGACGCAGGCATGTTGACGTCCTTGGATATCACTTGAAGATAAGAATCAATGAGCTTCCCAACCTTCCTAACTGACCTCATAGACTCTCCCTTCTCTGAAGATCCAGGAGGCTGCCTTCTCCACAGTACCCAAAAACTTTCCAACACGGACCGTACCAATTCCACATCGTAAAAGTGTTTGTCTGATGCGGAATAAGAAGGAAACAGCAAATCACTCACTGTCGCCTCGTCCAACTGTTGACTGGACCTCCGGACAAGTTCAGTTTTGGTTAATGGAGATGACCCTAGATAGTTTCCAAGACTCAGTAGCCTTAGCAGGAAATTAATTGAAAGAGAACCCCGTTCCGCTGGGATCATGCTTACAATAGCCTCTAGGATTCGCCGGTTCTTCATCGTGATTTCTTCTGGTTGTGATGTGGTACTTCCGATAGTGCTAGTCCTACTCATGTCTGGTAGCCAGCGAGAGGCATAGACATGCAAAGCTTCACCAATAAGCTGTGAAGGGAGCATATTTCGTAATGCAATGATAATAAATCGGAACTGGTCTATGTCTAGATCAGAAATATCTTCTGTCCACCAATCACGAGGTACTGATTGTCGATGTTTTCTGTCATATCCTGGTCTTGTATAAGTATAAGACCATGTGACCTGCATATATGTTACAATCCGGCCTTATTTTCAGTGAAAATTTGTCTAAATGAAGAAAAAGTAGATAAAAGACGAAAAGAAATGCCTTAACCTTCGGCGAAGGGGTGAGAATTTTCTGCACAATTGAGTCGATGCACTTCCTAGCAATTCCGAGAGATTCAGACCAATCAGGTAATTTTGATGTAGTCTTAAGCGTGATGATGGAGTCCTTCCAGCCCTCGAGAATGCACGACTGGAAAAAAGCCTCAAGCTTCATCACAAAATTTCCCTTTTCCACCGCTTCGGTCATTCGGAGGAACTTGGCAGCGCAAAATGCCGGTAGAAAGTTATAAGCGCTGAAGTTGATGGTAATTCCATAGCAATATTTAGCACACATCTCGAAAGCCTCTTCACCTCCGGGAATGTCATGGAGATCTATGGTAATTTCACCATCATCCACTTGGCAAAGCTGTTGTAAGAGACCGCATTTCGGTAGCAGAGAGAACTGCAACTAAAAGCTCTTTGTTATAAAATAAATCGACATAAACAATTCAAGTAACATAAAAAGTTCTGTACACTCATGAGTTTTCAGTGTGTTCCATTTTTTATCTGAAGATGAGATTGTGTTAAAGACTTTCAAGAAGTTTCATCTTCTGCTATTTGATTTACGCACACGTAGATTTATTTCCACTCCATAATTCAAACTAATATCAGCAGGATTGAGTTGTCCTAATATATATGTTGAGTAGGATTTTCTGAACCTGTACCTTATGGAGAAGATAATTGATGTTGTTGATTCGTAAAATTAGGTCTGGCGGTGTATCTGAAGTCACCGTTCTGCAAATGTTTGTCCAAAACTAAGATGTCAGCCGCAAGTATCCTCAGTATTTGCCCAAAATAAAATTAAAAAGAAACAAAAGGCCTCCATCTTTGTTTACTATCTGTACCTTGTCGCTTCTTCTGTGTAAAATGTGTCTGGCCTTGTCCCAAGTTTCATAAACTTCATCTTCGTGGTTCCTTTTTCTTCCTATCCAAATTCCAGGGCTCATGACCAGATTCTAAGTCTTGATAGCCTCACCTTTCCAGCAACTGTGCTTCAAACTGCCAAGAATTCCACCAATTATGGTCTATCCATTTTAAGATGAGCAATTGCAAAACTTTGGAATAGCTTCCGAGCAAAGTGTAGCTACGAATCGATCAACAACAAACAGGAGCTTTCTGCACAAAAGTAAGAAGGAAGTCGTCAAAAGCAGAGCAATCCCATTATTCTGTACGCTATTCATGCCCAAAAGAGAAAAAGCAAAGAAGATTAAAACCGGGTGATTTGAGATACCCAAATTCTATTCCTCATGAAGGCAATGTATCAATTAGTTGAAGCACAAATTTCAATCAGTACCAGCAGATTCTAATGAAAAAACTGATCAGCAAATCCAAATGCGAATTGAGGATCACCAGCAATTTAAAACTCAATATTGAAAGAGAGAGATCAATAGAGACAGAGGTCGATCAGGTAAAAACCGAAAAGCAAATGGCAATAAAAGGTATAGCCAAGATAATTGAACCAAAAAAATGGAACGGAAACGCCAAAACCCGAAAAATATCTGCTAATGAACCATTGAGGAACAAATTGAAAAAGAAAAAGGAAGAGGAAGAGAAGGCAAGATCACAAATCCCTAATCAGAAAAAGGGGAATGCATTTCAAATTTGATGGAGAACTCAGAAAGGAGGAGAACAAGAAAACAAAGAATAGAACAGAAAACCAAGCAGCTTCACCTTTTCATTAATGCTTCCAACAGAAATGGGTTGCTTTTATAGTTAAAATTCCCTCTAGACGTGAACCGCCCTAACACTTCCCTGAAGAAATGCCAAGATATGAAAGGGGCTCCAACTCTTAGGACAACACTCTGCACTCTGCTTAAAGTCGTGCAGATTCGCCTCTGTTGTTTATGGTAAGTGACAAAAACTTTTTAAAAGCAACTGGTCTATTAAAGTTTGACAATGAGAAATCGGATTCAATTCAAGAAGAATCTTGGGATTTTCTACCCTTTTTGACAAATGCTGACAATTGTAGAAAAAGAAGACTTAATGACGAGACTTTTGGATTTCAAAAAGATGAGGTCAGCAGTTACGTGCATTGACTGAGTAGCTATCTCGCTCTCGACCATATAAATACTACCTTTATTGCGTCATTCATTGCTCATTTCATAGATACTATAAGGAAGTAATACATTACCGCATCGGACCAACCCTTTGCTTGTGAACAAAATTGGCACCTCAATTACTGTGGAGTTATGGGAAATCTGATTTTGAAAATGATAGAATCTGACACACCAGGAGAAGGCAGTACTGCTTTCGAGAATTTAAAGAGGAAAAATAATGGAGAGGACATTTACTAGTTAAGAAGTTATGCGTAACAGGTCATGTTTTATCTAGTTTTGCAGATTTTTTTTTTTGGTAAAGAAAGTTTTGCAGATTTTTGTTTCCATATATGCCGAGAAATGTTTAAAATATTTTGAATCTCGAGAAATATATTTTAATTCAATTGAATTGATGCTCCAACTATTTTCAGCATAATTTGCATTGTAGTTTGGCTCACAAAGAGCCTAAGCTAATAATTTCTGAAAAAGCTAAGGCAATATTAAACTTGCCCAGTTTTCCTCTTACATACGCAGGCGAAGAATGGGAATTGGATTTGAATCTTTCTTAAATAACATGTCTTGCTTGAGATAAAACCTATTAATTCAGGTTTTAACCGAACTCTGACAAGAGTAGTCGTGACAAGTGCACAAACATTCCAGCATAGTTTGGCATCTGTTTCCTTCATTTTAAACAAGATCTGTGTGCATCACTGATACATATTTGAATTAGCAAAACAGATGTATTGTAGATATCTTGTGCTAACATCGCTGAATTTTGATTTATAGAATTTCTTTCCAACAATTGAGAAATATTGAGTACCTGAACCAATGTCCAAAATCTCTTGGCTGCTTCTCATCCACTATGAGATTGACGCACTAATAACACAATTTTTTTGGGCCAGTCATAGTAGAAGTTTAATTTGAGAATGCTGAGCATCTAATTTTTGCAATTTCTAGCCGTTCATATGTAATGCAGATGCATAAAATAAAAGCCGCTACTGTACCTTGTAACAATCACCCTTTGAAATTTCTTTCTGCAGAATCTTGATATTGGATTCAGACATCAGAAGGGATGGCTTCACCTAACTGAGGCTCTCTTTCTTAACAATTATTTTATGTACTTTTCGCTATCTGAAACTAGCTGTAGATGACATGGTTGATGAGTGTGAGACCTGCAATTGCATGATATATATGTTGCTCAAACCTCTGTCAGGACACAGACATTTCCTTCAATCCCTTAAAAAAGTAAACAAGAATTGCCCCCACGTCCAACTGTGTGTTGTGTGCTAGTGGTCCTATTGTACAATTATGTCTCTGGGGATTGTCTTTATCACCAGTGATCTTCTAAAATCTTGGCTAGGGCCAAGTTTATTTCTTTTTCTATATTCCTTTTTTCCAGAAAAGAGAGTAATGGAGATAAAAGAAAGCAGCTGAGTGACAATGCACATGTAGGCTAGGCTCATTCAAGGCAAGTACTGGCCATGTAACACAAAACTAAAAAGGAAAAAAAGCCCTTGAGGTTCTTCTTTCAATTGGTTAAACCAATAAAGGCATAGAAAAATTGCAGAAACCTCAGAACCCACCTTTCAGAAAGTTAGCTTTATACTTCATCCTCAGCCTCAGGTCAGGCCCAATGCTTATGTGAAGAATCAGAAATGTTGTGTCTTTGCTTCAGTCACCTTTTTAGGCGCAAAAATTGCAGAATCTCAGACTCATTTCTGGGAAAATCTGATCTCCTCTATGTGTCATCTAGCCTGTTGAGTTAAGTTCTCTTTTTAAACTTCGGAAAGATGCTGCTGAAGTGTGCCCACCAGAAAAAGTTTTATTTGTTGCTCAATGTCATTGAGAAAATGTCAAAAATAATTTCCTCTTGTCCACATCCTATTTGGATTTTCCTAACTAATAACCCAACAGGAGATTTTCTCTAGACATCTAAACCTTTTCAAACACTAAGCAGATTTTGCAAAATAATGTTCTTGTGGACAACACTAATTATTGAATGACAAAAAGCAGCAAGTAAGCTTACGGCGGGATTCATGGGAATAACCTGAAAGAGGTAAGAAAAAACATACCTGGGAATTTCTTTGATCCCACGAAATCACAAAGGTTTAACTAGGCAGGTTGTGAAGCTTCGCCAGATTTTGCTTTCAACCTTCTAGAGTGGCTACACAAGATTGATGTCAGTGTGTAGTTTACAGGCTCCAGTTTGGACATGAATCCCAGAAACATCAAGAAACCTATATCAGCAGCGAAGCAAAAGAGATGACTTTTCTGCTTCTTCATGCAAGCTAGTCATCTCTGGAAGAGCTCAACCGTTATGGAACAAAGACGCAGAAGTTTCGGGGATATGAAGCAATTGGCCCAGAAAAAGAAAGATGGGTGTATACACCATGGGAATTGGGTGGAGAAGACTTATATTTTTATCAAAAAAGAGGGGAAAAGGAAAGTAGAGAAGTGGTTCGTTAGGTTTAGTCAACATATGTTAATGCATAAAAGGATGCTGTCATAAAACCGAGACTGAACCGAGAAGAGAGAGAGAGAGAGAGACGTATGTACAATCATTAAACAAGTAGCGAAGGAAAGCTAAAAAGCAATCCCTGTATTTCTTTGGACTGTCTCCCCCACATATTGAGAAACACTGGGGCTCTATGATTGAATTCACAAAAAGCATGCAATCGCAAGTGGACTGACCTCTCTCTATCTTAAGTGCTCCTCGTGAAACCGTGGGCTCCAAACGGGACCCATCGCTAGAAACATGGTGAAACTACGCGAGGTTTGCAAACAAGATCGAATCACAGAGCGAT
The DNA here is from genome assembly GCA_014182885.2 of Eucalyptus caleyi. Lineage (NCBI taxonomy): Eukaryota > Viridiplantae > Streptophyta > Magnoliopsida > Myrtales > Myrtaceae > Eucalyptus > Eucalyptus caleyi. Next base: position 17,849,157 of record CM024469.2, on the reverse strand, counting down.
GGTTCCTGGCTTCGGTTAACATAAATATATTAAGTCACTTTGTAAGTCAATTTAGTCCAGGGATCTTAGCATCGATCCGTGGGTTACGTCAAACGTTCCTGTTCTTCCATCTTCGGGATCATCATCATTCTCCTCCCCACTATCTTTCGAGTATATTCTCCTTCTCAGCGGCCCCATTTGGCGAAGGGGTTTGGTTCTTTTGAATTGCATGTCGGCCACGTGTCGCATGTGGTCCGTCGGTTCAACTGTCTGAGAAGTTATCATCTCTTGATTTGATGGGACATGGGTCCTCTCCTCCCCTCCCTCTTTTTCCCCCTTGGGGCCTCCTTGACTTGGATTGTAATGGAATCGCTCGCTTTGTTGGTGGTTTCGGAGGCCGGACGCAGACAAAGGGTTCGCCCGGTGTCATCGTGTGCTTGTTTGTAGCATCGGAGCAGCTTGCGCTGTGCCCGTGCGTGCGCAAGTCTTCATGGCGCATCATTGATTTGGTGATTTGATGCGATCGTCTCGGGATCCACATGGGTTAATGCGTCCCTGGTAGGAAGGGCCCCCGGAGTTTTCGCCATTCGCGGGGGCAATGGACTTACAATCTGTGTTTTGTCGTTAAGATAAACCGAATGAACGTGATAAGACGAGGATAGAATGAAGGAGGGTTTTCTCGTGTACGTACCATATCTCATTTGGTCATAGCTGGATATTACGTCGAGTATAGACATGCTATCGAATTAGGTGTTTTGGTGTTCATGTATTATCGCTTTCACCAAGTGATCGGTGCAAGAATGGTGTTCTAAGAGAGAGAAAGAGAGAGAGAGGTCATTCACCGAAAAATGTTCATATTCATAATGCTTATCCAGCTTATATTTGATCAAATTCAATTTGAATACATTATAAACTACTCGAAAGGAAAAATATATCAAGTTTCAGACTCTACATTAGACATACAAAGGCAATCTACAGGTGTATATGTTATAGTTTAATAATTGATCGCATGTATTTAGTTGAATCGAAAATTCAATTATTTAAAAGTAAATTATTGAAAAATATGATAGTTAGATTACACCATCAAACAGTAAATTAATACTGCAATTAATCTCTTGGTTGAATTAAAGAGAGCTTTAACTAGCATAATCTTTTATCATGTCAAGATGGATATAGTTTTATAATAAACCAAAAGCATGAAATCATCAAAAAAATTTCTTAATACTAACATGTGAGGGATTACAACCTATCCTCTCTAATGATCAAAATCCGATCCAATTATTCTCAAACTATATCATCTTCGTTTAGACACATGAGACAGTGACACATTGACATCCAATGAATGGAGCATGTTGCCACCCTCCTCCTCTTCCTCCTCCTCCCGGATATAATGTGCGTTTCTCTGACGACCATCCATCACTTGTGCCGCTTGTAATGTCCCGTAACCTCCGTCAACCCTTGGCTCAACTTGATCCCTCTCTCTCTCTCTCTCTCTCTCTCTCTCTCTCTCTCTCTCTCTCTCATCTGTGTATAGTTTCTCTTTACTTAAAACTTAATAATTTGAGTTCGACTTTCTAATTAACCAAAGCCAAGCTTCACATTTTTCATTTTTGGAGTTGATTCTAGTCTTGTCCTTGATACTTCAATTCCCCATCCGTTCTCTAAGTGATTTCGATCTAGTTTTCAAGTGAAGTATTAAAATGTTATTTTTCAATATGAGGTTTCAATAGGCTGATACTAATTTTGTCAAGCCTAATATATACAAATAGATAATCTCGTCCCATATAAAAGTTTCTCAACATTGATTTTGATGAAAAGGGGTGTATAAGATCTACATCTTTGGATATTCCGACACCTTCATGTCTTGATGAGCTTAGGGATTTGTCTAATGTCTAGTAGATGCTCATCGCTGATTAATACCAATTCATAAAGACGAACCTATTCGATTTTTTGGTTAGAGAGAGAATAGCGTGATTTTATATCATGCAAAAAATTTCTGTTAGGTTCTTCCTAGGTCAACACTTATTCAACAATCATTTGATATCTCGTGACGCAAAGAGATTTTATAATTTAATTTCAATCAATACTTCATAACCTAAGAGGGGTCGACTTATATTTATTGCTTATAAACTTTATTCCCCACCCAAAAATTAAAATCTATATTCCTTTTTGTTTCTTTTTTCTGTTTTCTTTTTCTTTTCTTTTCTTTTCTTTTGCCAATTTGACCCCCATATCGGAGAAAGTGATGTGATTAGGAGGATGATAATGACTATCATGATGATTTGCACTGATCAACGACATGCCCCACCTTTTAATGCAAATGAACCTTTAAAAATCCTACAAATTGCATGTTAACATTGCCATCTGTTGGACGGATGCCGGCCATGTGCCTTAGAAAACTTTCGAGAACCGCCACTTCATGCATTAATTACATATTATGTATACTCATTGTTGCAAAGCGGCACTTCATTAGCGAAAGGAAACTGCCCCGAACATGTTGATTACAAGTAATAATAATAGCATCCTAAGTGGAAATTAAAGTCGAGAAAAGACAGGTCAAAATTGCTACATAGTCAACTAGATGGAAACTATGGTTTTGCGCTTTTGCGCTTTTGCGCTTCAAGAAGTTGTAAGATTTGTCTAAGGTTTTATTCTTAGTTGCCCGACATCTTTAGGACAAGAATCCCCTAATTTTGACGTGACCCGCGTGCCTTTGGTAGCACATGGGAGATGTGCTTAGTAAGCAAAGACGGACATTAAGTACCTCTTAATCGCCACTCAAAAGAAATTGGATGTATAGCAATATCTTATCTCTTCGTATTATCATGTCTACTTCGCTCACTTTTATAAGATTAGGCATATTTTATTGGCTGGAAGCTAACAAGGACTATGGCTACATACATATGAATATAAATTTCATGGTCCAAGGCGGACCATCCGATAAAGCAAATGTCCAAACTATATTTTAATGAAATGGTCCCCAATGGACCAGTTTAACATACGTTGCATCGCCCGACCTCTTCGTTCGTATGCTGGGTGAGATTCGCAGTCAATCTTGGATTTTGCGTCCAAGGCATGACTAATGAGTACTACCTGATCGCCCCAAATTATGTGGCATCAACAGATTTTTTATTCGCTTGATTAAGAGTTCGCGTAATTCAGGGCAAATCATGCCGTGGTAGTTGCATGTGCGTATTAAATAAATGTGCCGCTAGTCAGTTAGCGGTTGCCGTGTTTTTGTTCTCATAAACATTCATTTTTTATCAACTAACTTTCGTATATAGTTATTTATAGGGGAAAAAGGGAGGGATCATGTGGGTTGGATAAGCCCGTGAGGCTAAAGATAGAATGGATTTTTTTTTTTTTTTCAAATCGGTGATAGTTCATGCTCTCGATACTGTAGATTACGTTTTCAAAAGAATTGAATGTACTGCTTTATTCATCCACAATCATTATTGCAGTAAGATTTTATGAAACTAGTGTCGACAGATCTGAGAATTTAATTTATTAATATAAACTTCTAACATGTGTTCGATGACTTTCAACAATTTCAGTCAAGATGATTGAGTTACAATTGTCAAGAGAGCTACTGATCTTGCTGCTCTTAGCCTCTCCCTCTTCCAAATGGCAGGATCTTTCAGACTCTACCTTCTTCTCCGCCTTTTTCACTTGGTTTTGATTGATTTGGCACCATTTTCTCACTAGTGGGCATGATTGAAGCTAGAGTAACTTAGGGGTCTATATAGACAACAACACACACACTTTGATGTGGGCATGAAGTCCTCAAAAGCAACTACAACAAAATATCGTGTCGTGCGGACTTCAGGTCAGAAGAAAAAGGCATACTGCAGCTATAGAGACATAGAGGAGATGTTTCAAGAAAGTAATTATGGCATGCCAATATGTGAGCATGGCTGCCAGGCAACATGAAGTTTTTAGCCTATGGAAGACAAGGAGTGGCACTAAAACAGGGACTTTGGGACCTTCTTAACATTATAAAGAAAATGGGGTCCGCAACTCTCTCTCTGTCTCTCTCCCCACGCGCGAGTGTGCACTCCCATGCATATGTGTCATAATCATCGTCGATCAATGGCCATCACCCTCAATTAGTGATGGACTTCATCTTGATCAAGGAAGACCGTGGAGTTAGGTAGCGCGTGGTCCATCGATGGCAATGGGGTTGGTACCGCCGTGATGAAGCTTGAAGTTGGCTGTGGCCAAGTGGCTGAGGTGGTGTTGTTATGGTTGGTTGAGAGAGAGAGAGTGTGTTTTTGTTAGGGTTCTGTTTATGGGACTAGCAATGGGGAATCACTTTACACAATTCCAGAAGGGAAAATGATATAAATGATTCATAAATTTTGATCTCAATGTGCAATATCATCCTTGAATTTTTAATTTGTTCAATGTAATCCTTGAATTTTAATCTAATGTTCAATGTGGTTGTTGAACTTTTAAATATTTTCATATAAGTTAAGGAATCTATTGAATAGTTACTAATAGTTCAATGATTATATTGAACAAATTAAAAGTTTATGGACAATATTATACATTAGGTCAAAGTTTAGGGACGACATTGCAAAAACTAAAAGTTGAGGGATTACATTGCAAACTGGACCAAAGTTAAAGGACCATTTGTGCTATTATCCCATTCTCGAAATCATCCCGAGGGAGAAGGAAATTTCCTCTAATCTCAGATGAAAGATAACATGGCAAAAAAAACAAATTACACGGTAAACATTTGATAGGTGACCCGCTATGTTTTACTGGACGAGTTGTGCATAATTGATCCTCACATACATATGTATCGTCCGTGCAGGAGTAATCGCGCAGGCTTCGCATTATTGGCAATGAACCTAATAAAAATGCTTCAACAGTAACCCCTAGCCTTTTCAATTGCGCGTAGTCAATCTCCACTCCATCAAATGGGCCTACTAATCTAAGATAGTCCAAAAGAGAAGCTGTTGTTCCGTTTATGGGCGGCCAGGTCTTAGTTGGTGCCACCGCATTGGTCAGCCTCGGTACCCAATTTTTTACCCATTTCTATTAGGAAGGAGGCTGAATGGATCCCAGATCATGCCTATGCACATGAAAGCAAAATATTATTTCTCCCAGTACATTGTTCATCCACTTTCCAAGGAATCTTTGGACAAAATGGAAGCTTTAGCTTCCAATGGAAATCATCACTCACTTGGAGGCTGAACTTTCAACCTCTCACTTGTCATATCATCACCAATAAATGAATTGCTATTCCCATAACGACACAGAACTCCTAGCCTCAAATGTCGGTAATGGTGTTGCGCCATGTTATACTCATTGGTAGTTTATAAATTGAGAGTTATGTGGACCGTAAAGTACTTTCACCAGGAATTTGACTAAATATTAGAAGATTGCTCCCATTATAATCCAGGGATGACAATTTATCTAAGTTGCAATCCAATCAAGTTCTAATGGTGCGAGTGTGATTGGTTGAGTCTACATAAACTTAACTCGGCTTGATTATGCATAGCTTGAGACTCGATGGATCATGATTTGTCAAGATACTGAGTATGATCAGACCTGTTTTAGGTAAAATTTAGTCTAATTAGCTTGAGCTGAACTTAAACTGACTCGAACTTCAAAAATGTAGTACCATCGAATCAAGAACACCGCTATTTCTTTTTGATACTAATGGCGGTGTTCATTAATCATGATACGTAAAGGCTAATGTATGTGCTGGTGTCTTGAAGGCAATCTGAGCATGACCCGCCCGAGAATGATTCTCTTTGTTTCACAAAGGACCCAGAATTATATTTCACTCAATATCAAAACACGTTTTGGCAACTCCGGAAAAACAAACAACGAAAAGGTGCTCTGAAAGCTCCATGCATCTTCTTTGTTGGTTTAAACTCCCTTCACAAGTGATGCGCCTAATGCACGAAATAATTGCCTGATGCATGAAAGAAGTGTGACGGTGTGTTTGATGGTATCATACAAACCTTTCATCCTTTTCGGTATTGAGCAGAAATTGAAACTCAGCTTGAGGAAACTTATGAACATTTTAGCCTTACAAAGTAGATCATGGATCCACTGAACTATATCAAAGAAAAAGACTCTTTGGAGCAGACCAAGCTTTTACGTGAATCCGAGCCTTTGGAGAACCACTGCTTGGGTTCTGTTGATCATCATCCCCCAGATGACGTTAACGCCTGCATTGAATATGAACTCTTCATGCGAATCCTTGAGGAACACAATGAACCTGAACATGTCAAGGGAAGGTGTAAGAAGGGTTTTCCAGAATATGCTCGGCAGTGCGAACCGAACAATATGAAGTATGGAGTTGTTGTAGATGGAGCCATCGAGAAAAGGAAGGTAATAACTCTGGATTTAAACCCCGATAAATCATCTTGAAAGAACTTACAGCAGATAGAATTTGTGCTGTGAACTAGGATTTGAGTCAAAATGATCATTTTGGCATGAGCCATTTTGTGAAATTTTTCCTTAAGGTAACGAAAAAGGAGTCGTAGCTTTTGATGTAAATTACACTGAATGGTGAATCTAATCTAATTGAGCAAGATGAGCATTTTGTTAGAAGTGTCCACATTTTTTTGCATTTCTAGCTGCTTCCTAGTTAGAGGGTCGAGTTTGAAATACCTAGACATGCTTTGATGTGATTGAATTTGGACAGTGTCACCCGTTCCAAACACATCACTAGTGCCTGCTAGATGAAAAGAGAATACATTTTCATAATTATTTCTTCATATATTTTTCCTTTATTGTTCAAGTAAATCGTTTTCATTGTTCATGTTTTTTTTTCCTTCTTGGAAAGTAACTAGCCTGGCAGAGAATTGAAGGACACATGGTGACCAAAAGACAATTTCATGCATATTGTCGTGTCCAGAAGGCAAATTTTGTGTGTCATGCCCAAGATTTTTTCTGGCCTAATAGCAGTTAGAATTATCTGCTTACATTATTGTACAATTTATTCGTCATGCATTTTGTTTGTTGATTTAGCAGCCTTCCTCAGTAATATGTGAAACAAGGATCGCACTGAATATGACCGATCTTTGCAGATCCTTCAGGAAGATGCCACCGAAAGTGAAAACAAATGGTCCAAAAGGAAAAGATTAAAAAGAGGCACTTTGGAATATGCTCAAAGGCAAGAGTTCAACAAGATTAAGAACAGAATGGCTGCTGCTCGTTCTCTCGAGAAAGTTCAGGTAAAAGTTCCCTATATGTATAATCAATTCAGTCAAACAACAATTGCTGTAATCTCTGTCGGTGAGGCCGGATCACAAGTATTCGCTACAAATTTTGTTTGGTCAACTAGAATTTCGTTCAAAATACTTCTCCTTATGAGGTTCTAAATCTGTTGATGCCACTAATTGGTCAGAATCACATCCTCGAATTGGAGCGAAAGGTCGTGAGGATGCGCAGGGAAAATGATAATCGCAGAAAGCTGTTGGCGGTAATCATGTTTAAACTCTGTCTGTCTGTCAGTCTCTCTCTCATTGGTCTCCCGAAACTGATCCGCATTGTCTTATATACAGAATGAATTAGTAGTCATCCTTGGACAACCCTTTCCTCTGAAGCTACGATTGATTGTCAAGAATATTATTAGGTGCTTATCTTTGGTGTTGGAAAGAATTTACAACTAATGCTAGATTAATAACAAATCTGCACTTTAAGAACTGAAGAGATGGTCATTAATTTAATTCACACTTATCACTCATCGACCACCGCTCGCTGGCATTTTCTTCCTGCCAAGATTATACGTAATTGATATGCCCAATTCCGTTGGATTGGCCTAATACGGTGATTAGAGTCCAAGTTATAGAACCAAGGACAAGCAAGCGAGGCATTCAAAGTAATGAGTCAAGTCATTATTGGACCCAAGAAGCACTCCTTTTACACTTGATTTGCCTCCCTTGTAGCTAAACCCAATCATCACAAGGCAGAATTGGACGGATTTAGGTTTGGTCTGTCTTGTAAATGCCGCTAGCATGGTCGGAGATGCACGGTTCGTGCCAATACAGAGAACAGAAATCCTTGACTATAAAGATATTATTGAGATACTTTCGGTTAGGAGAAAGAGAAGGAACAGGCTTAATGAAGAAATTAATATGCAAGAACTCAACATATCAATTATCGGAACTTCATATATTCTTGACTCTGAAGTGTAGTTTTGTTAGCTCAAATTCTCCCTCTCCATACTGTCATCACATTTATGAGAACTGATTATAGCCTGTTCATCTTATTTTTCTCTCAGCATGGGCCAGGACCAAGTGAAGTTGGTGGCTTTAGACCCTTGAGGAGGACCTTTTCTGGACCACTTTGATTCTGGGCCTGCATATTATCTATCTCCTCCCCTGAAATCTTTGATCAATGTCGGAAGTTTATGGTAAACATTAAACTCATAGTTGTTATTTCCTAAGTAATTTTCGCTGAGATGCAGACTTTAGTTATAATTCAAGTACTTTTGGCTTCGACTAATGCTTGCAGCAAGTAATATGCATCGTTGATCAATCAAATTATGCTTGCTCTATATTTGGTGCACTACAATGTAGGGGCATGATGTTCCGGGAAAAACTTAAATTATGCATTATTGAGGAGCTTTTGGGATCTGGATGTTTTTTAATCAAAGAAGTTTACTAGCTACTTTCAGGTAATCCTAATTTATAAGTAATTACGAATCTGTACAAATTCAATTTCACAACACAATCATCGCACAGTTCTGCATTTGGGCTGGATCGAGATTGCTCTTGTCTGAGTTAGAGTGCCAAGATTTTCCATGGAAAAACACAATGAACCTGGGACATGGTCTAATGTACTGTTGTTTTCCTCATCTGCTTTATTGGACAGTTGGTTAACTTTGTTGGGCTCTTAATCATATTATTTATCTCGTTTGCTCGAAAATTAAAAAAGGATGGTTTATAATAGAATAACTAGCAAAAAAACACATCCGTTGCTTGTAAGTGAAAAACCCGACATTTAAAAGATCTTGTATTCACTTTATTGCAAATTACTATGAATTATCATCGATCATTGGAATGAAATAATCGACATTATATGGATCAAAATTGTGCAGATATCTGGAAAGAGAAAAATGTACCCACATTTAAACTTTTTTTGGAACAATACTTTTTCGAGGAGATATGTCAAATTCTAGCCATGTCACAATTGTTTGAAGCAATTCTATTACTTTTGCCATTTCTGCTTCAGTACTTTGAGTTGTCAAAGTCAAACCATTACCTTCTGTTTGTCGAAAGCACAAGCAGCACCAACTCTATTCTTGATTTTCATTAGCTCTCGTCTTTCCGCATCTTCGAAAGGACCCTTTTGATATCGTTTTCTTGTGACCCAAGCCTTAACGTTAGGACCACTTTCGGTCCGACTGCATATTCCAATGCCACCAACTGCGAAGCCGCAATCTCCCAAAAATTCTACACTGTTTCCCATCCCTTTGCTCTCATTTTCTCATCAGCATCACTGATCGTTTTTGGATTCCCATCAATATCTTCTGCCTCTACTCGCGGTTCTTTGTCAATTACTTGTTCCTTCTCTGCCACATCTTGTTGGAAAAATTTCTATAAAGTAGTTCAGGTTGGTGAATTCATTGTCGATTGGTGGATCCATAGTATGGGGAGACAAGAATTGGATTTCGAATGGTTCAAAATCTTATGCGACTCTTGTTTGCACCGACGCCTCAATTGGATATTGACATCAATATAGTTCAGTTGGTCCATTTTTACTGTAAACTAGTGTCTGTCGATAAATGTTCCAAAGCTGTACATGGCCTTCCCTTTTCTTTCAGATGATCATTGAGATTCTTATCTACAAAGAACAACCGTACTAAAGAAGAGTCACTATCACAATTGTTACATGCACTGAGCACACAAGACTTCTACAGGCCAATGAAGAAAACTGCTTTGAAGATTACTCGTCCTTATAGTCCTGGACAACAATTTTAGTTGCCAAATGATGTGCTACTTCTCAAACATAAAAGCTGATTCTCTCTCTTGAGTGCCAATAAAAAAAAAGGGTTCATTTTCAGGCATCTAACACAGAGTCAGCCTTCGAACACCAACATATGCACGATACCAAACTGGAATGATGTTCTTTTCTTTGGAAAAAAAAAAAATTGTCATGTCGGCCTAACTGTACCACGAAGTTTGTTGATAAATGAGTCAACGAAAATGAAGTACATCATTCAGTTAAGACTTTTAATAGTGTGTTGTGACGATCTAAAATTTGGCCTCTCCATCTTCGTCTGCTTCCATTCTCAAATTCAGTCATTAACTATGGTGCATATATACACAACTCTCATTCAGCACAGTTTCGCTACATTGAAATGATCAGAACAGCATTTTAGCTAAATCAGGATTCAAATAATAAAGGGAAGTCTTTCAAAGCCAACCAATGTTTAATTATCAGCAAAATTTACAGCAAGATTGACAGGATGTAAATGTTCTATAATGAAGCTCACTGATATGATGATAATGTCAGCAGAAGTGTCTTATCCTTTTGGTTCAACTTTTATGCTGTCATTCTCTTCAGCATGCTTATTAACTTACGATGTGATTGGTTCATCAAATTAATGGCTGCAGCAGCAAAAGCTCTACCCACACTACAAGTTCTGCTTCATTTTCTTTTTGTCCACTTAAAGATTTGACACTATATCTATCCCTATAACTTGAGCATTTATGAGTTGTACAGATCTGTTTTTCCTTGACATTGCATATCTGTGAAGATTTAGGATGTCCTTTGATCAATGAAAAATGGGGCAATCTCCAACCTTTATGCCGGCAGCGGTTGGACAACCAGCGAGAGGGCAGTGATCATCCAAATCCAGGCCCCACCACCTCATCCCATTAATGTCCCTAATCTGCAATGTGTAATAGCAAAGTATAGCCATGAAGGCAACACCGGCATCGAGCCCAGCAGACAAAATGTAGTTGTGCCTCGCCCACCAACTTTTGTACCTCCTGTACACATATACGTTGAAGAAAATTCCAACGGTTAGCCAACATATGTTGTTCACTGCCGTTCCCGGTGGCATAGATGGCGAGCCACTTATGATGATAGGCATGTTGATGAGCCTTATCCATTTCTTCTCGGGAAACATCCAAGAGAGGATCCAGACTGGGACTGGAGCGAGAATTCCAAAGAGAAAGAAATAGTTCATCTTGGCATATACCCCAAGGTGGCCGAACATCCTGAGTGGTCCAACCACGCCCCAAATGATGGAGGCATTGTAAAATAAATCGTCCCCAGGGCACGTCCACGGGCTTCCCATGGGTAATTTGGATGGATCACAGATGTTATCCACAGATGTGAGGAGCCACCAGGCCGTGCTGAAGTAGACTGAAGATGCAACTACCGTTCCCACGAGCTTCATTCAGGAGAAATAAGTCAATGTTAATTCCTACTATTTGAATTTGTATAATTATCTGACAACAGTACTTAACATAAGATGAGACATGGTAATTAAAAATACTGAAAATCGGAAGTTACCTGAACAATGAACATGGACTTTGGTGGAATTTTCATGTAATGGCCTAATTTAAAGTCGGAGAGAAAAGTTATTGCCTGCACCATGCTTACATAACTATATGTCTTGAATACCACATTCGCCAGAGGCCTTCCAGGATACATATAACCAACTATCAGCTCCGAGATGACATTCAATCCGAATTGCTGAACACGAAAGACCATGTCTCAATAATAGCAGGAGGAAATTTTCATTGAAGATTGACAACGACTTATGTTGACTATACCTGGTTTGTGGTGGCTGTGATTACTCCAATTGGCAACATGAAGAATAGTACTACACCAATTGCTAGGATGACTCCCCAGTACGGAAGTTGAAGCTGTCCACCAAATCCTTCACAAGCAACCATGGCGAGTCCAATCATTATCAGCCACAGTGAATAAAACCACCATTGTGGCACAGCATCGTAATTCTTCTTCATCAGTCTAGTGTGTACGTCATCGAACTTATCTCGAAAAGCCGCCTGTGTTTGTTGCCAAATAGTCCTGTAAATGGAATGTTAGAATCTGTTTTTGAGATGATTACTAATCCTCACAGCTCTGCAGCTTTCTGCACAACCAACTTTGTAAAACGACATTGTTTTTATATTTCAATTACGGAATGCAATTCTGTTTTACTGCAAAAGTTTTGTAGGATATCTTGATATATTTTTGTCGGTGATAAAAAGAGAGAATAAAGGTAGTTCTTTTTCCATATAGTGATACTCAGCGATAAGTACAGAGAGTAAAAAGCATTCACCTGCCATGGAAGAGAGCGACATGAGATATTGTAGCTGCCAAGGTCGCAAAGCTCAATCCATAAGCAAAAGCAAAGAAGATACTCAGGTGAACTTTACTGTAATCATCATATCCTTGCTGATTGAATTGGAAGTTTGTCTCGTTCAGGACTAATCCGACATTGTATTTGCCTCCATTAGCATCAAACACATGTGATGAGATGATGGGGAACCGCTTGGCTTGAATGCATTGGTCCAGTAGGCAATTGGGATTAACACATAGAGCATGAGGAAGAAACCAATGCTTATGTTTATAAGTGCAAATCCCGGGGTAGCTAAAGGAGATCCAATGAAGGCAGCAACGGTAGCCCAATCCAAGGCAAAGGAGCCAATACCGAGACCACGACGTCCAGAACCGATTTGTTGGGCTGTGACTGAGTCCTTCCATATCCAACATACAAAGGATAGGGCAGTTATGGATGGAAACAGATAGTTTGGAACAACATAGTAGGCGAAACTCGATATGAGGACTATGAGGAAGAACTGCAGCCTCATCAATCCTCCTTTGGGCCTGACCTCCTCCTCATGCAGTGCCCTGAAAGTTCAACTAAATTGGAATTGTGACCCTGAAGAAGTAACTGAAAAGAAAGAAGCAAATATGAAAGTCTCAGAGACATACCTGAAGAGAGAGACCTGAACCAGGTTCGCTGGCCACCACATGTATGGCGAATCAACAAGGAACTTCCGAAAAATGCCCGCCCATCCATATCCAAGCATCTGCAATTTTTCATACATTTTGTTCTGTCAGGGGGGGTCCATAATCACAGTAATGTGTAGACAGGGCAAGAAAACATGAACGCTAATGATTGTCAAACCCCAGGCCAAGAGTGATTACTATTGAATATACCTGTGTAGTTAGTGTCAGCAACATAGCTGCTAAAAAATGAATATGACGATGATAAAACGCCATGACTATGGTGATAATGTTCATGGCATACACGTTGGTTGAGCCTGTGTTGGCGAATATGGTTATCAGGACATGTTCCTTCAAGTTGAAGGGTCCTGGATTCAATGAGAATGACCATTTTGTTCCTGGGACGTGAACAACTTTCTTCGGCAGAACTGCTGCCATAAATTTTCCCAGAGGAAGTACCACAATCTGAGCAGAAACTGATGTCAAAGAGAGTGCGTTTTGGCGGTAGCCAAAGAACTGATTTAAAAAGCCAGAGTGGTGCATGCAGATGATCCCAAGAATCCATGTTCGAATTGTCAAGCAGGGCAAGGTTGGATCATCCTTAATTGAAACAGTCAATCTCACTTCCTCGATTGGACAATCATTCACTTCATCTGCAGAATTCATCATCCATTAGTGAATGACTGTTGAAAGTGACTCAGCAACAATATATGAAAGTTCCAATGAAGGATGGGTTATGTATTATTGCTCACTCCATTAATCAATTGAGACTACTTGTTCCAACCGGTTCTGAGACATGCTTTTGCTCAATTACCAGAAGGCCACTATGTTAACACACACACTAACTCAGAGACTTGGTCATATTTCAACAGATCCTGAAGCAAATAGTAAGTTGAGTTCTTAGCTGTGAACTTTCCAAAAGTTTAAAATTACCATGGCTGACTTGCCGTGAAAATAATACTGATAACCAAGTTTAATGTTGAATTGCACTTCTACTTCACTTGGTTTTGCAGTTGAAGCTTACTGTGGTATTCATATATAGATCAGTCCTTTTAATCAGCGGAGTGCAAAGAAAATTGCAGAAACATAATACAACACGAACATCATCCAATGAAAAAGAAGTCACTTTGTCACGAAACCCAACATCAAAAGCTGGCTAAAGAAAAGATTCACTCACCAGAACTGTCGAAACTGTGATCATCGGGTTGAAGCTTCTTGGGCTGATAAGAGGGTGATACTCCATGGTCGTCATCTGGTTGCTCCATTCTTGATCAGTGATAAACCTTTTTTGTCACTTTCTAAAGACAAAGGGCATAACACGCCGTAGAGATGACCGGCTCCTATAGAGCATCTGTTGGCAAGGAGAGCATTGGTCAAGGTGCATTTCATTTTGTCTACTGCACACAGCTGCATATGATGGATCAGTCTGAGACTCAGAGCACCAGACGAAGGTACAGTCCAAGGAGAGATTGTTGGTGATCTGATCCTTTTGGGACCCTCTCAAGTCGCTGCCGGATGGGCTTGAGAAGGAATCTGCAAAGATTCCTCATTCGAAGTGAACGAGTCATTTGGTGAACGGCCATATCCTCCAAAGGGAACGGGCTCGTTTGACTTATGAAATTTTGGCATCACCAGCTTTGTCGTCTTCCATGTGTTCATTAATTTCCGCACCCCTATCCTTCCCTTCAAGACAAGCATTCGCATGCATTCTTTTCTAGCCTGTTGTCAAATTGAGTTATCATGCTAGAAATTGAACAATGTTACATGCTCACATGCTTTTGTCTATTGAGTTATCAATGGTTTATTAGCTCTCCCGGACGTTGTTGGCTCATTTAAAGATTAGAAGACCATCACAGGGCGAGTGGGTTGGTGTCAAATTAATTTACCATGTTAGTCTTTAAGAAGGGGTATATATCCTATATAAAAGTCGCTCCAGATTTAACAATGCGACATGTTCACATACTTTTACCTATTGAGTTATCAGTGATTATTAGAATTTTCGGACAATTATTAGCTCTTTCTAAAGACCAGTAGAAGATCACGGGGCCGAATGGGTTGTTGTCAAACTTATAATGTTAATCTTTGAAAAGGGGTATATTTACTATATAAAAGTTGCGCGAGGTTGGACGACGTGACATGCTCATGTGCTCTTGTCTAGTGAGTTATGGACGGTTGTTAGCACTCTCGGGCAATTATTGGCTCTTTTTAACTAGTAACGAGTCACATTGCGTTGCAAATGGGGCCGCATCTTATCTTACATCACAGTGTTTTCAACGGCAAATTAGAACACATTTTGTAAACATATAGTCATGTATGAAGAACGATAATCTATAATTTTGGAAACACAAAAAATTTGGTTTCAAATTATGTCTCTTGTCTAGAGCATCTTCGCAGAAGATGCAGATAAAATTGTTCTAATTTGTTACACAGAACATCTATTCGTTATATATGTTAATTATAAAGCATCAAATAACATAATTTTATTTTTTCTAATTTCATCATTGACATCATTTTTGTAACGACTTAAGATATTTTTAAGCGCAACACATTTTTTCTGTTTGGAACATATGAATTTATTCAATCTTAAAAAGTAATCTCTTAGAGGTTCATATGGTTATAATCTCTTGATCTAAGTTACCATTTTATTGATTTATATACAATAAGAAAGGTATATCAATTATGCTTCGAGATGAATAAAAATTTAGAAACCGAATTTGGTTTAGCAAAGTTTACGGTTATTTATTAGACATTTGGTTTTATTCACATGTTATTTGTTTAACTCAGAAGAGGACCGTGAAGAAAAAAGAAAAAACCAAAATTTTTGTTGTGAAAATTACACAAAGTGGGACAATTAATGATCTATCAAACCTTGAGTATTATCATGAAATGATAAACGCTCATTAGAGAAAGTGATGACAAAAACTGCAAAAAAAAATATTTTTTTGAACAAAAAAAGATGAATGCAAAAATATTAACCCTGTTCTATGACCACGCGAGGCTAGCATCCGGAGGTCGCGACCTCCATGGACATAGGCCGCGAGCTCTGCACCGAGAGAAAAACAGAGCATGGAAGTTTCAGACAAAGAACATGCAATCTCTTGAAACTTTTGTCCGAGTGCCTTGGGATAGACTATGCAATTGAAAGCGAAGGTCTAACTCACGAGACATGGATTTGCCTGAAGAAAAAGGGATAATGACATAAATGATCCCTAAACCTCGGTTTCATGTATAATGCAGTTTCTGAACTTTAACCAAATGTTCAATGTAATCCTTGAACTATATGAAAATATTGAATTTAATCCTCCTATGAATTCAAGATTAGGATCAATATTTAATATTTTCAAATAGTCAAACGATTAAATTGAATATGTATTAAAAGTTCATGAATCACATTATATATTGAACCTAAGTTCAAGGCCTTTTGTAATTTCTATAAAAAAAATAAAAAAAATAAAAACATTCGTGGCGCTAAAGTTCAAGCAATTCTACTCTTCTTCCCTTCCCCTTGCTGATTTTCTCAACACAATCATGGACCTTGACCTGTTTTGCATTCCTATCCTACTCAAATGCATCTTCTGCCTCTCCTCACCGCTCTTTTTGTCAATTGTTCCTTGTCCACCCCATCTTGCCGAAGGATTTCTATATACTAGTTCCGGCCGGCGAATACATTGTCAATTGGTGGATCCACTGTATACCGTCACAAGAATATCTATACAGAAATCACTGTATAGTTCAGTCGGTCCATTTTTACTGTAGGCTGGTTTTTCTTGTTCAATGTTACAAAGCTATACTTGGACCTTCCCTTTCTTTCAGATGAACATTAACAATGATTCTCTAGTCACCATCACACTTGTTACCTGCCTTTATCACGTAAGACATATTTGCAGGCCAATGAAAGAAATCTGCCTAGAGATTAGTTGTCCTTATAGTCCAAGACAGCACTTTTAGTCACCAAAAAGCTGATCCTCTGTCTTTGGTGCCAATAAACAAAAGGGCCATTTTCAGGCATCTCACACGCAAGGTTTGCCTTTGACTACCGAAGTATGGGTGATTCCAACCTAGATGATGTTCTTTATCGTTGGAAAAAGAATTGCCCTGGGCCAAACTACGCAGCAAAGTATTTGTCGAGAAATAATCTATGCAGATGAAGTACATCAAACAGTTCAGACTTTTACTTGTGTGTTGCGACGATCTAATGGTTTATAGTTTGAAGATCAAGGAACACTAGGCCTCTCCATCTTTGTCTGCATCCTGCTCTCAAATTCAGTCATTAACTATAATGCATCTATACGCAACTCTCGTTTGGCACGGTTTTGCCCCTTTGAAAAGATCAGAACAGCATTTTAGCCAAATCAAGAATCAAAATTAGAGAGGAAAAGTCTGTAAAAACCAACCCTTGTTTAATTACTTGCCAAAATTACAGCAAGATTGGTATGATGTAAAGGATTCATAATATGGATGGTTAAGCTCACTGATATTAGATAATGTCAGCAGAAGCACGTGTCTTCTCCTTTTGGTTTGACTTCTACACTCTCATTCTCTTCACCATGGTTATTAACTTACGATGCTGATCAATGGTTGTAGTAAAACTAAGATTTGACGCTATATCAGACCCTAGAAATTGAGCACAAGGCAGTACAGATTTTATTTTTTCTTGACATTCCATAACAGCAATGAAATCAGGATGTCCTCCAATCAACGGAAGACAGGGCAATCTCCAACCTTAATGCCTGAAGCGGTAGGAAACTAACGAGAGGGCAGTGATCATCTAAATCCAGGTCCCACCAACTCATCCCATTAATGTCCCTATTCTGCAATGTGTAATAGCAAAGTATGGCCATGAAGGCGACACCGGCATCGAGCCCTGCGGACATAATGTTGTTGTGCTTTGCCCACCGACTCTCGTACCTCCTGTACACATGTAAAATGAAGAAAACTCCGACTGTTATCCAACATATGTAGTTCACAGACGTTGCCAGTAGCATTTTCCCCACACCATTTATGATGATAGGCATTTCGATGAGCCTTATCCATATCTTCTCGGGAAACGCTCAACAGAGGACCTGGATTGGGACCAGAGAGAGAATTTCGATGAGAAAGAAATAGTTCATCTTTGCAAATACCCCAAGGCGGCCAAACATCCTGAGTGGTCCAGGCACACACCAAATGATGGAAGCATTGTAAAATACATCGTCCCCAGGGCACGTCAACAGGCTTCCCGCAGGCTATTTGGACGGATCACAGATGTTATTCACAGATGTGAGGAGCCACCAGGCCGTGCCAAAGTATACTGAAGATGCAGCTACTGTTGCTACCAGCTTCATTCAGGAGAAATAAGTCACTGTTAGTTCCAACTATTTGAATGTGTATAATTATTCTACAATAGTACTAAACATAAGATGAGACATGATGGCAGATATTGGGACTTGGAAATTACCTGAACAATCAACATGTACTTTGGTGGGATTTTCATGTAATGGCCCAACTTAAAGTCTGAGAGAAAAGTTATGGCCTGCACCATGCTTGCATAACCATATGTCTTGAATGTCACATTTGCCAGAGGCTTTCCAGGATACATATACCTGATTATCAGCTCTGTGATGACATTCAAGCCAGGTTGCTGAACATGAAAGTCAAGGTCTCACCGTTAAGAAGGGGAGACTTTCCATAGAAGATCAGGAATGATTTATATCGACTGTACCTGGTTTGTGGTCGCTGTGATTACTCCAATTGGCAGCATGAAGAATAGAACTATGCCGATTGCTAGAAGGACTACCCAGTAGGGAAGTTGAAGCTGTCTGCCAAATCCTTCACAAGCAACCATGGCAAGTCTGATCAATATCAGCATCAGTGAGTAGAACACCATCATAGTTCTTCTTCATCAGTCCAGTATGCACGTCATCAAACTTATCTTGAAAACTGCCTTTGCTTGTTGCCAGATATTCCTGTAAATGGAATGCTAGAATCCATTTTTGAGATGATTAATCCTCATGGCTCTGCAACTTGGTGTGCCGTGAACTTTGCTAACCGCATGGTTTTCATTATTCAGTTACTAAATGCTATTCTGTTTTACTGCAAAAGTTTGTAGGATTTGTTGATATAATTCACAGGTGAATAGAACGGATAGAGGCAGTTCCCTGTCCAGGGAGTGATACTCAGTGATCAGTACAGAGAGTAAAAAGCATTCACCTGCCATGGAAGAGAGCAACATGAGATACTGTAGCTGCCAAGGTCACAAAGCTCAATCCATAAGCAAAAGCGAAGAAGATACTCAGGTGGATTTTACTGTAGTCATCATATCCTTGCTCATTGAATTGGAAGTTTTTCTCGTTCAGGACTAATCTGATGTTGTATTTGCCTCCACTAGCATCAAAACATGTGCGATGAGATAATGGGAAACCACTTGGCTTCGAATGCATTGGTCTAGTAGGCAATCGGGATAAACACATAAAGCGTGAGGAAGAAACCAATGCTTATGTTTATAACTGCAAAACCTGGGGTGGCTAAAGGAGATCCAATGAAGGCAGCAACTGTAGCCCAATCCAGTGCAAAGGAGCCATTACTGAGACCATGACGTCCAGACCCAATTTGTCATGCTGTGACCAAGTCCTTCCATATCCAACATACAAAGGACAGGGCAGTTATGGATGGAAACAGATATTTTGGAACAACATAGCAGGCAAAACTCGACATGGGGACTACAAGGAAGAGCTGCAGTCTCGTCAATCCTCTTTTGGGCCTGACCTCCTCCTCGTGCAGTGCCCTGAAAGTACCACAAATGAAGTAACTGAGAAGAAAGAAGCAAATAAAGAAGTGGTCTTAGAGGCATACCTGAAGAGTGAGACCTGAACCAGGTTCGCTGGCCACCACATGCATGGCGAATCAACAAGGAACTTCTGGAAAATCCCCGCCCATCCATATCCAAGCATCTGCAATTTTTGGTACATATTGTTCCATCAGAAATGGTCCATAATCACTGTAATGTGTGGACAGGGCAAGAAAACATGAAGACTAATGATTGTCAAATCCCAGGTCGAGAGTGATTAATAATGAATAAACCTGTGTAGTTAGCGTCAGCAACTTAGCTGCTAGAGGATGAATATGCCGGTGATAAAAGGCCAGGACAATGGTGACGATGTTCATGGCAGAAACACCATATGAGCTGGCGTTGGCAAATATGGTTATCGGGAAATGTTCCTTTAAGTTGAAAGGTCCTGGATTCAATGAGAACGACCATTTGTTCCTGGGATGCAAACTGCTTTCTTCAGCAGAACCGCTGCCATAAATTTTCCCAAAGGAAGTACCACAATCTGAGGAGGAACAGACATCAAAGATAGTGCTTTTTGGCAGTAGCCGAAGAACTGATTTAGAAAAGCCAGAGTTGCGCATGCGGTGATTCCCGGAACCCATGTTCGAACTATCAAGCAGGGCAAGGTTGGATCATCCTTAATCGAAACAGTCAATCTCACTCCCTTGATTGGAGCATCATTCACTTCATTCACTTCATCTGCAGATTATCCTATAGTGAATGATTGTTGAAAGCAACTAGGCAACAATTTGTGTAAGAACCAATGAATGATGGGTTGTATATTATAATTACTCATGCCTTTCATCCAACAGAATGGATGAACCCCGTCACCTTTCAAACTACTCGTTACAACCGGTTCTGAGACATGTTTTTGATCAATTATCAAACGGCCATTATGTTAACACTGATTCAGAAGCTATCTTGCATGACTCACTTGCTGCAAAACAATTATAATATCCAAGTTTGCAGTTAATTGTGCTCCATTTGGTATTGCGGTTGAAACTCACTGTAGTATTCATTTATAGATCAGACACCTTTTGTTCAGCAGAGTGCAAGAAAAATCCTGGAAAATAATTCAACACGAGCATCATACAATGAAAAGAAGCCGCTTTGTCTCAAAACTGACGTCAGAAGTTCACTTAAGAAAGATTCATTCACCAGAATTTTCGAGGTTGTGACCATCAGGTTCAAGCTTCTTGGGCTGATAAGAGAGTGATACTCCATAGTTGTCATCCGGTTGCCCCATTCTTGACCAGTGCCAATTTTGTTTTTCACTTTCTAAAGAAGAAGTGCTTAACATGTCACAAAAATCATAGTCTCTTAAATAGCATCTGCCAGCGAGAAGAATATCGGTTAAGTTACTTTTAAGTTTGTCATCTTTGCATGGATTATATTGGCATGTCAGGTTGAGTTATGCTTTCATTTTTCAGTAGTCTCTACCACACACGCTGCACATGACGGATCACCCTCAGACTCAAGAGTACGAGACGAAGGAACAGTGCAAGGAGAGAAGGTTGGTGTCTGATTCTATTGGGACTTCTCAAGTTGCTGTTGGATGAACGTGAGAAGAATTTGTAAGGATTCCTCTTTTTTTGTCAACAAAGTCATTTGGTATTAAAAGACAAAAAATCTGAACGGCAATATCCACAAGTTGTGATGGGGCTATTTCACCTCTGAAATTTTGCATCACAGGCTTTGTCTTCTTCCATGTATACGTTAATTTCCCCTTCCCTATCCTTCCCTTCAAGGCACGCATTCACATGTAATGTGCAGTCTGTACTGTAGAGATAGAGGGGCCTGGCCAAGTGGTTGGGTGTCAAATTATCATATCATACTAAACAATTTGCTTTTGATAATCACTTCAACAGATCTCTAATTCTCATATAATATAACTTTAACTAATGTACAAAAATAATAGAAATATAAATGTTTTAGTAATAAAATGTTAAATACAATGGTTTATGCATATATAGATTCTACTTTACAACACCTATATCCTACATATCAAATGTTTAAAAATAATTGTTCATGACAAGATTTTAAAAGAGTTTTGCAATATAGGGATCCCTATCTAATATCCATCGTTGACAAATAGTAATATTAAAAGATCATCTCAAATTGGTCTCCTATTGGAAAAAAAATAATACTATCAAAATATCAATCTAATTTGATAAGCAAATAATATTGAAAGGTCAATAAAAAAAAAATGCATCATCATAAGAAAAAAACGATGGGATGCCTCCATCGTAGAAGGTGAGACTTTTAATGGTTCACAACATGAAGATCTAGGAATATTTGGCCTTTTTATCTTTGTCTGCAGCCCATTCTCAAATTTAGTCTTAACGCTTCATTTATTTAATGGAAAATAACTTTCAGGAAAATATTTTCTAAATTTTCTAGTATTTGTTTCATGTAAAATGAACTAGTCTTGGAAAATATTTTACATCAAAGAAAAAAAGTCTTCTAAAAATGAGAAAATGTTTTTCAGTTTTGACAAAGAGGAAAAATTTTCAATATTTTCTTTCACCTCAATTTCTTTCAACAAATATCTTTTCATTTTGATTTTTTTTTTTTTTATTTTTAATTTTTTTCCTTTTCTTTCTTTTTCTTTTTCTTCTTCTTTGGTCAGTTGACGGCCTTATGGCTCACTACTTCAGTGGCACTCAAGCATAGCTAGACGATGACGAGGCTTGAGCCTTGCAGATCGATAATATGCTCGAGTGCTGCTAGATGGTGGCAAGGCTTGGGCCTCACTAGATCGGTGACACTCATGTCATGGATCTGCGAGGTTCAAGGCCTAAGGCTATGCTTGTTGGCTGTCGCAGGCAATCGACTAAGGAAAAGAAAAGGAAAAAAAAAAAAAGAAAGATAAAAATAATTTAAAATTCAAATTTTTAAATATAAAATATAAAATAAAAAAGAACACAATAAAAACAAAAAATGATCAAAAGAATTGCATGGAGAAAAATCAAATTGGATACCAGATGGTGGAAAATATTTTCCGCTTCAATTTCACGTTTTTACCGAACACTGAAAAATATCATTATTTTCTTGAAAAATGAATTTTAGGAAAATATTTTGCAGAAATGTTACATTTTCTGTAAAATGAACGGAGTCTAAGTATCGTGCACATAAGCACATCTCTTGTCCAGCACGGTTTCGTTCCATTGAATTATCACAATAGCATTTTTAGCGAACTCCAGATTCAAATTAGAAAATAAAGCCTGTCAAAACCAACAAATGCTTCGTTACTAGCAAGAATTATAGCAAGATTAGCATGATGTAGATTGTTAGGGTCACTGATATTATGATATCGTCAGCAGAAGCGTGTCCTCTTTTTGGTTTGGCTTCTACACCTCTCATTCTCTTCACCATGGTTATCAACTTATGATGCTGATCGATTCATCAAATTAACGGTTGTAGTTAAAAATAAGGGCAAAAGATCCATGCACACTACAAAATCTATTTCGTTTTCTTCTTTTGCACTTCAAGATTTGGGCAGTATTAGTGTTCCTAGCAATTGAGCATGAAGTGAAAAGTACAGATTTTATTCCCCTTGGCATTTCATATCAGCGAAGAACTTGAGATGCCCTCTGATCAACGAAAAACCGGGCAATCTTTAACCTCAATGCCTGGAGCTGTAGGACAACTAGCGAGAGGGCAGTGATCGTCCAATTCCAGGCCCCACCAACTCATCCCGTTAATGTCCTTAATCTGCAATGTGAAATAGCAAAGTATGGCCATGAAGGCGACGCCAGCATCGAGCCCAGCCGACAAAATATAGTTGTGCCTTGCCCACCAACTTTTGTACCTCCTGAACACATATATGTTAAAGAAAACTCCGACGGTTATCCAGCAAATGTAATTCACGGACGTTGCCGGCAGCATATTCCCCGCGCCACTTATGATGATAGGCACGTTGATGAACCTTATCCATTTCTTCTCGGGAAACATTCGGGAGAGGATCCAGACCGGGACCGGAGCGAGAATTCCAAAGAGAAAGAAATAGTTCATCTTGGCATATGGCCCAAGGCGGCAGAACATTCTGAGTGGTCCGACCACGCCCCAAATGATGGAGGCATAGTAAAATACATCATACCCAGGGCATGTCCACGGGCTTCCCTCGGGCAATTTGGAAGGGTCGCAGATGTTATCCACAGATGCGAGGAGCCACCAGGCCGTGCCAAAGTAGACTGAAGATGCGACTACCGTTCCCACCAGCTTCATTCGGGAGAAATAAGTCAATGTTAGTTCCTACTGTTTGAACGTGTATAATTATCTGACAACAGTACTAAACGTAAGACGAGACATGGTAACGTGTGGTATTGAAACTCGGAAATTACCTGAACAATGAACATGGACTTTGGTGGGATTTTCATGTAATGGCCCAACTTAAAGTCAGAGAGAAAAGTTATCGCCAGCACCATGCTTATGTAACCATATGTCTTGAATGCCACATTTGCCAGAGGCCTCCCAGGATACATGAAACCGATTATCAGCTCGCTGATGACATTCAATCCGGGTTGCTGAACACGAAAGTCCATGTCTCATCAATAACGAGAGGAGATTTTCACAGAAGATTGGAAATGATTTATATTTGACTATACCTGGTTTGTGGTGGCCGTGATTACTCCAATTGGCAACAGGAAGAATACAGCTAATCCGAGTGCAAGGAGGACTCCCCAGTACGGAAGTTGAAGCTGTCTGCCAAATCCTTCACAAGCAACCTGTAAGAATGATTGTGGCCCATATTATGTGATTTATTATACGGTTTAATAATTATTGAAATGCTATAAATAATTATTGGTTACGATAAGGTACGACTCTAATAAAACGAAAGGGTATATCGCTTTGAGTATTCTCTCACCCATCAATTGAATACATTAAGGTTTAGTGGGTTAAGGGAGAGAAATCGGATTTCTCCTTTTGGTTCAAGATCATTGGGTTTTCTACAACGATCATCATCAAGTGTAGCGCTATGGATAAAGGTATGTCTTCATCTATTTGTGAGAATCATGAAAATCAAAGATCCTTGATTTGTTATGAATTTCCGCATTAAGTTTTAGATGAATTATAATCTAACAGTTGGTATCAGAGCATTTGGTTTATGATCTCATGATTTTTCCGTTTAAAGAAATATTATGATTTATGCATGATGATTTGTTGAATGATCCTGTTCGTAGCATTTGTTGTTGTTGAAATGTTTTGGAAGGTTCTGTTAAAGAAAATCCGAATGATGGAACGTTTTTCATGGACTAAAATGGTAAAGAAAAGTTACTGTGTGTGCGCGCAAGTGGAAAAGGACAAAAATGGAGTAATTCGGAATTTTAAGGACAAAAATGGAGGAATTCGGAATTTTGAGGGCAAGGTAGAAACTCTTCGATTCCGGGCAAAATCCGGCGACCCACCGCTTGATTTCGGACCCACACCGTCGCACTGCCATGAGGAACATTAGCCATGAGTTTTTCCGGTATATTGGTGTTCGCCGGAGGCTAATCGAGCGGTGGAAGCGGCGGTGGTGGAGGGTTTGCGTTTTGGGGAAACTTTGGTTTGATTTGGGGCCAATTTTTGGTCATTTTCTCCGAAACTTGGACCCATGTGGTCGTGCCGGCATGCTCTTCAAAACCCATTAATTATTTGTGTCTGGGATGGGCTGTCAGAGAAGAAACGGGCGGCGAAACGGCGGTGGAATGGCGAAAAACCGGCGAAAAATCGCGTCTGTGCGCGAGGAAGAAGGCGCGTGGGCTCCACGCGCACGCCGCGGTTGCAGGCGCATGGAACCCACACGCCACGCGCTGTCACGTGCGCGGGGCATGCGCCTGCGCGTTGGACGCGCACGTGCGGGGCACGCGCCCGCGGCGGATGAAGGCGCGTGCTCGGCACGCGCTTGACGTCCCCGCGCGGACTTTTACGATTTTGCCCCTCCTGAGGCTCCTAATTACCGTTTTGCCCTCCTTTTGATGGTTATTTACTGTTCTACCCCTGTTTAATTTATAATTACGATTCTGCCATTGCTGATTATTTGCCATTTTGCCCCTAGATTATAAATTTATGATTCTGACCTTATGGAATTATGATTTTACTATTTTGCCCTTATGCTTTGATTGCATTTTATGTCCTTGTGTGCAATTTGGTAAATATTTGTATTTTACAATATTAAAAATTCATATTATGAAATGTTTGTTAGTCACCAAAGTGGCCGAACTTTGAAGTCTTTTGAATTTTTTAATATTGTAAATTATTTTATTCAATTACACATGATTAATTGATGCTATGTATGAAATTGATATGTTTTGGACTTATGGGTATATTGAAATTCATTTATTATAAGAACTTAGGGATTAACCCAAAGGTTAATTATTTTCTTATAATTCATGAACATGATGGTTGATAATTAATATGATTTGTTAAATTTGTTTGTATATCCAAAGATAACAAATAAATTTTAATAAGATATATTTACAATTATCAAATAAAAGTTATTAGCATCATTATGGTTTATATATTTGTATATCATAGGATCGCCCAAAGGAGAACTATGATGTGCATGTGTAGTTTAGTTTGAATCTGATTATGTGATATTCTCAAAGCATTAATGTATTAGTATTTTCTTGCACATTTGCAAAAGATTCGTACTGTTTCACTCCATTCGCACGCCTCATCCGTGCTCCCCTTATTCAATGGGATAAATTTTCCTGATTGGAGTGAACAAGTCCAGTTTCACTTAGGTGTCCCTGGATCTTGATTTAGCGCTTCAAGCTGAGAAACTAGCTACTATTACTGATGAAAGTAGCAATGATGAAAAGTCTTTCCATAAAGCTTGGGAAAGATCGAACAGACCGAGCTTAATGTTCATGCGGATGACGGTTGCAAACAACTTAAAGACTTCTCTTCCCAAAACTAACAATGCTAAGGAATTTATGAAATTTGTGGAAGAGCGTTCTCAAACCTGCCGATAAGTCACTTGTTGGTACATCGATGAGCACACTGACCACCATGAAATATGATGGTTCGCGTACTATGCATGAGCATATACTTGATAAGACCAATTTAGCAGCAAAGTTAAGGACTTTGGGAATGAATGTGGATGAGTACTTTTTAGTACAATTTATACTTAATTCATTGCCTCATGAGCAATATGGGCCATTTCAAATGAATTACAACACTATAAAGGATAAGTGGAATGTAAACGAATTGGCCAGTATGCTGGTTCAAGAGGAAACAAGGATAAAGAATCAAAAGACTCATTCTGTTCATCTCTCAAGTCATCAAGGAGTTCGAAAGAATTTTAAGAGGAAAGGTGGAAGGAGCAAGAAGAAAGGACTACACGTCCTGAATGACTATTCAAAGGCTTCTCAAATCCATAAGAAGGAACACAATCTTATTAAGTGTCACTTTTGCAACAAAATTGGACACTTGAAGAAAGATTGTCTGAAATGTAAGGCTTGGTTCGAAAAGAAATGTAAGTCTCGTGCTTTAGTATGTTTTGAATCAAACTTTACTGAAGTTCTTTATAATACTTGGTGGATTGATTCTGGTGCCACCACTCATGTGTCAAATACGATGCAGGGATTTCTTACGATCCAAACTATAAAGCCAAATGAAAGTTATGTGATTACGGGGAACAAGAGACAAAGCTCCAGTTGAAGGCATTGGCACTTATCGTTTGATCTTAGATACTGGGCATTATTTGGATCTGTTTCGAACCCTTTATGTACCTACATTTTCTCGCAATTTAGTTTCTTTGCCAAGACTTGATGTGGCGGGATTTTATTGTAAGTTTGGATCTGAATCTTTCAGTCTGTTTAAGAGTGATACTCTTATTGGAACTGGAACTTTATGTGATGGTCTCTACAAATTTAGACTTGATAATACTTTTGTTGAGACATTAATGACCTTGCATCATAATGTTGGCACTAAACGAAGTTTGGTGAATGAAAATTCTGCTTACTTGTGGCATAAACGTTTGTGTCATATATCCAAAGAAAGAATGCAAAGATTAGTGAAGAATGAAATTCTTCCAAATTTGATTTTATGATCTTGGAGTGTGTATTGATTGTATTAAAGGAAAACAAACAAAACACACTAAGAAAGGTACCACAAGAAGCACAGAACTTCTTGAGATTATACATACTGACATATGTGGTCCTTTTGATGTTCTATCTTTTGGTAAGGAAAGCTATTTCATAACCTTTATTGATGATTTTTCACGTTATGGTTATATTTATCTATTGCATGATAAGTCTCAATCAGTGAATGCACTTGAAGTGTATATTAAAGAGGTTGAGAGGCAATTAGATAGAAAAGTGAAAATAGTAAGATCCGATAGAGGTGGTGAATATTATGGAAAATATGATGAATCGGGACAATGTCCAGGTCCATTTGCTAAATTCCTTGAAAGACATGGCATTTGTGCTCAATACACAATGCCGTGTACACCACAACAAAATGGTGTAGCGTAAAAGGCGTAACCGTACTTTAATGGAAATGGTTAGGAGTATGATGAGTCATTCATCTTTACCCTTGTCTTTGTGGATGTATGCTTTAAAAACTTCTATATACTTATTAAATAGGGTTCCTAGTAAGGCAGTTCCAAAGACTCCATTTGAACCGTGGACGGAAGGAAACCTAGTTTACGACACCCGCATGTTTGGGGTTGTCAAGCGAAGTAAGAATTTACAATCCACATGAAAGGAAATTGGATTCGAGAACAACCAGTGGTTATTTCATTGGTTATGCAGAGAAATCCAAAGGGTATAAATTTTATTGTCCTAATCATAGTACAAGAATTGTTGAATCTGGAAATGCTAGGTTCATTGAGAATGGTGACATCAGTGGGAGTGAAAGAATGCGTGATGCTTGCATTCAAAAAGTAAGGGTAGAAGTTCCTATACCCAAAGCTTCTAAAGTTGTCAATAATGAACCTCCAATGGCCGAGTCACAAGAAATAACATTAAGGAGATCTCAAAGAGAAAAGAGATCGGCTATTTCTGATGACTATATGGTTTATCTACAAGAGTCAGAAATTGACTTAGGAATTGGAAATGATCCAGATTCATTTTTCCAAGCCATGGAATGTGAAGATTCTAATGAATAGTTTAATACCATGGAAGAAGAGTTAAAATCCATGCATCAAAATCAAGTTTGGGATATTGTTGAATTGCCTAAAGGATATAAGAAGGTCGGGTGTAAATGGGTCTTTAAGACCAAGCGCGACTCAAAAGGCAATATTGAACGACATAAAGCCAGACTTGTTGCAAAGGGTTTTACTCAGAAAGAAGGCATTGACTATAAAGAGACATTTTCACCAGTCTCTAAGAAGGACTCACTTAGAATCATTATGGCTTTAATGGCTCATTATGACTTGGAGTTACATCAAATGGATGTTAAAACCGCTTTTCTTAATGGGAATTTAGAGGAAGAAGTTTATATGGACCAACCCGAAGGCTTTTCAGTTAAAGGAAATGAACACATGGTATGTAAATTAAAGAAGTCAATATATGGACTTAAACAAGCTTCCCGACAATGGTATCTTAAGTTTAACGATACCATGACTTCATTTGGATTTAAGGAAAACACCGTTGATCGGTGTATATATATGAAGATTAGTGGGAGCAAGTTTATTTTTCTAGTTCTATATGTTGATGATATTTTGCTTGCTGCTAATGATCTTGGTTTGTTACATGAAACCAAGAAGTTTCTCTCTAAGAATTTTGAAATGAAGGATATGAGAGAGGCAACATATGTGATAGGAATAGAAATATTCCGTGATAGATCACAAGGATTATTAGGATTGTCTCAGAAAACCTACATTGAGAAAATTTTAGAGAGATTTAATATGAGTAAATGTTCAGCAGAAATAGTTCCAATTCAGAAAGGTGATAAATTTAGCCTTATGCAATGTCCGAAAAGTGAATTGGAACGAGAACAAATGAATAATATTCATTATGCATCTGTTGTGGGGAGCTTAATGTATGCACAAACTTGCACCAGACCAGACATCAGTTTTGCTATCGGAATGCTGGGTAGGTATCAAAGTAATCCTGGAATGGACCATTGGAAAGTTGCAAAGAAGGTTCTTAGATACCTGCAAGGAACGAAGAATCATATGCTCACTTATAAAAGATCTGATCATCTCAAGGTGATTGGATATTCAGATTCAGACTTAGCTGGATGTGTCGATACAAGAAAATCAACATTTGGTTACTTGTTTCTTCTATTTGGAGGGGCAATTTCATGGAAGAGTGCGGCGATTAGTTATTGCTGCATCCACTATGGAAGCTGAATTTGTGGCATGCTTTGAGGCCACAATTCATGGATTATGGTTGCGGAATTTTATTTCGGGACTTGTGATCGTCGACGTATTGCCAAGTCACTGAAAATTTATTGTGATAACTCTGCAGCAGTTTTCTTCTCTAAGAACGACAAGTATTCTAAGGGTGCTAAGCATATGGAGATCAAATACTTGTCTGTCAAAGAAGAAGTTCAGAAACAAAGAGTGTCAATTGAGCATATTAGCACCAATCTTATGATAGCAGATCCCTTAACAAAAGGATTGCCGCCCAAAACATTTAATGAGCATGTTGAAAGGATGGGCATTATTGGACGTCATTAATGTTTGTATTATGATTGTATTAAGTTTATGCATTTGACACTTTGAGCTCACTTACATGTTTTGATATTTCCTGTTTACTATTTAGTATACATTATAGAAATAGATGAATTTTAAACAGGATAGTTTCTAAAGAAATATTATGGTTGGACTATTACTGTACTTCTCATTTATGGATTATGTTAAGTAAAGTGCTATAGTTGTAGTACATAGAAGGGACTATGTCGATTGATGACATACAACCGCTATGACTCACATTAGTTTTCTTTACTTAATTGTGATTATTATGTGATTGCCAATTTAATGAAATTTTATAGCATAATCTTATTGTGCACATTATAGTCTTTATTAAACCATGAAAGGAGAATCATATGGGCCAAGTGGGAGAATGTAAGAATTATTGTGCGAGAGAGAGAGAGAGAGGGAGAGTGAGAAAACAGGACTCGTGACAACGGATGAAGTAACTGAGAAGAAAGAAGCAAATAAAGAAGTGGTCTTCGAGGCATACCTGAAGAGGGAGACCTGAACCAGGTTCACTGGCCACCACATGTATGGCGAATCAACAAGGAACTTCCGGAAAATCCCCGCCCATCCATATCCGAGCATCTGCAATTTTCGTACATTTTGGTCCATCATGGAGGGTTGATAATCATAGAGCAAGAAAACATCAACAATAATGATTGTCAAACCCCAGGCCAAGAGTGATTACTAATAAGTATACCTGCGTAGTCAGTGCCAGTAACATAGCTGCTAGAGGATGAATATGACGGTGATAAAAGGCAATGACAATGGTGATGATGTTGATAGCATACACGCCGCTTGAGCCTGTGTTGGCAAATATGGTTATCAGGACATGTTCCTTCAAGTTGAAGGATCCTGAATTCAATGAGAATGACCATCTTGTTCCTGGGACACGAATCACTTCCTGCGGTAGAACTGCCGCCATAAATTTTCCCAGAGGAAGTACCACAATCTGAGTAGAAACTGATGTCAAAGAAAGTGAGTTTTGGCGGAAGCCAAAGAACTGATTCAAAAAGGCCAGAATTGCGCACGCGGTGATTCCCAGAAACCATGTTCGAAATGTCAATCAGGGTAAGGTCGGATCATCCTCAATTGAAACGGTCAATCTCACTTCCTCAATTGGAGAATCATTTATTTCATCTGCAGACAATTCATCATCCACTGGTGAATGATTGTTGAGAGCAACTTGGCAACAGTTAATAAAAGTTCCAATGAAAGATGGGTTATGTAATATTCCTCATGCCATTCATCAAACAAAGCGAATGAACCCCTTCACCTTTCGAACTGCTTGTTACAACTGGTTCTGAGACATGCTTTTGCTCAGTTATCAAAGGTCATTATGTTAACACGCACGCTGATTCAGAGGCTTGGTCATGTTTCAACAGATGCATAAGCAAATAGTAAGTTGAGTTCTAAGCAGGGCATTTTCTCTCAAATTTAAACCCTCATGATTGACTCGCAGCGAAAGTTATACTAATAACCAATTTCCCAGTTGAATTGCACTTCTGCTTCAGTTGGCTTTGCCGTAAAAACTCACCGTGGTATTTGTCACGCCCCGATCCTCGGGCATGCACGCATCCTTCTACTTGGTCGATTTCAAAATGCGATATCCCGGGACAATGTATCGCCGACCCTTTCAATTATTATGCACATGCGGAAGCAGTTATAAATCCATAAACAATAAAACAACGGGATATAAAAGCAAGGCCATATTTTTCATATGGAAATCCACAACCAAACTTTTATACATGACACAAACCAGAGTACTCCACAACTCTTCACAACTTTTTACTCTATTTGTATTCACATCAAAATAGAGATCTCAAAAGAAGATAGAATCTCAGACCATCCGGGTCATATTCAAGACTCTTCTCAGTATTATCTTCTCCTTTCAAAAATCCTTCTCCTCGGGTTTCACCTCCGAGTTCTCCTTCTCGGACTCCTCCTCCTCGGCTCCTCATCGGGGTCCTGAAATGTTTTTCCCCAAAATGGGATGAGACTAGGTCTCATCGAGTTCTACCCCCCACTAAACCCGATTAGTAAACCATTATACTATAGGCTGCCTAAACACGCACGGGGCAGAGGACTTACCTTGGCCTTAGATCCCACCTGCAAGTCGGTACAATTCACAATAGGCACTCAAGCAATCATATCACCGATCGAAGCATCGATCAAATCGACCTAGTCGATTACAAGCCAATAAGACCACTCACCGTCATTTCCATTCAGTCATTCAATTTACAACAGGAGACTCAAGGCAATGATCAATCGACTTAGTCGATTATATGTCAACCGGACCATCTTTAGGTCATTCTAGTCATTGCTATACAGTCTCAAGCGATAAAACCAATCATCGAGCCACGTGCATTCTCCGAGGCGATACTTTATCACCGAGCCACGTGCATTCTTTGAGGTGATGAAACCAATCAGCGAGCCACATACTCTTTAAAATGTCATTTTGAATCAGTGAGCCCACGTGCATTCTCCAAGGCGATGCATCAAGTCATCGAGCCCGTGTGTTTCTTCAAGATGCCAAATGTACTCATTGAGACCACGTGCATTCTCCGAGGTAATGCATCAAATTACCGAGCCCACGTGTCTTTTTCAAGATGCCACACTTAATCACCGAGCCACATGCATTCTCCAAGGCGACATACTTCATCACCGAGCCATGTGCATTCTCCGAGGTGATATATATACATTTAGTCACCGAGCCACATGCATTCTCCAAGGCGACATACTTCGTCACCGAGCCATGTGCATTCTCCGAGGTGACATATCTAATCATCAAGCCCCGTGCATTCTCCAAGGCGACGTACTAATCACCGAGCCACGTGCGTTTCATGATGATTCATCTCATTTCTAAAGTAATTATCCACAACCTTAATTCGCACTCAATTTACCCAAATAATCAATTTAGGAACATATCCTATAAATCCACAATTAAATATATTCAGTACAAATTAAAGCTCAAATAAAGAAATGGACTGCGCCACGACAATCAGCACGAAATTTCGGTCGTCGGCCATCTCAATCTTAATTTCGAAAAATAATTAATTAATTTCGAAAATTAATTATTAAATATTAAAAATTCTGTTTAGCTCAAAATAAGGCCCAATTAAATAAACGGACTGCACCATGATTACCAGCATAAATTTCCGGTCACTAACCATCTCAATTGAATTTTTGGAAAATAAATAATTAATTAATTAATTTCGAAAATTAAATAATTAATATCAAAAATTCAATTTAGCTCAAAATAAAGCCCGATTAAATAAACGGACTTCATCACATTCATCAGCATAATATTCCGGTCACTAGCCATCCCAGTTGAATTTTCGGAAAATAAATAAATAATTAATTTAACTCCGAAAAATAATATTTAAATGCCAAAAATCCCACTTAGGCCCGAATCGCCAAATTGAAGCCCGATTAGGGGTCGGAAAATTCCCGAGATACTTCCAATAAATAGTAGAGCACGTCTACTTGCTAATTGTGCAATCAATTTATCTAAATCGCATCACAATTGACTAATAATTGCTAATTTATTCTAATCTAACAACCTAAACATAATTAATTAAAACTAAACCAACCTTAAGCATAATTAGCCAACTAATCCGGGATTAGTGAGATTACTCACCAAATCGCGCACAAATCGGATCAATCCGACGGGGGCGACGCGAGGAACGATTCTTCCCAAAGCACGGCTCGGGTTCGGGGCCTGGAAACGGCCCAAAAGCGGGCCCGAACCAGCTGGAAACCCATTTCGTGGGTTGCGGATTTGGCCTGGCCAAGGCTAATCCGGCGGCTAGGCGGCGAAGGGTGAGGGGGACGCGGGAGGCCGGCGGCAAAGGACCGGACGGGGGGCCGGGCGATGGCGAGGCGCGGACCAAGGGATCAAGGGCCGGCTAGAATCGCGCGGGGAAGGGATGGTAGCGAGCGGCGGGTGCGGGGCGTGCGCAGACGGCGGGATGGCGGCGAGCGGTGGGCGTGCGAGCGGCGTGCAGTGGCGGGACGAGCTACGGGCTGTTGTCTCGGCTTCTTCCACTTATGGTTCTGTTCTCCTGAAGAAGAAAGAAGGGGAAGAAGAGAGAGTGCGAGAGAGAGAGAGAGAGGGATAGTGAGAAAACAGGACTCGTGACAACGGATGAAGTAACTGAGAATAAAAAAGCAAATAAAGAAGTGGTCTTCGAGGCATACCTGAAGAGGGAGACTTGAACCAGGTTCACTGGCCACCACATGTATGGCGAATCAACAAGGAACTTCCGGAAAATCCCCGCCCATCCATATCCGAGCATCTGCAATTTTCGTACATTTTGGTCCATCATGGAGGGTTGATAATCATAGAGCAAGAAAACATCAACAATAATGATTGTCAAACCCCAGGCCAAGAGTGATTACTAATAAGTATACTGCGTAGTCGTTACCGCTTAACATAGCTGCTAGAGGATGAATATGACGGTGATAAAAGGCAATGACAATGGTGATGATGTTGATAGCATACACGCCGCTTGAGCCTGTGTTGGCAAATATGGTTATCGAGGACATGTTCCTTCAAGTTGAAGGATCCTGAATTCAATGAGAATGACCATCTTGTTCCGGGACACGAATCACTTCCCTGCGGTAGAACTGCCGCCATAAATTTTCCAGGAGGAAGTACCACAACCGAGTAGAAACCGATGTCAAAGAAAGTGAGTTTTGGCGGAAGCCAAAGAACCGATTCAAAAAGGCCAGAAGTGCGCACGCGGTGATTCCCGAAACCATGTTCGAAATGTCAATCGGGGTAAGGTCGGATCATCCTCAATTGAAACGGTCAATCTCACTTCCTCAATTGGAGAATCATTTATTTCATCTCGAGACAATTCATCATCCACTTTGGTGAATGATTGTTGAGAGCAACTTGGCAACGATTAATAAAAGTTCCAATGAAAGATGGGTTATGTAATATTGCTCATGCCATTCATCAAACAAAGCGAATGAACCCCTTCACCTTTCGAACTGCTTGTCACAACCGGTTCGAGACATGCTTTTGCTCGGTTATCAAAGGTCATTATGTTAACACGCACGCCGATTCGGAGGCTTGGTCATGTTTCAAAGATGCATAAGCAAATAGTAAGTTGAGTTCTAAGCAGGGCATTCTCTCTCAAATTTAAACCCTCATGATTGACTCGCAGCGAAAGTTATACTAATAACCAATTTCCCGGTTGAATTGCACTTCGCTTCGGTTGGCTTTGCCGTAAAAACTCACCGTGGTATTTGTCACGCCCGATCCTCGGGCATGCACGCATCCTTCTACTTGGTCGATTTCAAAATGCGATATCCCGGGACAATGTATCGCCGACCCTTTCAATTATTATGCACATGCGGAAGCGATTATAAATCCATAAACAATAAAACAACGGGATATAAAAGCAAGGCCATATTTTTCATATGGAAATCCACAACCAAACTTTTATACATGACACAAACCAGAGTACTCCACAACTCTTCACAACTTTTTACTCTATTTGTATTCACATCAAAATAGAGATCTCAAAAGAAGATAGAATCTCAGACCATCCGGGTCATATTCAAGACTCTTCTCAGTATTATCTTCTCCTTTCAAAAATCCTTCTCCTCAGGTTTCACCTCCGAGTTCTCCTTCTCAGACTCCTCCTCCTCAGCTCCTCATCGGGGTCCTGAAATGTTTTTCCCCAAAATGGGATGAGACTAGGTCTCATCGAGTTCTACCCCACTAAACCCGATTAGTAAACCATTATACTATAGGCTGCCTAAACACGCACAGGGCAGAGGACTTACCTTGGCCTTAGATCCCACCTGCAAGTCAGTACAATTCACAATAGGCACTCAAGCAATCATATCACCGATCGAAGCATCGATCAAATCGACCTAGTCGATTACAAGCCAATAAGACCACTCACCGTCATTTCCATTCAGTCATTCAATTTACAACAGGAGACTCAAGGCAATGATCAATCGACTTAGTCGATTATATGTCAACCGGACCATCTTTAGGTCATTCTAGTCATTGCTATACAGTCTCAACTGATAAAACCAATCATCGAGCCACGTGCATTCTCCGAGGCGATACTCTTTATCACCGAGCCACGTGCATTCTTTGAGGTGATGAAACCAATCAGCGAGCCACATACTCTTTAAAATGTCATTTTGAATCAGTGAGCCCACGTGCATTCTCCAAGGCGATGCATCAAGTCATCGAGCCCGTGTGTTTCTTCAAGATGCCAAATGTACTCATTGAGACCACGTGCATTCTCCGAGGTAATGCATCAAATTACCGAGCCCACGTGTCTTTTTCAAGATGCCACACTTAATCACCGAGCCACATGCATTCTCCAAGGCGACATACTTCATCACCGAGCCATGTGCATTCTCCAAGGTGATATATATACATTTAGTCACCGAGCCACATGCATTCTCCAAGGCGACATACTTCGTCACCGAGCCATGTGCATTCTCCGAGGTGACATATCTAATCATCAAGCCTCGTGCATTCTCCAAGGCGACGTACTAATCACCGAGCCACGTGCCTTTCATGATGACTCATATCATTTCTAAAGTAATTATCCACAACCTTAATTCGTACTCAATTTACCCAAATAATCAATTTAGGAACATATCCTAAAAATCCACAATTAAATCAATTAAGTACAAATTAAAGCTCAAATAAAGAAACGGACTGCGCCACGACAATTAGCACGAAATTTCGGTCGTCGGCCATCTCAATCTTAATTTCCGAAAAATAATTAATTAATTTCGAAAATTAATTATTAAATATTAAAAATTCTGTTTAGCTCAAAATAAGGCCCAATTAAATAAACGGACTGCACCATGATTACCAGCATAAATTTCCGGTCACTAACCATCTCAATTGAATTTTTGGAAAATAAATAATTAATTAATTAATTTCGAAAATTAAATAATTAATATCAAAAATTCAATTTAGCTCAAAATAAAGCCCGATTAAATAAACGGACTTCATCACATTCATCAGCATAATATTCCGGTCACTAGCCATCCCAGTTGAATTTTCGGAAAATAAATAAATAATTAATTTAACTCCGAAAAATAATATTTAAATGCCAAAAATCCCACTTAGGCCCGAATCGCCAAATTGAAGCCCGATTAGGGTCGGAAAATTCGAGATACTTCCAATAAATAGTAGAGCACGTCTACTTGCTAATTGCGCAATCAATTTATCTAAATCGCATCACAATTGACTAATAATTGCTAATTTATTCTAATCTAACAACCTAAACATAATTAATTAAAACTAAACCAACCTTAAGCATAATTAGCCAACTAATACGGGATTAGTGAGATTACTCACCAAATCGCGCGCAAATCGGATCAATCCGACGGGGGCGACGCGAGGAACGATTCTTCCCAAAGCACGGCTCGGGTTCGGGGCCCGGAAACGGCCCAAAAGCGGGCCCGAACCAGTTGGAAACCCATTTCGTGGGTTGCGGATTTGGCCTGGCCAAGGCTAATCCGGCGGCTAGGGCGGCGAAGGGTGAGGGGGACGCCGGGGAGGCCAGGCAGTGACCGGACGGGGCTGGGCGATGGCCAGAGGCGCCGGACCAAGCTGGGCAGCGGCTAGAATCGCGCGGGGAAGGGATGGTAGCGAGCGGCGGGTGCGGGGCGTGCGCAGACGGCGGGATGGCGGCGAGCGGTGGGCGTGCGAGCGGCGTGCAGTGGCGGGACGAGCTACGGGCTGTTGTCTCGGCTTCTTCCACTTATGGTTCTGTTCTCCTGAAGAAGAAAGAAGGGGAAGAAGAGAGAGTGCGAGAGAGAGAGAGAGAGGGATAGTGAGAAAACGGGACTCGTGACAACGGATGAAGTGGCGAGAATAAAAAAGCAAATAAAGAAGTGGTCTTGAGGCATACCGAAGAGGGAGACTTGAACCAGTTCACCGCCACCACATGTATGGCGAATCAACAAGGAACTTCCGGAAAATCCCCGCCCATCCATATCCGAGCATCTGCAATTTTCGTACATTTTGGTCCATCATGGAGGGTTGATAATCATAGAGCAAGAAAACATCAACAATAATGATTGTCAAACCCAGGCCAAGAGTGATTACTAATAAGTATACTGCGTAGTCGGTGCCGTAACATAGTTTGCTAGAGGATGAATATGACGGTGATAAAAGGCAATGACAATGGTGATGATGTTGATAGCATACACGCCGCTTGAGCTGTGTTGGCAAATATGGTTATCAGGACATGTTCCTTCAAGTTGAAGGATCCTGAATTCAATGAGAATGACCATCTTGTTCCGGGACACGAATCACTTCTGCGGTAGAACCTGCCGCCATAAATTTTCCCAGGAGGAAGTACCACAATCTGAGTAGAAACTGATGTCAAAGAAAGTGAGTTTTGGCGGAAGCCAAAGAACTGATTCAAAAAGGCCAGAATTGCGCACGCGGTGATTCCCAGAAACCATGTTCGAAATGTCAATCAGGGTAAGGTCGGATCATCCTCAATTGAAACGGTCAATCTCACTTCCTCAATTGGAGAATCATTTATTTCATCTGCGAGACAATTCATCATCCTTTGGTGAATGATTGTTGAGAGCAACTTGGCAACTTGATTAATAAAAGTTCCAATGAAAGATGGGTTATGTAATATTCCTCATGCCATTCATCAAACAAAGCGAATGAACCCCTTCACCTTTCGAACTGCTTGTTACAACGGGTTCGAGACATGCTTTGCTCGGTTATCAAAGGTCATTATGTTAACACGCACGCTGATTCGAGGCTTGGTCATGTTTCAACAGATGCATAAGCAAATAGTAAGTTGAGTTCTAAGCAGGGCATTCTCTCTCAAATTTAAACCCTCATGATTGACTCGCAGCGAAAGTTATACTAATAACCAATTTCCCAGTTGAATTGCACTTCTGCTTCAGTTGGCTTTGCCGTAAAACTCACCGTGGTATTTGTCACGCCCGATCCTCGGGCATGCACGCATCCTTCTACTTGGTCGATTTCAAAATGCGATATCCCGGGACAATGTATCGCCGACCCTTTCAATTATTATGCACATGCGGAAGCAGTTATAAATCCATAAACAATAAAACAACGGGATATAAAAGCAAGGCCATATTTTTCATATGGAAATCCACAACCAAACTTTTATACATGACACAAAACCAGAGTACTCCACAACTCTTCACAACTTTTTACTCTATTTGTATTCACATCAAAATAGAGATCTCAAAAGAAGATA
Source organism: Eucalyptus caleyi (assembly GCA_014182885.2). NCBI lineage: Eukaryota > Viridiplantae > Streptophyta > Magnoliopsida > Myrtales > Myrtaceae > Eucalyptus > Eucalyptus caleyi. The sequence continues at coordinate 17,809,556 of CM024469.2, read as the reverse complement.
GAATCTCAGACCATCCGGGTCATATTCAAGACTCTTCTCGGTATTATCTTCTCCTTTCAAAAATCCTTCTCCTCGGGTTTCACCTCCGAGTTCTCCTTCTCGACTCCTCCTCCTCGGCTCCTCATCGGGGTCCTGAAATGTTTTTCCCAAAATGGGATGAGACTAGGTCTCATCGAGTTCTACCCCACTAAACCCGATTAGTAAACCATTATACTATAGGCTGCCTAAACACGCACAGGGCAGAGGACTTACCTTGGCCTTAGATCCCACCTGCAAGTCAGTACAATTCACAATAGGCACTCAAGCAATCATATCACCGATCGAAGCATCGATCAAATCGACCTAGTCGATTACAAGCCGATAAGACCACTCACCGTCATTTCCATTCAGTCATTCAATTTACAACAGGAGACTCAAGGCAATGATCAATCGACTTAGTCGATTATATGTCAACCGGACCATCTTTAGGTCATTCTAGTCATTGCTATACAGTCTCAACTGATAAAACCAATCATCGAGCCACGTGCATTCTCCGAGGCGATACTCTTTATCACCGAGCCACGTGCATTCTTTGAGGTGATGAAACCAATCAGCGAGCCACATACTCTTTAAAATGTCATTTTGAATCGGTGAGCCCACGTGCATTCTCCAAGGCGATGCATCAAGTCATCGAGCCCGTGTGTTTCTTCAAGATGCCAAATGTACTCATTGAGACCACGTGCATTCTCCGAGGTAATGCATCAAATTACCGAGCCCACGTGTCTTTTTCAAGATGCCACACTTAATCACCGAGCCACATGCATTCTCCAAGGCGACATACTTCATCACCGAGCCATGTGCATTCTCCAAGGTGATATATATACATTTAGTCACCGAGCCACATGCATTCTCCAAGGCGACATACTTCGTCACCGAGCCATGTGCATTCTCCGAGGTGACATATCTAATCATCAAGCCTCGTGCATTCTCCAAGGCGACGTACTAATCACCGAGCCACGTGCCTTTCATGATGACTCATATCATTTCTAAAGTAATTATCCACAACCTTAATTCGTACTCAATTTACCCAAATAATCAATTTAGGAACATATCCTAAAAATCCACAATTAAATCAATTAAGTACAAATTAAAGCTCAAAAAAAAGAAACGGACTGCGCCACGACAATTAGCACGAAATTTCGGTCATCGGCCATCTCAATCTTAATTTCCGAAAAATAATTAATTAATTTCGAAAATTAATTATTAAATATTAAAAATTCTGTTTAGCTCAAAATAAGGCCCAATTAAATAAACGGACTGCACCATGATTACCAGCATAAATTTCCGGTCACTAACCATCTCAATTGAATTTTGGAAAATAAATAATTAATTAATTAATTTCGAAAATTAAATAATTAATATCAAAAATTCAATTTAGCTCAAAATAAAGCCCGATTAAATAAACGGACTTCATCACATTCATCAGCATAATATTCCGGTCACTAGCCATCCCAGTTGAATTTTCGGAAAATAAATAAATAATTAATTTAACTCCGAAAAATAATATTTAAATGCCAAAAGTCCCACTTAGGCCCGAATCGCCAAATTGAAGCCCGATGTGGGGTCGGAAAATTCCCGAGATACTTCCAATAAATAGTAGACCACGTCTACTTGCTAATTGTGCAATCGATTTATCTAAATCGCATCACAATTGACTAATAATTGCTAATTTATTCTAATCTAACAACCTAAACATAATTAATTAAAACTAAACCAACCTTAAGCATAATTAGCCAACTAATCCGGGATTAGTGAGATTACTCACCAAATCGCGCGCAAATCGGATCAATCCGACGGGGGCGACACGAGAAACGATTCTTCCCAAAGCACGGCTCGAGTTTGGGGCCCGGAAGCGGCCCAAAAGCGGGCCCGAACCAGCTGGAAACCCATTTCGCGGGTTGTGTATTTGGCCTGGCCGAGGCTAACCCGGCGGCTAGGGCGGCGAAGGGAGGCCAGCGGAGGGTGAGGGGGACGCCGGGGAGGCCAGGCAATGACCGGACGGGGCTGGGCGGTGGCTGGAGGCGCCGAACCAAGCTGGGCTGTGGCTAGAATCGCGCGGGGAAGGGATGGCAGCGAGCGGCGGGTGCGGGGCGTGCGCGGACGGCGGGACGGCGGCGAGCGGTGGGCGTGCGAGTGGCGGTGCGGCGGCAGGACGGGCGACGGGCTGTTGTCTCGGCTTCTTCCACTTCTGGTTCTGTTCGCCCGAAGAAGAAAGAAGGGGAAGAAGAGAGAGTGCGAGAGAGAGAGGGAGAGTGAGAAAGAGAGAGAGAATGGTTTGACTAGTCAAAGAAAAAAAAAAAAAAGAAGAGGAAGACAGCAGGCATTCGGCTGGGGGGAGGAATCGCATGAGGGGGAGGGAAAGGGGAGAGGAGAGAGAGAGAAAAGAAAGAAAAGAAAAGAGAGGGAGAGAGAGAAAAAGAAATAGCCTTATTCTTATTTTTTTTTCTTTCTCTTTCTCTTTCTATTTCCTTTCGGTCTTCAATTTTCCTCCGATAATTTCTTTATTGAAATTTCGGACTCGTCAATAAATTGACGAACGATGAGACAATGTCCTAAATAAAAGAATTATGACGCGCTTAAAATTCGATTCCCGAAGTCGAGTTCAATTTCGTGGTTAAAAATCGATCATACGTGATTTTAGCCTAATCTAACTAATTAGGTAGCTTTTGGGGATTTTACTGCAGATACATCCCTTAACGGCTTCACCAAATAGGTTAGTTAACTCATGAGTGATCAGCTCAAAGAAAAAGGGCCATAGGCATATCGACAAAATGCCCATTTCACTTTCTCGAAATGGGGTCGAATTTCAGGATGTCACAGTATTCATATACAAATCAGACACCTTTTATTCAGCAGAGTGCAAAGAAAAATCCAAAAACATAACTCAACACAAACATCATACAACGAAAAGAAGGTGCTTTATCTCGATACCCAACATCAAAAGTTCACTAAAGAAAGATTCATTCACCAGAATTTTCGAGGTTGTGACCATCAGGTTCAAGCTTCTTGGGCTGATAGGAGAGGGAAACTCCAGAGTAATCATCGGGTTGCTCCATTCTTGACCAGTGACAATTTTGTTTTTCACTTCCTAAAGAAGAAGGGCTTAACACGCCGTAGTAATCCTAGTCTCTTATAGCATCTGCCTGCAAGAGAAATACGGGTAAATAAGTAACTTTCACATTTGTCAACTTCGCATGGATTATGCTTTCATTTGCGGTGGTCTCTACATACAGCTGGTCATGATGGATCATTCTCAGGCTCAGAGTACAGTCCAAGGAGAGAATGTTAGTGATCTGATTCTTTTGGGACCTCTCTATGTTGCTGTTGAATGGGTATTGAGCTGAATCTGCAAAGATTCCTTTTGGAAGTCAAGAAGTCACGTGAAGTTAATAGACAAATCTGAACGGCCATATCCACATGCTGTCTTTTTCCATGTGTTCATTACAATCTCCGTCCATGTAGTTCCCTTCAAGGCCCACATTCACACGTCGTCTCTTGTCTGTACACTGGAAAGGTCCGGCCGGAGTGGGTCGATGTCAAATTGCCGTATGATAAACAGTATAAAATGAATGTTTATACGGGAAACTGACTGGATACGTTGATTGCTTTTCTTTTGTGATCTCAATAATGATCAGTGCTATATTCTATGTTTCAATGTCTGTCAATGTGTTCTCATTATGAACCTTTCTTCGGATTTTTTGGTCCCTTCGGCTTTCATGATGCAATTAAGTCGATATGAATGGTTTCACAATAGTGCCAAGCACAAAGAGAGTAGCTTTGCGACCCATTCCTGCTTTCGGCAAGTTCTCTCCCCCTATGAAATGCTTAGGATGGATGACCCTCCACGTCGCCACTAATGTCTGACTCGAAGCTGACAAGGAGTAAAATCATTAGGAAACGAGCAAGATTGCATCAGACCTCAATATCTTTACCAACAAACGGAATTTCTCTTTTTCTATTCTTTTCCCTAATGATAGAAAGTGACACATCAGTGGGTTAACACGAAGTTAGTGACGGAAAAATTTGATTGCACAAAATGTGCAAGTTAAGGGACTTCATTGCATAAAAGAAAAGTTAGAAAAGTAAACTGTACAAACATTACTTCAGAGGTAAACTTCCGTCCAATCTATTATTTGTATTGTAACTCTGCTTTGTTGTGCTATAGTTTTAGCGTGAAAAGATATAATTTGTGTATTCAATGCTACATGACTCAATGCAACACCTAAAAGTAGCGATTTTTTGACTTGACTTATTTACACGTCATTAGTTAATTAAGAGTGCTCGATTTGGGCTTAATTAAGTTCGTGTCATGAATATGTCAACCCAATTATAAACACATATAGCAAATGTGCGGTTCACCGAATGACCATTCTAACCCATTTATGACATACTGGGCAATAGGCATATCTACTTGAATAAGTTAACATGTTGATCGCATCAACATGATTTTAGATACATTTAAACACGTTTCTACACATTAAACATGAGAATGGACTTTTGTCAATTCCTAGTATAATTCTAAGCATAAATTATACCTATCTTATTAGAGCTTCTAATCCAATAAATAAACTATTCAACTGGGATATCTAGTTTCTAGAAAACCAAGGATGGCATCTAAATTTTTGCCCCATTGGATACTATCAATCCATGGTATTCATTCTTTATTTTTTTTTCTTATTTTTTTTACCCTTAATGAACTTGCAGAAAGGAATTAATGGTCATTGATGCCACTTCAAATTTGCACATGAAACATTGGATCCGACCATTTACCAACTAAAGTATATAAACGATGGTCCCACTGAATATGGTTTTACTTCTCTCTACGTAGATGGCCCGATGGACCTTGCTTTTATCTTCTTGGTTCGTTTCTATCATGGATGTGTCAATGTCATGAGCCTACTTGGTTCTATCTCGTGCAAAGCATTACCTTGTAATGCGCAAATACATGTTCATAAATCTTTACGTCTTTAGTTTGGTCTGGGTTACATAAGTCGATTTAGAATAAGTCAGTTGAACTCGAATATGAATCATCTTTTATTACAAAATTGCGTTTGCCTACTTTTTCTTTTATTTGAAAAAAAAAAAGGACTCTAGCATAAATGCATGTATTCTAAAGAAAAGATGACTCTTCCAAGTTGGCCAAGTCTCACCGAGTAATAGTTTAATAGCTAGGCATTCCATTAACAAAAAGTAAGTGAAAAAATTAGGCATTTCATCTAACAAGTTGTACAAATTATATCTTGAAGTCTATGCGGACTCATCAAATTCAATAAGAACGTTAAATCTTGTCATAGAAAATAAGTTGTTTTACTTTTCCACAAATTTAAGCTACTCTAGAACAAAAGTGATATAGCATACGCGTATCTAACTGCATTCAACATATTTATCCTAAAAACTACTCAGAAATTAACTGCATAAACAAATTATTTTTCATATTTTCCTCCTATTGTGCTCTACGAAGAAAACTAAATCAAGACCAAAGAGCATTAAAGAACATCATACAGAATTTGCAGCAAAACGTGACCAAAAAGTATCTAAGAAAGTCATATGCTAGCTTCCATTAGTGTAGAGAGAGGGGGCGGGGGGAGAGAGAGGACCACGCAGCAATAAAGCCAAGACCTACAAAGCCTTTAAATAGAAAGTGAAATAGAGATAGCGTGTGGAGCTCGCAGCTGTATGCATGGAGCTGCGTATGGGTAAAAGTTGCTTTTTAGCACATTGTATTTGATAAACCCGCGTGCCTCTATGCAAAAGAATCATGGCATCATCGGTTATTAATTGACCAATGAACTGAAAAAGGGAGTGCATATGGAACCACATGCAAAAGGCTTCCTTTTTCTCTTTCCTTTCTCCTTATGGTCTAAAGGCCCAAGAATTATAAAGCTCAAGGATGATAGAAGACTGAAAATGAGTCTTTTATAGCAAGGCCAAGACTCCGTGGACCATTTACTCCATGACCGACCCTAGCCTTTGTGATATGGTGAGGGGTATATGCAGTATATGTATCTGAGATGTAAATGCTCCATTTCATTTACCCGACAGACTTCCTCTTCTATCCTCTTCTCTTTGTAGTTTTCGTCTTGCTACATGTCAGCTCCTTTTTGTATTTTCACCTGGCTATCATATATGTAATGCATGGATTATCATCTCCGTAAGGAGAATTCTTGGAGACACGAAAAGCAATCTACTTTGCAGACTTGACTACCAATACCATCTTCAATCTTTTATTTGATGAATTCAGGATATTGAAATTTGATGTCCTTCAATTAAGCTAGTTTAGGATATTCACTTAATATAATATATGAATTTATCGTTTTCATTATTTTTATTTTTATATGCATTAAAGTGTTATATTTTTTATCAGACGAAACCTTATGTGACATCCTGATTTTCTGATTCTGTTTTTAATTAAATGAGTTGGGTTTTTCATCGGCACGCCTATAGTTTTTTTCACTGAGCTGACCACTTACGAGATAACTAGTCTATCGGGTGAAACTGTTAAGGAATTTAAATGTAATAGACTTGACAATTCGACTAGAAAACGACTGCTCGTCCGTGCTAATCAGCATGGATCAATATAGCACCGTCAAAATCGATTAGAGAACGGAGATAGGTCATTTCGATAGAGGCATGTGATTAAAGTGTGGGTGATTCCACCTAATTGCAAAATTCTCGTCGAATAGCACTAAACCAATTTTTCTATCATTTCTATACCCTCTGCCCATATTTGAAACCTCGAGATTTTCACAACAACGGAGAATTGCCAATGAGTCAAAGATGTACAATGTGACTCGAAAATGATTGACCACTGGTTAAATGCATTAAAAATTTATAAAAGCTACTCAGTAGTAGGTTAGGTCACATTAAAATCGTGTCTGGTTGAAATTAACTGCGAAATTAAACATGATTTCAAAAATTGAAAGGGGATAAACAATTTGATACCAGGATAAAAGAGGTAAGGTGATGGAGGGTCCCTTTGTCTGATACCTTTAGTTGGGTGAAAAAAGGGTAGAGATTCTCCATTTAATTTCACACTAAAAGATATTGTGGTGACGCATTGCATAACCCAACTTACCCATCCCTCACAAAAACCATTTTTAGCAAACACGCTTTAAAAAACTCTCATTCCACCCTATCATAAGCCTTTTTCATATCTAATTATTGAACAACTTGGGATTTTTCCTTTCGTTCCCTTACACTCAATTGGTGTAGCACCTCTTGCACAATAAAGATTTTGTCTTGGATCTATCTTCCACTAACAAATGCACTTGGCTATCTAGAAATTAACTCAAGCATCTAGGATTTAAGCCTATTTGTCATTATCTTTGAAATTATTTTATATGCAAAATTGTAAAGGGGATAAACAATTTGATACCAGGATAAAGATGTAAGGTGATGGAAGGTCCCTTTGTCTGATACCTTTAGTTGGGTGAAAAAAGGGTAGAGATTCTACATTTAATTTCACACTAAAAGATATTGTGGTGATATTGTGGTGACACATTGCATAACGACGCATTGCATAACCCAACTTACCAATCCCTCACAAAAACCATTTTTAGCAAACATGCTTTCAAAAACTCCCATTCCACCCTATCATAAGCCTTTTGCATATCTAATTTTAGAACAACCTGGAATTTTTCCTTTCGTTCCCTTACACTCAATTGGTGTAGCACCTCTTACACAATAAAGATGTTGTCTTGGATCTGTCTTCCACTAACAAATGCACTTGGTTATCTAAAAATTAACTCAAGCATCTAGGATTTAAGCCTATTTGTCATTATCTTAGAAATTATTTTATATTCAAAATTGTAAAGGATAATTGGACGAAACTACTCAAGTCTTTTGTTGGGAATTGTTTGTACAAGAGTAATATGGGTTTTGTTCAAAGCCGAATCCAAGATTCTCGATGTGAAAAACCATTAACTACCTTAAAAACATCCTCTTCTATTACTTCCTAGTGATAATGGTAGAATAATCAATTTAAACCATCTAGACTATGAGCCTTGTTCACTCCAAGTTGAAATGCAGCAATCCTTACCTCTTCCATGGTTGGTTCTGCCACTAACGGATTGTTCATTTCATTACCACCTCTTCTGGGACATAGATTCAGTACAGGTTCACAGTTTCTAGGCCCTACCAAGGTATATAGATCTAGGAAGAAGGAAATTGTTGATGTCTAATGTTGCTGCTTGTCTGTTATCTAGTTATCTTCTTAGGATCTCAACATCAAAATTATGTTTCATTGCCTCTTTTGGATAGTGGTGGCATGAAAATATCTCATATTTTCCTCCCATTTCAGCCATTTAATCTTAGACCTTAAACCCTAATATGTCTCCGCTCTCCTTCATAGATTTTCAATTTCCTCCTTAATATTTTGAATTCTACTGCTATCCTGCGGAATGTTGGTTCCATTAGTTAAAACCTGTAGCTATTGCTTAAGTGCTTCAATACGACGAGAGTTGTTGGGAAATTTTCTTTTGCTCCAACATATTAAAGCCTTTGTAATAGCTAGCAATTTTCCTTTAAACCAGCATTGTCCAGCAGTCGTTGCTCCCAAGCCACTTTTGCAGATTTCTTACATTCAGCGCCCTCTATCCAAAAAGCCTCAAAGCAAAACTCCCATCGTCTCTTTACTAATTCTGTTGCACGATGTAATAATAAAGGGCTATGGTCGCGAAAACTTCAGCTTCGGGGTAGAAGAGTCTCCACTTCCTTCGTTTTGAGTCAGATCAAACAGCGTGGATTTCAGGTATAAATTATAAGGTTGGAAAACACTTGAGTGTAAGAGATTGTAACTCCGTGATGCTCCGATTTTATGGCGAATTATTTGCTAACCCTCCTCATGGGCATACATTCTGACACATAAATCTGTCGTGTTCATCTTCACTGTTCCTCATTTTATTTTTCTCTTATAAATCTTCTCGTGTCCCAATATTCGTAAAGACCCCATCCATTTTATATCACATAGAAATGGACACAATGGCCGATTAATGTTGTTTAGTGATGAAAATATAATTGAGTGCACAAATGGGCCTGTTAAGGGACGTCATTGCATAAGAGAAAAGCAGAAAACTAAATTGAACAAAAACATTATTTTGGAGGTAAACTTGTTTACATGTCGTGTAGTTGATTATGGGTGCTGAGTCGGAGCTCAATTATGTCCATGGACATGACCAGATCAGCCCAACTTAATACACAAACAACAAACATATGCTTCATGCTTTCAACCCTTTTATACATAGTTAGACCCCTTTCATTGAATGGGTTAACATATTGCTCGGGTTGATATGATTTTAGATATATTTAAACATGTCAATATGCGTTCAAACACATTTCTACACAATAAACACGTGAATATACTTTTGCCAATTCGAGTTGGGGTCAATAACAGTTCAATTGTAAGCATATGTTAGACTTATCTTATTACAGTTTTGAACCCAATAAATAAATTAATCAACTAGGTATCTAATTTCTAAAACACCAGGGATGGTATCTAAATTTTTGCTGCATTGGATACTGTCAACACATTATCCATTCATTCTTTATTTTTTTTTCCCTTAATGAACTTGCAGAGTGAAATAAATTATCATTGATTCCACTTCAAATTTGCACATGAAACATTGGATCCGACCGTTTACCAAGTCGGGTATATAAACGATGGTCCCACAAAATATGGTTTTACTTCTCTTTACGCACAGGGCCCGATGGGCCTTGCTATTATCTTCTACAATTGATGTGTCATAAGCCTAGGAGGATCGATCTCAAGCAAAACATTACCTTATAATTCACAAAAATATGTCGAAAAATATTTACAATCTTTAGCTTGATCTGTGTTATATAAGTCAATGTACAATATAGGGATTGAGCTCAAATATGACTAGTCATTTACTGCAAGGTTGCGCAATTTTTAGACTCATGCATCTCAATTTTTTTTGTTGCGGTGTTATATATAATGTTTGATATTTGTAACTTCTTGATTTTTATTTTTATTTTAATTCTTTTGGCTTTGATTATACAGTTGCGGAAACAGCTACAGTTCGACCATTTTATAATTCCCGTTGATAAGGTCGTTGTTGAGCCTCAAGAACTAGAAGTCCAAGTATTTTATTCCTTTTCAACAACAGGAGGATTTGGAGGATTTTGAGCTTGATGAAGAATCTCCGGGTGAGCATTTTTTCCGTGACATGGAGAGATGATTTTGGGGAAAAGCCCCTCTCATGTTGATCTGAACTTAGATGTAGATGATATCCTGGCGTAGGTAATTGAAGGGAAAGAAAGTGGAAAGAATAACAACATTATACCAGGAAATGTCAAAAGTCAACTGAAAGACCGATCTCGAGGTTTTGATCGGGACGTTTTTTCTAAAGCAAGAAATTTTGTGTGATTTTGTAGTATACTGTTCAAAATTCCATGAGAATTGTAGAAAATATGCTTTATAAGATAACCCGACAATTTAAAAAATCAAATTTGAGCTTTCTTTCTGATAAAGGGAGAATGATGGGGGCGCCTTAAGTTTGGATTTACGTCCTTTTACTGATGAATATATTTTAAAAAAATAACTACAAGAAATTTAAATAAACATACATAAAAAATGGAAGGAATTTGTAACTTGATATTTCCTTCTTTAATTAAGTTATTTTAGGATATTCACTTAGTATAGAACATTGAAGTTATTGTTTTTACTGTTTTAACTTAATAATACCATATTTTTATTTTTTTTTAAGGTTTAGCTAGGTTTTTGTTATATTATCAGTACTTCTTTTCTGTTATTATTGAGAAACAATTTCTTAAAAAAAGATAAAAAGATAAAAAGAAAAGGAAGGTTGGAACCATGCTTATTTGTTGTGTTTTATAGGACCATCACCGTTTGCCTCTTTATAGAAGTACAAAAAATTATGAAATTTCGCTCTACACGTTTCGTCTGTGTAAGCTTTGGGTGTTCGTGTTTCCGAGCATCGAGTTGGTGCTCTTTGATTTCATTGCAGTAGAAAAAAGCTATTTGAAGTTCCGACTTCAAGCAAAGACTAAAGGTCTCTAGGAATTGAGAAAGTAATACCCGACTTCAATAAGCAACTAATGAAAAGAATCTAGTTCTTGCAAACCTCAAGACTGGACACACGGATTACATGCATATGCGACAAAGATAGATAAAGGAATCAAGGCTTGCAATTTCGACCTTTCGATCCTAGGAGGGTGTCGATGGGTCTCCCTGTGGCATCGATTCGCTTTATGAGTCCGGCGTGCAATCTCCAAACAACCACGGGGATCACCAACCCGGCGAACACCAACGACACATAGAATCCCCTGAGCAAATTTGCTGGGCCCTCCTCAGATTTGGGGAATTGGGACACAAGACTATAAGCGAAGGCAGTGCCGAGAATGACCATAGCGACGCAAACCATGTTAGTGCGAGGCAATAGTGGAATAGCGGAGGCCCAGATTGCGCCGATGGAGGTGAAAAAAGCCATGCTGTTGACAATCGAGAAGAAATATAGACTCCAGCCCTTCATGATGATGTCTCCGGCTTGATGTGGATTTTCAGTATCAGTGCCGTTGGGGTTGGCGGCCGAGGGATTTGAAGGGGGAGAGGAATCCTGCCAGTATCCTCCCGGAGGACTAAGAGCGACTTGGTAAGTGGCGGTCGCAATTAAGGTTGACACTAAAAGGATTATGTCGCGAGCCGCTTCATCTCCGAAGCCAAAGAAAAATTCATACTTCTCTAGGCTAGTTAGTTCCATTTTAAAAAACTCTGATAGAGTGCGGGCTCTCCTTGTAAAACATTTTTTAGGGCGTAACTTCTTCTCAATTTCATGATTGTCCCAACGATTCTCTTGAAAGATTTCCCAAGCCGTCTTACCCTGTAAGTTCTTCCCATATACCTCCACGTGTTCGATCAACGGCTTGATGATCTGGAAGAAATGTAAAGGAAACAAAATGAAGTATGCATACCTTCAATTTGAATCACTGATTTGTCACAAGCTTTACTACTGTGCACGTAGTGAGCTCATGCCATAAGTTTGAATAATGCTAGTGATTCAACAACTTATGTATAGAGTAAAAAAATTTACTAGACCTTATTTATCAAACGCAATCATTTCAACCAATGTACTAAAGTCCCAAATCTTTTCAAAAAGTGTAATTTAATCATTTCACCTAAAATTATTCACATGATAGCTAGAAATTGCCCATGTGAGTTATAACATAGGTGAATCCACATAAGTGATGACTCGAATGACTATGACCATTCATAAAAGTTTAGAACTTAATTACATCAACTAAAGATTTAGGATTCAATTACAATTTTTGTGTGTATATATATATATGCTATGAAGAGGAAGAGTAAGTTAGACAGGTATATTTGTAGCCTTTATGCACAACATTCAACTAGTCAGGTAATAAATTTTCCATCCACAAAGTGATTATTTTATGATTGTGTGGGATTCCATGTTCGCTTTCATTGCACTAATTTCTATCTCGTGCATTATGTTCGGATGGACTGATTTCGAAAGAAGGAAATAAATTTTGCTAATCAATAGTAAAAACAGAGAATAGACGATGATGAATTAAGTTATTAGGTATAACTCCGAGATTTTGAGCTCACTAAAAGCTGAATTTTGTAGGGGTTCAAGGGAAAGTATTTCAATCATGCCATTACCCTCCACGAAATAAAATGTAGACAAGGTGACCTCTACATCACTCTATGCTCCAACCAAAAAATTGTTAGGCCTATTAAGAAAAAACCAAACAAGTTGATCCCGTTCTAATCTCCTCTCTCTGAATGTTTTAAAAACCATGTATTTTCAACACCTTGTGTTTCATTATCATAACATTGTTTCCTAGATTAGATTATGTCAAATTCAAGGATCAAACGATAAAAGCACGAACAATCACAAAATCAATTAACAGTACTGAAATGAACTATACCTCGGGCTGCTTTTCGGATACAGCAATATGTAAGACATTATTACCATCATGGTCTTTCCATTTCAAGATATTGTTAGATTGACTCGTTTAAGCCATCCAAACAAAACCTTAAATGCTTTGAGGTTTCGGTGCTTGACGGCAATGTGAACTGCAGTCTCGCCTTGGCTCGTCAAGTCTTTGATGGACGATTTGCAAGCAAATAGGAATCCGGCCAAGAGCTCAAGCTCATCGCTTCCTTCGCCTCCTTCTTTCTCGGCAATATAATGTAAAGGGGTGATACCACATCGTCCTTGGACTCGAATCAACTTAGGGTTGAAGGTCTTAAGTGCCCCGGCGGTGGGATAATTTTCACATTGCAAAGCCAAGTGCATGGGGCTATAACCCTCTGAATCCAGCTTCCGAGTGAATGACGGCTTCAAAATGGCCAACTCCATGGCCACACCAGTTTTCCCGGCAGCCGCAGCAATGTGTAGTGGAGTGTTTTGAAAGGGGCCTCTAGATAGACGATTTAGGAGTTGTCGCTCCTCCCCGATTAAGTTATGTAGCTCGTTAACATCATCACGTTCTATTGCTTGTTGAAGCCGAGTCTCCCTAGTCCCTCTTTCTTCTTTCTGGGCCAGACCCCTGGCCATCGCGTTTCTAGGGAAATGTAGGAGCAGAGAAGATTTGCTAGTTGATGGTCGATGAAAGTTCGAGTAGCGCTTGAACTTGCAAAATCATAAATAGAGCCACGGTCAACGAAATTTCAATTAGGTGAGTCGTCTGGTTTACAGGTGGGCCCGATGCCAGGTTAGGGTGATTGCCAAGTGGGGCTTAGACAGTGCTTTTGTCTCCAACCTGTCAATTCCTTTTTTCTTTTTCTTTTTTTCTCTATGTAAAATAAAGAGCGAATAAAGCTGAAAGCAAAATAAATAAAGCAAAAAAAATAAAGCAAAAGTGCCACTTCCCTACCATAACCTATCGAATCTGAGGTAATAGAAAAGCATTCACGCCTTACTTGTTAAAGCTAAATCCAAACTAAAGAAGATAATTTGCAATATTTAGTAATGCATTTGAGAGTGAATAGCACCCGACTTTTTTCTCCTTCATTTGATATGAGACCACTTATAAACCTAAGTACATGATTATTTCCTCGAGCTCATGACCTCGCATTGGTTCTTGATTCGATTTAATATAGGAAGGCAAGTTCTCTACTCGTTACTAAAATGGTCTATTCAATGAAGATTTTGAATTTCAAGTTTAATATTGAATTACATTGAAAAGGGACCTTTAAATCATGGATGCATGACAAATTTGATAATTTATTTATAAACTAGTGAGTCACTGAAGGGTGATTCATTGCTTGCTCTTCTTTAATGTAATTGGGAGTTGAGCTTTCCATAGTCATAAATCAAATGGCTGCTAATAATAGTTCACCTGTTTTTAATCGCAAAATTTTTAACCCAAAGGTTTTAGGAATGCTACCGTGAATTATACGTCGTATTGCAAAACGGTAATGCAAAATTAGTTTAGATAGCTACTAGCTTACTTTGGGGAGGACTTAGTTATTTAAACTTAAATATCTCATATCCTGTGACAATCAAAAGCAGACTTTTAGTTGGAATTTCGGAACAACCATATAAATGATGATAACCGACTCAAGTAAGATTGTAACTGTGTTCTACATCTGGTCACTCGAGCGTCACAAAGCGTTGATTATTTTGAAAAGTGTTTGCTTACCTATTACTAATTGATAAGCTCCTAAAAAATGATGTCGGTAAATTGTAGGAATCGTTGATACTTTTGAAACAATAAAAGAAAAAAAAATACTGGTAAGTGGACTTAAATAAGAATTGGTAATTTCGTATAAGAGTTGATGATGTTAACACGTCAATCAACTCTACAAATGAATCCGGGTAAATTATTGGAACAATTAATAATTTCTAAATAATCAAATGTTCGTTGGTATAATATAAATAAGAGTTGGTAACTCAAGCTTCCCAAATAAATTTGTTAAGCTTTCAAAAAGTCGGGTATGGTTTAAAAGTGTTGGTAACTTTAACCCATTAGTAAGCTCTATAAATAAATACTGTTAAATTATTGGAATAATTTGTACTGTTGAAACAATGAAATAAACTTTGGTAAGTGAACCCAAATAAGAGTTGCTAATTTTTTATAAGTATAAGTGATTTTAACACATTTTTAAAATCCTAAAAAAAGTCCAAAAAATATCAGAACAATTGGTAATTTTTGGTAACTAATTAAATTAAATTTGGTAATTTCATGTAAGAGTTTATAATTTAAGCTCCACAAATAAATGTTAGTCAGTTCTTAAGAGAACCATTAATTTTGAAATAAGTTGGTAATTTTGTGTAAGAATTGGTAACTCTAACCCAATGATATCTTCTAAGATAAATGTTGTGAACTATTGGAATAGTTGGTAATTTTGTGGCAATCAAATAAACGTCGGTGAGTGGATTCATGTAAGAGTTGGTAATTATATATGATAGACAATAGCATTATTAGCTGGTAAACTGCGCAAATAAATGTTGGTAAATCACTACAACAATCAGTAATTCCGAAACAATCAAATAAAAGTGAACAAGTGACTCCAACAGTAGTCAAAGCTAAAATTAATTGGTGATTTAATGGAAGAAAAATGGACAAATCACTTAAATTAAGATTGGTAATTTTGAATAAAAGTTAGCACCTTATCATGTTGGTAAGTTATACAAATTAATATTGTTTAATTATGAAAACAATTAGTAATCCTGGAAGTACAAAAAAATATTAGTACTTTCAAAAAACAATCGGTATTTTAAAAATATGATAAATGGGGTTATCAACGAAAATATATTTGTGAAAGAAGAATAGTGTCTCACTTTGTTTCCTAAAAGTCGAAATTGTGATGACAACGCGAAAGACCAAAAAGCAAAGTGCTGGTAATCGTTTGAAAAAAAAAGGAAAGTGCTAAATTTGCTGTCACATGTAAACCGTTTGTTCTCCTTGTCGGGAAAAAAGGAGAATTCTTGGAGAATTATTGGACACGAAAAGTACTTTGCATCCTTGACTAGTTAATGGCATCTTCAAACTTGATTATTGTGTGAGGCTCCAGCCCCCTTAAAAGTGTTTCTTTGTTTCTTATGATGTTGGCACAGGGCAAGATTTGGAATCCAAATATGCGCAAGTCATCCATGTGTTCAGCAGACAATAAATTGTCGGACCATCAATTCATATATTAAAGATTCAAACTATTGTCTGCCCTACGACACAAAAGAAAACAAAGAAGACCAGTAGTTCACACCCAATTTGGAGGGAGCACATGCTCAAAAGTGGAAGCAATTCTTCTTTATGCACGAAACACGTTTATGAATTCCTATCTAATCAATGGATTGATATCCTTTAAAATTGTGAGATAAAGTCACATATATCTATCTTCTTAAAAAATTAATACTATACTACATGTGCTATTGGCTATTCAAATTTGTTGTTCTTTCTTTTTATACTTTTGATCCTTTCCTCCCATTTTTCTTCCCTTTTCCTTTTTCCTTCCTGTTACTACCCTCGCTAGAAATGAACCACCAAAGATAAACTAATGGGTTACTAAGTAAATACTTAGCACGGACTCTCCTAAATCCATGCCAACTTAGCACGGACTCTCCCAAATCCATGCCAATCACAACTTTAGTGTTTTTAATTTAATTAATTAAGCAGGCAAATCATTTCATTTTAGAGTCGCCATTAATCTATTATGGATTGTTAGAAATCCAAGTAAAACCTAGAAAAAAAATCTTATTTTATGAACTAGAGATTTCATAGATATGGACACTTGATTACACTAAATAAATATAATGCTCTTTCGATATCTTTTCTCTTTATTTAAAAATTAGTTCGAAGCAGTCTTGGTCAATTTTAACTTTTTACCACTAACATGTGATGAGTGATCACACGAGTACACAAATAGTAATTTAACGCTCAATAATCAAAGCAATATATAAATTATTTAGTGAATAGGAAAAGCTTGATGTACTAATCAATAGTAAATCTCCGTCAAAGACATACTTCCAGAAAATTTCTCATCAATTCCATCAACATCAAGAGCAATGTCTTACTGTATCTTCACAAAATTTAACCAAGATCCAACAGTTATTAAATGTCCATTTGTCGATCCCGTGAACTATACGCTGGAATTGTTCTGTTGCCAAGGAGGCGAGGTTCGCTTTTTTTTTTTTTTTTTTTTTTTTTTTAACATTAACGTCCTTGTTTGTGTATCTGTGCCTCCCATATATATTGTCGCCCCTCAATTTTGAGAGAAAAGAGTGCTTATATAGGCGTAGGATTAGGGTTATCTCAAGATACCAATCAATACATCACTTTCCTATTTTAAACTAAATAGATATATGGACTTCCTCACCTTAGGAATTTTTTATATCACATTGTAATTACTTCCATAAAATTAAAATCCTCAACGATAATATATCTTTTCCTTAAATGTAATTAGATAATGCAATCTTAATTAGTTTGGCATGCCCACGTGCTAAGCACAAGCAGTTTTTGGCCATAAGGGTTATCCAATGGGCTTGACCAAATTTCATGCTTCTGCAGGCTTATTCCAGATAATTTAATTAAGCTTGTAGTGCTAAAAAAGTCTAAATTAAATGCAATTTATGTGGGCTTTATTATTTATAGAATGCTCACAATAAATACAATTAATAACGTCTTAAGTGTTCACGCAGGTCATTAATTGCAAATTGCACTATCTGTCCTGATTTATATGAACAAGACTCTATTCAGATAGACAAAATTGATTTTTGCGCTGATTATTTATATTAATTCCATCTCTCTTACGTAACAAGCATATGGGAGTCGAGGAAATAGAAAAATCAAACTTTTATTTCCTTTAATTAAATCGAATTCTATCACTATATATATGTACAGAGAGAGAGAGAGAGAGAGAGAGAGGTCAAATTAATGTCTCGCATGAAGTATTTATTTAATATTTTTATGCGATGGTGGGAAGTTCAACAAGAGATAAAGACGTGTACAAATCAATATAGTGATTCTGAAAGGACGCGATGAGGAGTTAACAGGGAGAGAGAGAGAGAGAGAGAGAGAGAGAGAGATCAAATCGACAAATTGTCGACTTTTCAATATAACAATCGAACTTCGACAAAAAAAAATATAATGATGATGATGATGATACTGATGATCCAACAGTTAACAATTTTCGTTCTTAATAAATATTACAATATGATAAGAGACTCAACATATGGCTTTTTACTAAGTTAATTGAGAAAAGTCTAATTAATATAGAGAGGAAGTCGGAAAATAACGTGATGATATATATTATTGATCACAATTGATGTATAAACATGTTAGATTTTTTCTTGTTGAGGCTTCAATACGATCTAACTATCACAATATTCACCTATAATATGTCACACTCCTTGATCAATCATTTTTGTTGGTCGTTTCTTGTGTTTCTGGCGGATCACTCCAAGCAAGTAAATTTATGGACATTTTTATAGTTTACGAGACCATGCCATACAACTTCAAATGTCAATCGTCAGATAGACATTTGTTCTTGGATTACATAATGTCAAATTCAAGGATCAAACAATAAAAGCAAGAATATTTACAAAATCAATGGACCATATCTCTAGCTTCAAGATTTGTGTCAAATAGACTCGCTTAAGCCATTTAAGTAAAACCTTGAATGCTTTGAGGTTGTGGTTCTTGACAGCAACGTGAATTGTAGTCTCACATTGGATTGTCAAATTTTCGATAGACGATTTGCAAGCAAATAGGAATTCGGATAGGGGTTTGGGGAGCTCCACGTTCTCCTGCTTGTTGTCTCCTTTTTTTCCCTGCTACAAAATGCAAACTGGTTGATCCCACCTCATCTTCAGACTTGAATCAACTTTGGGTCAAGGTTCATCAATGTTCTCACAATGTGATAATGCTCGTGTTGCATAACCAAGTGCATTGGGCATTTCCAAGCAAACGACGGCTTCAAGATGCCCATCTCCATGGCCACGTCAGCTTTTCTTATGGCCTCGGCAATGTGTAGTGGAGTGGATAGGCGATCTTAGAGCACTCGCTCCTCCGCAATTAAGTTACGTACCTCAGCAACATCATCATTTGCTATTGCTTGTTGAAGCCAAGACTCCCTAGCCATTCTTTGTTCTTTTTTGGCCAGACTCCTGGCCATCGTGTTACCAGGAAAATGTAGGAGTAGAGGGGGTTTGATCGGGGAGGATCGGTGGAAGGAGCGAACTTTGGAAAATCATATATCATATAGTGCGGCGATCAACGAATATTTAATTAGCTGAGTCAACGAGTGTACAGTTGGCCCCAGTGGCAGGTTGGGGGTGAGGGGGGCCCTATACATCTTAGACCGATGCGTATTGCGCACTGGTCAGATTCTCAGGAAATGACTGGTCTGTTTTTATGTCTTGCAAGAATTTGTCGAAGAGGGAAAAAACTATACTGGGTCATGGCCCGTATGTTGAAGTCGAACTTTAAAGTACCGTGTGTATGTCTTTCTCAAAACTGGATCAAGGATACTCTGGAGCCTCGGATAAGTTTTGTCTGGAAATTTTTTAAATGGAATGTTAATATGGCATGTTGTATTATCGCTTCGATTTGATGCTTGTAGTCAATCTACATATTGAGACACAACATGATGTACATGTGTACTGACCAATTCTATTTCGAAGCTTAATCATGACTAACGTGTCGTTTGAAACTTAATCAGAGCAAAGTGATTTTCGAGACTTAACAATAGCGGATATAAATTTTGTGTCTCATTACCTAGCGAAGTGTGATTGTAAGGTCTTCTTGACATGAGCATAGGATGAGTTTGACACATGCTAGCTATACTATATTACATTGTTTATATATGGTGTATATCTTATGATATGTTGGAATATATGTAATGCTTGTGAAATGAGTAAATGCGATGCATACTTGTTTCTAAAGCTGCATTATTCTTTGCTTCATCCCAAAGGAACCGCGATTTTGCTCACGGGGAGTTTCTCTCTCCACTATCAATTTCCTTTTTCCTCTCTTTCATTTCTCCATGTAAAGTGAAGAAAGAACGAAGCTGAGAGCAAAACAAATAAAGGAAAAGAAAAGAAGAAAGCAAAAGTGCCACTTCCCTACCTATAACCCATCGAATCTTTCCCAGGTAATAGAAAAGCATTCACGCCTTACTTGTTAGCCTAATCCCAAACAAATAAGATAATTTGCAGAATTTAATCATATATTTGAGGAGTTAATAGCACCAGATCTCCTTCCTCCTTTATTTGAAAAGAGTCCACTTATAAACCTAAATACACAATTATCTCCTCGAGCTCAAGACCTTGCATTGGTTCTTGATTCAATTCAATAAATGGAGGCAAGTTCTCTATTCGTTACTATAACAGTTTATTGAATGAAGATTTTGAGTTTTGAGTTTAACGTCGAATTAGCTTGGAAAATAAATCTCTTTTAATCATGGGTACACAACAAGTTTGACAATTTATTTATAAACGGATGAATCATTGGTGGGTTCTTCACCACTTGGTTCTCTTTAATGAAATTGGCAGTTGAGCTTTCCATAATCATGTATCCGATGGCTGCTATAATAATTCACTTGCTTTTAATCTCAAAGCGTTTAACCCAAAGTTCCAAGAATACTCTCGTGAATCAGGACTACGTATTGCAAAAACCGAAATGCAAAATTAGTTTACATAGCTACTAGTTTATTTTGGGGAGGGTTAGATATTTAAACTTAATTATCTCATATCCTATGACTATGAAAAGTCGACCTTTAGTTGGAATTTCGGAACAACCATATAAATGATGATAACTGACGAGACTAAATTTATCACTAGTTGGATCTTCTTCAATCCATATAATAAAGGTTCAACCTATCGTCTACCCTACCATACAAAAGAAAACAAAGAAGACCAATAATCCATACCCAATTTGGAGAGAGCACGTTCTAAAAAGTGGAAGCAATTCTTCTTTTGTTCGAAGAAACGTTTACGAATTGCTTTTTAATCGACCGATTGATATCTCCAAAATTACGAGATAAAGTGACAATATTTACTACATGTGATGTTGGTTGTTTAAATTTTTTGTCCCTTTCCGATTTTTTTCTTTCTTTTTTTCCCTTCCCGTCATTGCCTCTCGCCCCCCCCCCCTTCTCTTTCTCTCATGAAACAACCCCTACAATACAACCTGAACACATGCAACTCTCTCTCTCTACCCTCGATTTGAGCTAGTGAAAAGTGTCCAAAAAAAAAGTCCTAAACTTATTGTATTAGTAATAATTCGGTTATAAACCTTTCAATTGAATCAATTTAGTTTTAAAT
This sequence comes from Eucalyptus caleyi, assembly GCA_014182885.2. Taxonomy (NCBI): domain Eukaryota; kingdom Viridiplantae; phylum Streptophyta; class Magnoliopsida; order Myrtales; family Myrtaceae; genus Eucalyptus; species Eucalyptus caleyi. Next base: position 17,788,254 of record CM024469.2, on the reverse strand, counting down.
CTTTTTATGTTAGTACCAATTGAATCCATCTGACCAATTTAAACCGAAATTTATTGAGGTGGATATCATATATCTTATGTGGTATGGTTAGCACTGATGTGGATATTTTCTAAATATATTTTTTATATTTTTTTGATTTTTCAATTAATTTTTCTTTTCTTTTTTTCTTCTTCTCTTTTCCTTCTTATCCTTTCCTTTTCCACTGTGGCTAACAAGTGTCACCGAAGCTCGCCAGCCACCAAGCAAAGCAAAGCCCTCTCTTGGCCTTGCCAATCATAGGTGAAAGTGGCTATGGCCTCGCCAGCCACGGGCAAGGTCACCTTCACCTATAGCCGCCAATGGCTCACCCACATCTAGGTGAGGCCCACAACCTTTGCCGGCAGCCAGTGAGGGCTTCGAGGCCCTTGCCTAGTGGCTAGAGAGCTCTAGCCCCACCGGCCACAATAGGGAAAATAAAGGAAGGAAAAGAGAAATTGGTGGGGCCAAAAGAGAGAGAGAGAGAGAGAGAGTGTGTGAGAGGGAAAAGAGAAATTGGTTTTCTCTTCCTCCCTTCTCTCCTCCGTCGACCGAACTCATCCCCATCTTCTTCTTCTTTTCTTAAAACCTCCATGGGAGCCGAAGACCAGGGGAGATCGAGCTGCCATCGCCGCATCTCGCCGTCGTCGTCGCACGCCGGCAAGCCGTCGGAGTTGCCGTCGCCGCCGCTGCTCCGCGGTCTGCCGCACCTTGCCGCACGCCTTCTACCTCCGCCCCTTCTCCCCCCTCTTGTTCGGACGAAGCAGAAACAGGGGCAGCAACCATGTCGCTCGAGCTAGAGCCGCCATCGCCGTCGCGCCGAAGCACCGTCCGCACCACCCGCGCACGCCGCTCTCTCCGCCGCCTCGCCACTACTCCGTGCGTCACCATCTCTCCCTCGCTCAGCCCTCTGTTTCAGCAACGTTTCAGATCTGGTGGAGATCCGCCGGAGCCGTCCACCCCTCCTCCGGCCACCGTGAAGACTCGCCTTGGTCTTGTTCAGCTCCTCCGCCCATTCCCGAGCTCAACCAGCCCCGGATCCGCCCTCCTTCACCTCCAACCAGCAGCGATCAGTGAGTGCAGAAAATGGGTTTGCAGCAACTGTTTGGCCCGTTTTGGCCATCTTCCCGGGCCCGAATGCTCGGCCCGCTTTGGGGAAAGTTGATCCTCTCGTCGAGCCCGTCGTTTTGGTGTGAGTTTTACTCACTAATGCCTCCTTAGTGTGCTAATTACACTTAAAGGTTGATTAGCGTTAATTAAGTGTAATTAGGTTGTTAGATTAGAATTGATTAGTGTTTATTAGTTAATTGCTTTGCATATTAGTTGTGTGGTTAGTGTAATTAGATAGAGAATTGCATGTAGTATTTATTGGATCTTCTTGGGATTTTTCCGTCCCTTATCGGGTGTTAATTAAGCGATTCGGGCCTAAGTGGTATTTTTAGGAATTAAATATTAATTTTGGAAATTATTTATTTAATGATTTATTTCCGGAAATTAACTGGGATGGTCGGTGGCCAAAGGGATTTTATCTTGATGATTTGGTGCGATCACAGTTTATTTAATTGAAACTTTTATATTGTCTTAAATTGAATTTATTGCATTTATTTATTTAATTTTCGAAATTAATTATTTAATTATTTATTTTCCGGAAATTCAAAGGGATGGCCGGTGACCGGAATTTCGTGCTAACTGTCGTGGAGTGGTTCGTTTATTTAATTGAGCTTTAGTTCGAGTCGAATTGATTTAATTGTGCATTTTTAAGTTATGTTCTTAAAGAATGCGATGTTTAGTTATGTGATTGAGAATTGGTTGGGGATCGGTTGTCGGTATCGAAAGTGCGTTGGTAAATCACCGGAGAATGCCCGTGACCCGGTGGTGGAGTGTCGCGCAGGAAGGACACGTGGCTCGGTGATTAGATATGTCATCTTGGCGAAAAGGTAGCGCTTAGAGAATGCACGTGGCTCGGAGGCTCGGTATGTCTTCCTCGGAGAATGCACGTGGCTCGGTGACATAGTGTGGCATCTTGAGAGGGTCGGGTGGGACCGTAAAGCCACTAGTTCTTGAGAGGGTCGGGTGGGACCGTAAAGCCACTAGTTCTTGAGAGGGTCGGGTGGGACCAGTAAAGCCACTGGTTCTTCGAGAGGGTCGGGTGGGACCGTAAAGCCACTAGATCTTGAGAGGGTCGGGTGGACCGTAAAAGCCCACTAAATCTAAGGAATTGCTTGGTGTTGGATGAATGACCTAGAAATGGTCCGACTGACTGTAATCAATGGTCGATTGATCGATGATTCGATCCGAGAGTGACTTGATGATTCATTGCCTTGGTTTGATGTTGTGAATTGAATGATTGAATAGAGATGACCGTGAGTGGTCTTCTTGGTGTGAAATCGACTAGGTCGATTAGATCGATGCTTCGATCTATAATATGATTGTTTGGGTGCCCGTATGATCTATGCTAATATGCGGGTGGAATCGAGGCCAAGGTAAGTCTTCGACTCATGTTGTGCATAGGCAGACCCCTAAGGTGTATTAGTTTACTAATCGGGTCTTAGAGGTAGAACTTGCCGAGACGTTGTCTCGGTGGTTATTGAATAACCATTTCGGGACTGGATAAGGAGCCTAAGGAGCATGAAATTGATGAGGAGATCCTGTTGAGGAACCCGAAGAGGAGTACGTGAAGGAGAACCCGAGGATGATCCAGTAGGATCGATGACGATTGTTATAGAATCAATTTGAGTAGAAACCAATCGTTTAATATGGCTTGTATATGAGCATAAGGGTATTGGTTTTCAGGTTCAATTTCCTAGTCCTACTTGCATATCCCATTGTTTTATGTTCAGGGGATTTATAACCGCTTCCGCACGTGCATATAAAAATGAAAGGGTCGGCGATACATAGTCCTGGGATATCGCAATTCAAAATCGACCAGAAGTTAAGGGATGTGTGCGTGCCTGAGGGTCGGGGCGTGACATTTTTTATAAAGGACATGTCCACGTCAAGGCCTAATGTGCCAAGAAAGACAGCCGGTGTCCACGTCAGAAATTTTTGGACTAATTTGGCTAGATAGACTAAATTTATATCAATGTGAAATGATTTAGGACTAATTTGATATAATTAAAAGGTTTAGAACTAATTTAGTGCTAATATAATAGGTTTAGAATTTTGTTAGTACTTTTCTTGTTTGAGCCACTACCGCTTGCGCCTCCTTCGCCATAGTTACCCTGTGTGTTGTGTGTGTTTGTGCTTGTGTGTGTGCATAATTGATTAGTGCTCACATTGTGTTTGTTTATAGATTTTATTTCGAAGGAGAAAGAAAAAGAAAGGAGGAGCAAAACAGGTTGATAAAATACTGACCGTTGAGCCGGTTGACTATTGAAGTGAAATGATTTTTAAGTCGCATGAAAGAGTGCAAGGAAACAAATGACGAGAATTTTACTCCAAAAGGTGCAATCTTTTTAATAGGCGCGATGCATCATAGTTGTTCTAATTAACCTATTGAGAAGATGCAACTTATCAAATTAAATTGTAATATAACAAGTTATGTGGATTTAGACTTTCCTCTCACTTGAACGGACTGAGGTCGTTGACAAGTTATGTGTTCATATTTTGTTGGACAGCGTGGTTATAGTCAGAAATCTCATGGTCGCAACTGAAGCAAAGTATATGATGTCAACCGAGACAATCGAGAAAGTTATTTCACTCAAAGGTTTGTTCAGTCATCTAGAATTGTTGTAAGAGAAGATTGTTATTTCTAGCAAAGATTAGAGTGCAAGGCATCTATCAAAAATCAAATGTATCGTGGGTGGGTGAAACACATTAGTGTCATGTACAATTTTATATGTGATATTGTGTCATAAGGAACCACATTCGTTCAAAAAGTAAACATGGCGGATAATCTAACAAAGCATATGGCATTGACTAAGTTTCAATAATACTCGGACTTGGTTAGCTTCTACAACACGTGAGCAGCCCATAGGGGTTTAGGAGAAATGACAACCGAAGAGATGAAATTGGACTTCTCACCAAGGTGGAGCTTCATTGATCATGGCTTGAAGTGATTCAGATTTCTTTTGAATACGATCTATAATTGAAGCACAAAAATCTCAGGCCATATTATCGCACTCTTGCCAACAGAATTGTCCACGAAGGAAAAGGGAAACTAATTTCTCGTAAGACTTATTTTCTTCATCGAAGATGAAGCCCACGTTGACATTGGCGAATGGCTTATGGTTGTTTTGCATATAAATAATTTTGTTGTTGAGTTTGGTCTCGGATGCACAGTAAGTATGCTTAACATATATGAAAACTTGCATGAGATACGAGAGCTTTGATAACTTTCATCCAAGAGTGTGACAGTGTAATAAAATTCTTTTTTTGTAATTGATTCTTGTAAGTTCGGGTTTAATCTAGAATTGAAAAATACTTATGAGTGAGTATGATTGAATGATTCTAATATCTTCTTTACCAATTATAATTGAATCATCTTATCAATCTCTCCATGTATTAGGTGTTGGAAATTTCCTATAATATGGGCTTACATTAATTAATTGATTTTCTATTTTAAATAATCGGGTTAATGGATATTCCAATATTTGTTGAACCCTAAAGTGATCGATTGAATTGGGTATTGGCATCTATTGATAACGGGCCTAGTTGAGTAGCAAAGTGTAGGTAATTGTATTTGATTTGAAGACCGTAATGGGAAGGGCTTGGGTTGACACGCTATTGATTAGGGTTTGCAGCCCCCTCTCTAGCCTATAAAAGGATAGGTTATACTTATCAGTTGCTTTAATCCCATTGAAAGCTACTATATCGAAATAGGTCATAGAGAGGAAGATCTGGCATTCCGATAGATCCCTGATTATCAGAGTGATTTACTTTTCTTAAAATGAAGTAATGGCTCAAACAGATACGCTTTAATTACGCTGTATTTATTGATCTTGGTGTTTTACAATCATATATGGATCCGATTTTCTTGATTGATTAATTGTTCATGAGAATAATTTTCTACATGTGGTATCAGAGCCGACTCCCGACCGCGTGTGGGACCACAGCTTGAATGCTATTCTGTTCTGATGCCCGTAAGGCCACAGTGAGGATGCTCTTCTCTCTTCTGTTAAGAGGTGGAGAGTGTGATGGCCTCCATAGCGAGGACGCTGTTCTCTCTTCTAGAGAGTGTGATGGCCTCCTCTCTTGTCCCACATCGCCTTCTGTTCTGTTAAGAGGTGAAGAGTGTGATGGCCTCCTCTCTTGTCCCACATTGCCTAGGGAGGGAGGTCTTGGTTAACTTATAAGGCTTGGGTCCCTCTAATCTGTATAACGCGTTTTAAAGCCGTGAGGGAAAAGATCATGTCTGGGATGGCGGTTCGTCCGCGCCAAGGCGGGTGACCCAAAGCGGACAATATTACACAGTGGGGCCCGGTTTCTTATTGCAGTTTCTTGAGCTTTAATTAGCTGGGTTCTCCATTATCGTGCTTTCTTTTACTCATAAATCATAGAAAGTTTACTGATGTCCATTTTATCATTGGAAATATCGATCACGTGGACAATTTCTTGGATGAGAATGAACCAATCGAGTTTTTAAGGGGGACGGGTTAAATGGTTGAGCTAGAAACCTTATGGGTATTCCGGCGTAATAATATTGATGAATGGTTCTTGAAGATGTGGAATGTTAGAGTTAGAAAGACGTCAAATTTCGGGAGGATCGGGGAACGGCAGTGATATTGGTGTTTCCAGGACGAGAAAGTGTTGCTGCTGTCTTTGATAGAAAGCTGCCATACACAAGAAAACTTTCCTCTGTGAGGCACTTGGATCGTAGTCGGAAGAATTGCTATCAAATTAAATCTTGAAAGACCATTTGGCTGTCTTGAATATAATGATTATTTGAAACTAAATGGAACAATGTGAGCATCCTAAACTACTTGAAAGGAGGGAAATACGAGATAGTTGTTAGATTTGTCTAGGGTGTATGGATGCGCCCACTTGGAAGCAATTCCAATCTGTCCTTCTTCAAATACTGTGTGCTGTAATGTAGAGATTGGGGAGTATGGCATACCGACTATGCATGTAAGATCTTAGGGTGCCAAGGCATTATGCGATATGTGTGCGGTGGCAGTCGCTAGAAATCGCAGTTGATGGGCGAAAGTCTTTTACGTGTACACTCTCTTTGGCCAATGCTCTTTGAAGGAGACTTCAAAGGTTTTGAATCCTAATATTCCATGGCATCCACGCTTTTATCTTATTGTCAAGTGTCTACATCTATTTTGTTCGGTGCTTTAAATTCTTTTGCTAATGCTGGAAGAGTGTGCTTCTTTCAATTATCATAATAGTAGTCTTTAGTTTCTTCTAATCGCCCTCATACTTTAATGGGTTATAGCTTCATCGTGATTGTCATGTACAGCCAGATTGAGAATGTATTCTATGCATTATGATCAGGATGACGCTTTATCATAGATTTAGATAGCACGGCAAAGTTAATGTAGATATTGCAGCAGCTACGGTTGATATATTGTTGCAATTGACCATTACATATGGAGGCTGAACGATGCTTCGACGTTACTACGTAAATGACTTATTTCCTATGGACTGAGTTTCCTTTTCCTTTTGAATTTTGCTCGAGGAGGAAATCCTTGTTTGATGATGGCCTTTTAAGTCTAGGTCGGTTAGGGTTCTTGTTTAATGAAACACGACCATTTGTTAGTGCAAGGTTTTGTCAATTTTAGCTTTTAGCTCTTTTATTGTTTTTCTTATATTAAGGTTAGGTCCTACTGCTTTTTTGTTAGTCACATTCCCTTATCAAATCGATGTTTTGGGATAAGTTATATGATGTGATCATATTTCTTGATGGGGTCAAAGAATGAATCTTGTAAAATTACCTAGATTATGTTGACCTTCTCGAGTTGGTTGTCATTTGGGCATGAAGATTTTTAAGGACTCTTATTTGCTTTCAAATGTACGTGAGCATTCCTTCCCACTCGGAGTACAAATTAAAGTAGTGAGTTAAAAAAATAAAATTAGCAAGTATATACAAGGAAGAAGCCGATTCTGGAAAATTGCTTAGTTTTTGACTGAACAATTTTTGCTATATATATATATAAAAGGTGTTTTTTTTTTTTTTGGGTAGCATGAGTGAGGCCGATTCATGGGTTACTCTTTAATTCCGTCTTTATGATTTACCAAGGTAATGTGTTGATGTTGCAATGAGACTAGACTTCCAATGGTTTTTTTCTTTTTCTTGATGTGGGTGTTCCCCTGGGTAATGCTGTGTGTTGTGAATAGTTGTTCTTGTCAATGTCGAATGGTGTTTGTCACGCCCCGATCCTCAGGCACGCACACATCTCTTACCTTGGTCGATTAATAGCGACGCCCCAGGACGCATCGCCGACCCTTTCATTTCTCTGTTGCACATGCGGAAGCATATAAATTATCCCCAGACAATAAAACATTGGGATAACACAGTAGGATTAAATTTCAAACATTTAAAACATTCACTCATATATACATTGCAAACCAGTGCACCTATATATACAAGGTGAACTATTAAGTCAAATTCAACTTAAGTCAATGTAAAAATAAGGTCTACAAACAAGAGTGGGGTTCTACAAACTACGGGTCCCTGTCCTCTTCTCCATCATCCTCTACACTTCAACTGGAGCCTTCAGCAGACTGCATTGGACTTTCGAGATCTTCAAAATCCAAGTCTACTGCATCCAAGGACCTGAAATGGTTATTCAATAACCAATGAGACCACGTCTCAGCAAGCTCTACCCCCTAATACCCGATTAGTAAACCAATACACCGTCTAGGTTGCCTATGCACAGCACAAGTCAGAGGACTTACCTTGGCCTCAGTTCCAACCTGCAGTTTAAGGTTAAACACATATATTCAAACAATTCCAGACATACGATCAAGCATTGGTCAATCGACTAAGTCGATTACATGTCAGTCAGACCCTCTCAAGGTCATTCCCACTCATACCATGATCTCCTAATGGTGTACTCATTCACCAAATCACATGTGTTTCTCGGGCGTCATTTTCGCCAATGACATACCGATCACCGACACCGTGCGTTCTTTAAGGCGCCGTTTTCATCAGTGATATCCTCGATCACCGAACCACGTGTCCTTTCTAGGGCGCCGTTTTCGCCAAGGTGACATCGGCAATAGACAACACCGTGAGTTCTTTAAGGCGTCGTTTTCACCAGTGATATTTCCTTAATGACCAAACCACGTTTGTCTATAAGTCATTCACGTGCGTTCTTTAAGGCGCCGTTTTCGCCAAAGTGATCTTCCAATCACCGAACCACGTATGTCGATAATAATATCGCACGATTGGTCTCAACCAATAATGTTCTCAGTTAGCTCTCACCATTCTCTCTACTATATAGCCCATCAACGTACTAGCGCTATATATTCATGTTCGGCCATTACCAATCAAATACTCAATAACAGACAATTTAGGACAATTCCTCAAATTTCACAATTTAAATCAATTCCATAAAAATTGAAGCTCAATTAAATAAATGGGCACCACGACAATCGGCATGAAATTCCAGTCACCGGCCATCCCGGTTGAATTTCCGGAAAAATAATTAATTAAATAATTAATTTCGAAAAATAAATAAATAAATATTAAAAATCCAATTTAGGCTCGTAATGCCGATTGGAGCAAAACGGGTCGGGAAAAATCCCGAGATACATTGATAAATAATATAGCATTTCTACTCCTAATGGCTATAGTTAACCACCTAACATGCATCCTCAAGTCACTAATTTAATTGTTCTAACCTAATCTAACCACCTAATTGCAGTTAATTAAATCTAACCAACCCTTAGGCATAATTAGCAAACTAATAAAGCATTAGTGAGTAACGCTCCCTTGATTAAAGATTTGATCGGATCAAATCGATGAGCACGCGACAAGGATCAATCCTCTCCAAAGCGGGTCCGCCAACCAGGGTCAAACCGGGGCCGAAATCGGCCTACAAGCTCGCTGCTCAAGCTAGGCTGAGTCCACTGATTCGATGGGCCTGACTTCGCGGGCTTGGGCCTCAAAATTGCAGGCTTCTAATTCTTCTGGGCTTCTAAAAGACGTGGGCTTACTGCTGGGCCAAGACTTGGGCTGCTGGACTTATTTAATGGGCTGAGGACTGCTGACTTCTTGGGTCGAAATTGGGCTGAACAAGAAAGCCCAATGGAGCTGCTGAAGTTTTGAGTTGAATCTGAGTTGGGCTTCAATTTACTGAGCCCACGATCAATGGAAGGCAGTCAGTGCTGTTGCTGGGCCGAGACACACTCAAGCGAAGATGGACTGGAGTGCGTGGGCTTGTTGAAGAATCGGTGGACTGGCGCTCGTAGGGGCTTCGCTGGCGTGGCTGAGGAAGACCAAGGAAATACTGACCAAGGCGATGAAGACTACTACCTCGATGATGCTGCGAAGACACTGGACTTCTCTGGACGTCGTGGCTGGAGACGCACGAAGCAGCGAAGATGAAGCTACTCACGGACGTTGGGCCAGGTGGCGTCGTGGACCATCAATCGTGGAACTTGCAGTCAACAATCCGACTGAGAAGCTGCAGCGTGAGACGGCAAGAGGGAGAGAACGAAGATGGAGCAGCTTCAGACGGATGCTGCTTCAAACGGATGCTGCTTCGATGGGGTTTTGCAGGCGTGGAGTAGAGGCGCGGGTCAACGAAGCCAAAGCCGGGAGGGATTTCGGTGGGGTGTTGACCGAGTGAAGTGGAGGCGCGGCCATGTGGCGTGGGGTAGAGCTTCGGAGGAAACTCCAAATGAAAGGAACAAAACCAGAAGACGTGGGGGCAGCTCGCATGGGTGAAGGTGTAGTGAAAGAGAGAGAGAGAGAGATCGGTGGGTCGCTGGTCCTTCTACCGAACTGAAGAAAACAAAAAGCAGAAAAGAAACAAATAAAAGAGGGAAGGGATAAGGGAAGAAGGGAGTGTCGGCAGGAGGTGGGCCAAGGAGGGAACGTGCGAAATGGATTGAGAGAGAGAGCCGTGAAAGAGGATAAGAAGAGACCGGTCAAAGAAGAAAGGAAAATTGAAGACCAAGCAGTGAGTTGTCGGGTGAGGGAAAGCACGCGCGAGGGAGAGTGGGAGAGAGGGGAAGACCGAAGGAAATGGGGAAAAATTAACAGGATTTCAATATTAATCCAATCTTGGTCCGCGACTTCTATTCAATCCAATTTGATCCCCAAAAATTTCCAAGATGAAACACGTGATCCTCACTTGCTTTCTTGCACTATAATTCCCTCAAATAATAAGTCTTTGACAACAAAAAACGGCCATTTTCCTCAATTCCGAATTCTACTTTATTTTTCTCAAAGCATTCGATTTTCGAACAAACAAACCGGTTGAGGTCCAATTTAAATTCAGAAAAAGCACAAATAACTTCCATCCACCGATTCACTTACACCATATGTCAAAAGTCTCTTCAAAATAGCCAATCCGAATTTCCACTCATTTTTCGCATTGTCCGATCCGGTTTTCCGTAAAAATCCTGAACTCACCGGAATTTTCTCAAAATGTGACTCGATGTTCCTAGAATGACTCATGACACGCCAGGACTTCCAATTTCTGAAATTGAATTCAAATTCGCGGTTATTTTCCATCAAATGCGCTTTTAGTGTGACCTTACCTATCGGGTAGCTTCTAGGAATTTTTGGTGCAATTGATCCGTGGTTGATTTTCTTCGAACCACAATGAACCCATCCGACACATTGGCAACTCTCGATGATCGTGAAAATCTCAAGGTTTCAATTACGGGCACAGGGTACCCAAAACGACAGAAAATCGGTTTAGTGTCGATCGATGAGAATTTTGCAATCAGGTGGAATCACCCACACTTTGATCACCATCTCAGTCGAATCGACCTATCTCCGATCTCTGATCGATTTTTAATTGTGCCGTAATGACCCTTGCAAACTAGCACGGTCGAACAGTCGATTCCTGGTCGAATTCTCAAGTCTTTTACATTGGAATCCCTTAACGGCTTCACCTAATAGGTCAGTTATCTCATGAGTGGCCATCTCAGAGAAAAACACTATAGCCACATTGATGAAAGGCCCGACTTATTCGATTGAAATCAGAACCTGAAAATCAGGATGTCACAGCGTTGATCTGTGGTTGGTTGGAGATCCTCCGTTAATTGAAAAATATCTTGATGAAGCAATGCCTGGTTAGCGATGATATTGCGATGAAGTTGCATTCCATGATAAGAATGAGGACTTTTTCTACTCTTATAGTCTCTTAAGAGTCCCATTGCCTATCTTTGTTGTCACGGGATGTTATGATGGTGAGCAACACCTTGTAGAAATTAGAGACTGCAAACAGCCATGGGTATTAGATTCGAAATTTTGAAGCTTGGTTTAAAAAAAAAAAAATTGTTGTTTGATAAATGCAATATGATCTTGGGAAGCACATGTTGTAAAGTGCTTCATATTGTTAGATGAATTTTGGGCATATATTTTTTGGAGTTTCCTATTGATAAAAATTAGTATATACAATTACTCGCCCAAAGGGAGTTATTGTTTATATTAATTTGAAAATTGCATGAAGATAAATTCCAAAATTAAAAGATGAGGATGTATGACTCAAAAAATTTATCTGCCCAAAGGGGAAATTTTTTTTAAAGTTATATGTAATTCCCCTCTATATTGATATATTAGAGATGAATGATGGGGATGTGTGACTCAAAAGGTTTATCTGCCTAAAAGGGATAAATTTTTTTAGAGTTATGTGTAATTCCCCTTTATGTTGAGATAATGGAGATATATAATTTAAAGGATTTGTCTGCCCAAAGGGGATTGATCCTTGAAGATTATATGTAATTCTCTTTTATCGTCTCTATATATTAGAGATGTATAATTTAAATGATTTGTCTGCCCAAAGGGGGTGGATCATTAACAATTATATGTAATTATTCTTGTTTTACAAACTTCATGCTACTGAAAATAATGGTGCATTATACACTCTGCCCAAAGGGGAGTTTATAATGTACTAATTATTTTTGTTGGATTGCTTATTGCCCATAATTGATCTTATTGCATTATGTGTGACAAACAATTACCTTTGCTATAAATAACAATAATGCCATAGTTGAAATGTTAATTGGATCAAATGTTATATTGTTAAAGATTTGGTCAAAATGGGAGACATTGTGATTGAAAATATCAGGGCGAGTCCATGTTGGCTGATCTTCTAACAAAAGGCTTACGACCCATTTTGTTTAAAGAACATGTAAAGAATGTGGGTTTCTTAGATTCTTTTAATTTCTTTTGTTAGTGGGAGTTATATAATTTGTATTTCTGGATATTATAGTTATATGTAGACTGATAATGCTTTTATGATGTCTATTAAAGCATTTATTTTCAATGATTGTTATTATTGATTATATTGTTATCCTTTCTCTGTTGACTGAAAAATGGAGATATAAAATAGTATATTTAAACAACTTTTAGTTTAAAGATGACTGGATGTCACTAATTATGAGATCTCATGTTGGATTGTGACATAATTGTGCAATTTCATGTTGTTTAGAAATCGCACTGAGGCAATTTCATGTTGTTTAGAAATTGCGGTAATGCGGTTTCATGTCGTTGAGAAATTGCATTGAGGACGATAAGAAATAGTGTATATTTTGATCACTTGTTGGCACTATTTCTTACTACACTACTAGGCCCATGATCCATGAAAATATAATGCTTATTATATGTGATTATGGAAGGTCATGTGTTGTGGTATTTTTTTAACACATTAATCCCCATAATCCTATACCGAGGTTATATAGGATTGGATTGGTTTTGAGATGCCATTATTGGAATATTATTTTTTAAAAGTTGTGGCCACATAAAACAAAATTTTCAGTTATTAACCCGATAGTATCGTTTTCAATATAAAATCTTTTTCAAAATAAATAAGTTAATTAATGTAGCCCAAGTGGGAGAATGTTGGAAATTTTCTATAATATTGGCTTACATTAATTAAATTAATTTTCTATTTTAAATTATCGGGTTAATGGATATTACAATATTTGTTGAATTCTACAGTGATCTGATTGAATTGGATATTAGCATCTATTGATAACGGGCCTAGTTGAGTAGCAAAGTGTAGACAATTGTGTTTAACTGAAGCCCGAAATGGGAAAGGCCCAATTGACACGATGTTGATTAGGGTTTCTTAGAGTCCTCTCTCTCTAGCCTATAAAAGGATAGGTTATACCTATCGGTTCTTTAATCCATTGAAAGCTGCTATATCGAAATAGGTCATAGAGAGAAAGATCTGGCATTCCGATAGATCCCTGATTATCAGAGTGATCTACTTTTCTTAAAGTGAAGCAATGGCTCAAACAGGTACGCTTTAATTCCGCTGTATTTATTGATCTTGGTGTTTTACAATCATATATGGATCCGTTTTTCTTGATTGATTAATTGTTCATGAGAATAATTTTCTACAGTAGGCACATAGTAGAACCACATAAATTTGTTGTCTTTAAATTTTATTTATGCAATTTATTTCTTACTCGATTAGTTTTGTGTGTTTTTATTCACGCTTACAAGCTAGTTGCAACAAATCATATTTTAGAGATAGAAAGATTCATAATGGGTCCCTAAAAAAGAATACAAGGTTTTACGCATTTCCTAACTTATGATTAAATTTGACTACTTAATGCTCATCCGATGAATGTATCGTATCATACTTTCTTGATAAGTAGTGGTATATAGCAATGGATTCAGGTTTATTAGCTATTGTCGATTCCATCTTTTTTACATCCAACCTTCTCTTTCATGGTAAGTCGGTTGAAAGGTAGGTAGCTTTTAAAGACAAGATGTCGAAAGCAACATTGATGACATTGGATCTATAAATTATCCTTTTCACATCCAACCTTCTATTTTGTGGTAGTTCTATATAGTATTTCAATCAATTGCTCTCTTTTTATATCGAGCTTAGTTGCATATGATTCGTCAACTCATGTAATCCACATTTTTTCAACAATTATTAATTAATCTATGGGAATCACTCCAAAGACCTCTAATTTGATATTTCAATCTTCAACCTTGAATACTGGCAAAGTTTAGGGGCTAGTTGTATAATAATTGGGGTGCCGGCAAACACCATCTATCGGTTACGCCAAGTAGACAGACACGAAATCTGACACAAGATTAGGATGCTAAGACAGAGTCAAGCATTTCGTTTGTGTTCATCGTGCATGTGTGCATTCGAGACCTCACCTCGCTTCTTTCCAAGTAACCTACAACAAAACCACCATCATGACCACCATTGCTTCCTGCAAGTTGTCCAACGCACCACTGCTTCTTACCTTCTCCGATTGCCTTGCAACCAACAACTAAAACACCATTATCATCACTACATATTGCTACCATTTCTTACCTTTGTCGATTGCCTACAACCAACAACAAAATCACCATCACCACCATTGTGTTGGCATCAAGAGATTTCCCTCCAGGCCCTTCATGCATATATGTTTCGAGCATGCATGTGAGAGTTGACATCTAAATTATGGCGACACGTTTAATCATTCATTAATTGTATAGAAAAATTAGGGATTAATTTCTAATCTCTAGCGACAATAATTTTCATTAAATTGCATGGCATATAGACATTATGAGCATTTGTATCACTAGTATTAAAATTTTAAAAATAATAACTTGAATTAATTAAGAACATTAAAAAAAATTTATCACTATTATTTTTTATTAAGAAAAGAAAAGAAAGCTAGACCAGGCCTGGGGCGGGCCGGCCCGACCTTTGTTCTTTTCCTTCTTCCTCTTTCTCTTTCAGGCTCGGCCCCATTTTCTCTTTTCTTTCCTCGGCCCCACTCACGCACCTATCCCTTCCTCCTTCCTACCTCACGCCATTCCCGCGTGTCTGCGGTAACAGAGACGTACGCAAGCAAAGGCAGAGCAGCCGTGATCCTAGGGGCGGGGATTAGGCCGGCCGCGGCAGGCTGGTGGTGGCGAAAGCCATGCGCGTCTGTCGCTAGCCCTTAAAAGCGAGAGAGGGGGCACAAGAGAAAAAGGGAGGAGACCGGGGGCTGGATTTGAAGGAGAGATCCGAGAGAGAGTTCAAGTGAGAGCAACCGAGAGAGGGGGGAGAGACAGAGAGCGCGAGTGAGAGTTTGAGTGAGGGAAGAGAGTTGGAGGGAGAGACCGCTGGCCACCGCACGGCCGACAACCCGCCGCCATGCCTCCTTTCCTGCTCCGAAACTCCGATAAGCCTCGACCCCGTTTTTGCCTTTTTGGGGCATGCCAGGCCGAGGCTCGCGGCCGTCCGGTTGATGCGAACTCCGCCTCCATCCATCCTTCGTTTTGCTGCTATTGTGTGTGCTGTTGTTATCGCGGGTTCTGGTCTTCGGTTGAGCCAAAGATCTCTTGTTCCCGTAGCATATACTAGCTGTTCGACATAATGTCAGAACGACATCTCTTTTTCTCCGGGTATGGTCTGCTTCAGAACGATGGTGACCCTCCGGTCAGTGAGTCCGTAGGGGTGGCTAGGAGCTGGTCGGTCCTTGGCGGCTGCCGTGGCGGTCCTTGGAGGCCGTGGGCTTCACTATTTTGGGCGTTCGGCGGCGGGGAGGTTGGCTGACGAGTGGCAGTCAAAGTGACCGCCCGAAGGAAGGGTGGTAACTCGGTGACGGGTTGAGCTTTGGCCGAGGTTTGTCTTAAAAAAAAAAAACAAAAACAAAAACGTAGGAGCTTCGGGTGAAGGACGTCACTCGAGATGGGGACGTCGCTTGAGAGCGGCTTGTAAGATAACCCGACATGAAACACTCAAGGCCGAGCTTTTTTTTTTTTTTTTTATTACAAAGGAGTCATTGAAATTTGATTTTTCCTTCTTTAATTAAGCCGATTTGTAGTATAGAACAATTGTTTTTGGTGTGCAGGGGGAGAGCTTCGAGTGTAGAATAATTGAATTTATTAATTCCATTGTTTTAACTTCGTCTTAAAATATTATATTCTGATCGGAAGATATGATACGATCTTTTTTTCTTTCAAAAAACAAACAAACATTTGGGTAGGCTTTTACAATATTTTCAGTATTTTTTTCTGTTACTTTATTTAGAAGTAATTTTTAGAAAAATGGTCGCTACTATGTTTATTCGTCGTGTTTGATAGAATCATCTAGTTTGCCTCTTTCTAGAAATTAAAAAGCCAAAGAGATTTCCGTCTTGCATTTTGTAACTCGTTGATGTTCATTTCCACGGGAAAATTCCAAAAAATGACCTGAAGTGCCATTATTTTCTCAAATAAGAGCCGGAAGTGAAATTTGTTTCAAATAAGGATCTAAAGTGACATTAGTTGTTTTAAATAAGGATCTGAAGTGGCTTTAGTTGTTTCAAATAAGGACCCGACCTTGCCGATCACCGACCAGCTAAATTTTCCGACTAATCAAGATTATTTTTGTCATTTGGCATTTCACCTTCTTTTTTTTTTCCTTTTTTTTTTTTTATGGTTCTTCTTCTTCCTCTTTGCTGGTGGTCGGCCAGCCACCAGTGATGCCCATAGAGGGCTAAGTGAGGGTTGCCCCCGCCGGCGAGGGTGACCCACGCTAGCCACAAGTGAGGGATGGCTTTGTCTGAGCGTGGTGACCCTCACCCAAGGGCCATCCGCGAGGTCGGCCCTTTCCGGTCCCAAGCGAGGGCAGCTGGTGAAGTCGTCCGACCCTTGTCGACCTCACTTGGGGCTAGCATGGGCCGATCTCACACATGGTCCCTAGGCGAGGATTGCCATACCTGGGTGAGGCCATCCCTCACCCAGCCCTTTGTGGGCATTGCCGGTGGTCGACCGGCCACCGGCAAAGAGGAAGAAGAAGAACCAACAAAATAAATGAAAAGAAAAAAAAAGGGGAAAATGATGAAAATGCCCTTGACTGCTAGAAAGATAGGTATTTATTTGAAATGGAACATAGCCACTTCATACCCTTATTTGAAATAAACATAATCACTTCAGATTCTTATTTGAAACAACATCCACTTTAGGCCCTTATTTAAGAAAATGAAAGTACTTCAGGTCCTTATTTGAAATAAGGTCCACTCCAGGGCTCTTATTTGAGAAAAAAAAAGGGCACTTCGGGTCCCTTTTTGGAATTTTCCCTCATTTCCATTGCATTGAAGTCCAAATTAGGAAAAAAAAAAAAAAAGCTAATTCGAAGTCTCGACTTCAAGCAAGAGTAAAGCCTCTTAGCATTAATGAATTGCTACATGAGTCCATCACGCGCAACAAATACAAAAGCGTCTAGTTCTTGCAAACCTCAAGACAAGAAACATGCATGATATGCATACAAGACAAGAGTAGTTAAAGTAAAATATGCATGGGAATTATCTCTGATCGTTCGGTCTTTAGAAGTCGCCGATGCGTCTCCTTGTGGCATTGATTTGCCGTCGGACTAGGGCGCGCTTTAGCCATATATGACAGGATAATGCAAAGAAGGCACACATTGCCACCATGAAAGATTCCCCCATCAAAAATGCTCCAACACCATAGGGGTTCTGGAATCCCATTGTAAAGGATAAATAGTAGGTAAAGGCGAGAAGGATCATAGACGAGCAAACCATAGAAGTGTCAGGAAGCAGTGGAAAAATGGCGGCTAAGGTTATGCACATGGAGATGAGAAAAGTCATGCTGTTGAGTAAAGTGAAACTAGATAGTTTTCTGCCGCTGAGGATCATCTGTCCAGCTTGATGTGGTTTTCCATGAGAAATTTCGGTGGAATTGGTCAGGGGATCTGAAGTGGAATCCTGCCAGTATCCTCCCAGAGGACTGAGAGCAGCTTGGTAAGTGGCAGTCGCCACTAAGGTAGACACTATAAGGATTACTTCGCGAGCAGATTTATCTTCGGTATATAAAAAGGTTGGCCATTTCTCAAGACTAGTTAGTCTCACGGTGAAAAGCTTTGATAGAGAGAGGTCAGAAGTAAAAAATCTTTCTAGTAGTCCCCCATGTCATAACTTGTCCACGACATCTTGCTTTTTACGAGGATGCACTCGGTAGATTTCGAGAGCGGTCTTCTTATCGAAGTTCTTTGCACTTACATTCATATTCCAAGTGTTGCGATGGGGCGAGCAATCGAACAAAATATAGACGGAAGAAGAAAATAAATCAGACACCGGATTTACGTAGTTCAGTCGTAAAGACTTACGTCCACGGGGAGAGCAGCAGCGAATTTCACTATAGATCAAGCGATACAAGGAGATTACACACTCAAGTCACTCAAACACTCTCTCGGTGTTTCCCAAGCCCCAATTTAACCCCAAACCCAAGTCACGACACAAAATTATCACACAAGCTCAAAAAACAAACGCTGAAAAAGAACTCCTTTTCTTGATCGCGCTTCAGCTTGAAGATATGCGGCTCCTCCTTTTCTCTCGTACGGGTGCAATAGCAACACCCCGAAAAGAAGACCTTTTCGCGGCTTCCTTGGATGACTTCTACGTAGGGTTTTGGTCGGCAATTTTTCAAAAGCCCTACAAAAGAAGACCTGCAAAGATCTGCTTTTATACGTGGGTGTGCAAGACGTGTGCAGGGACTCCATCTTTACGCCAAAGAAGGAAATCGTGCGCCCAACCTTGGGCCCACCTACGCTCCATGCTTCGCTGAACTGCGTGTGTGTGCCCAGAGTCAACACTTTGACTCTGGGCCCACCTATTCTCAATTCACGTACAGAGGCTTCGTGCCAAAGGATTTCGGCAGGGCATGGGCTTCGGCAGCTTCACTCCAAAGAGGAAAAATTCCTCTTTTAATTATTTCCTCCTTTTGTAAATCCTTCGCGAGTCCACCGAAATTCCGCATTTTAGCAAACGCTCAAACTCAAGTCATATTTAACACCAAGCTAACGACTTGATCATCTGGAAGAAATGCAAAAGGAATCAAGATGAAGTGCATACCCCTTTCAAGATAAAGCATTGCTTTGTCACAAGCTTTACTATTGTGCACCAAACGAGCTCATGCTACCATGCTAGTGATGCAACGGCCCATTTACAAAGGAAGAAAGTTTACTAGATCTTATTTACTAAATGCCATCATTTGAGCTTTCTTTCTGATAAAGGGAGAATGATGGAGGCACCTTAAGTTCGGATTTACGTTTTTTTTTTTTTTTTTCTGAAGAATATATTTAAATAAAAAGAAAATTACTGCAAAAAAATTTTATAAACATCCATAAAAAAATGGAAGGATTTTGGAATTTGATATTTCCTTTTTAATTAAGTTAGATTAATATATTCACTTAGTATAGAATATTGAAGTTAATGTTTTTACTGTTTTAACTTAATAATACAATAAAATCATTTTTTTTAAGGTTTAGCTAGGTTTTTGTTATATTATCAGTATTTCCTTTTCTGTTATTATTGAGAAAAATTTTCTTTTTTTTTTTAAAAAAAAAAAAAGGAAGGTTGAAACCATGCTTATTTGTTGTGTTTTATAGGACCATCACCGTTTGCCTCTTTATAGAAGCACAACAAATTATGAAACTTCCCTCTACACGTTTTGTGCGTGTAAGCTTTGGGTGTTCGTGTTTCCGAGCATCGACTCGGTGCTCTTTGATTTGCTCTTTGATTTCATTGCAGTAGAAAAAAGCTATTTGAAGTCCCGATTTCAAGCAAGACTAAAGGTCTCTAGGAATTGAGAAAGTAATACCCGACTTCAATAAGCAACTGATGAAAAGAATCTAGTTCTTGCAAACCTCAAGACTAGACACACTTATTACATGCATATGCGACAAAGATAGCTAAATATGTTGAAAAATATTTACAATCTTTAGCTTGATATGTGTTAGATAAGTCAATATACAATATAGGGATTGAACTCAAATATGACTCGTCATTTACTGAAAGGTTGCCCAATTTTTAGACTCATGCCATCTCAATTTTTTTGTTACGGCTGTTAGGAAAATCCCTTATGATGTTTTGAAGATGACAAAATAAATCAAATGCTACTAACATATTTTATGGTTGAGTAATAGACCATGCAGATGATAGAACTTGTAAAAGATATTATCAAAGTCTATTCTTGGAAGAACCAAAAGATAAACTCTATGTTGAAGTTGAATATGTTCAGACTTCGATTGTAAAGTTTATTACACTCGGATTTCAGATTGTAAAGTTTATTACTCTCAGATTTTACATCCAGATTCGACAGAATGTAACTCAAGCCCAATCATATAACGGCTAGTGATCTGGTTTTGATTCCACATCAAGATTGATTTGATTGACTTAATCTAATTTATTAACAATTGGATATTGAAGACAAGAATTTTCTATACGAAGGAGCTTTACTTATGGAAACCAAGATTCTGTTTGTATGGGCGATCGGAATCAATTTGGGATTCTATCTTTGTCACTTAATAGCTACCAAATCTTCTAGATACAGAGCTCTCCAATGGGTATATTGGAAGACGATCCTCAGGATACTATCCAACGGCTAGTTTGGAAGTGGAGGAGTATTTAAGGAGATGAAGGACCAATGAGCAAGTAAGAGAGACGGAGCGTAGAATTTATAATTCCAAAGTTTGAGCAACCTTCGATCATACACTTGTCTCTTGTGAGCTTAAACGTTTGTGATCGTGAGAGAAATACCAAAAAAGTGACTTAGTGAGATAGTGTGATCTACTACTAAGTGTTTGCACTCGAAGTTATAATCTCTTGTTGATTGCATAGTGGAATCCAGTTAAGAAGGCTGTTAGCGTAGAAGAGTGGACGTAGGCTTGGATTAAGCCGAACCACTATAAACCTTGTGTTCTTATTCTCTTCTCTAACTCATTTGTTTTGTTCGAAGTTTATTTTATTTCGCATATATTTGCTAAGGTTTATTTTAAACACCTATTCACCCCCTCTCTAGGTGTTAATACTAGTACTTTCAGCGGTGTTATATATAATGTTTGATATCTGTAACTTCTTGATTTTTTTTTTTTTTTTTAATTTTTTTGGCTTTGATTATACAATTGCGGAAACAGCTACATTCGACCATCCCGTTGATAAGGTCGTTGTTGAGCCTCAAGAACAAGAAGTCCAAGTCTTTTATTCCTTTTCAAGAACAGGAGGATATGGAGGATTTTGAGCTTGATGAAGAATCTCCGGGTGAGCATTTTTTCCATGACATGGAGAGATGATTTTGGGGAAAAGCCCCTCTCATGTTGATCTGAACTTAGATGTAGATGATATCCTGGCGTAGGTAATTGAAGGGAAAGAAAGTGGAAAGAATAACAACATTATACCAGGAAATGTCAAAAGTCAACTGAAAGACCGATCTTGAGGTTTTGATTGGGACGTTTTTTTAAAGCAAGAAATTTTGTGTGATTTTGTAGTATAGTGTTCAAAATTCCATGAGAATTTTAGAAAATATGCTTTATAAGATAACCCGACAATTTACAAAATCAAATTTGAGCTTTCTTTCTGATAAAGGGAGAATGATGGGGGCGCCTTAAGTTTGGATTTACGTCCTTTTTCTGATGAATATATTTTAAAAAAATAACTACAAGAAATTTAAATAAACATACATAAAAAAAATGGAAGGAATTTGGAACTTGATATTTCCTTCTTTAATTAAGTTAGTTTAGGATATTCACTTAGTATAGAACATTGAAGTTATTGTTTTTACTGTTTTAACTTAATAATGCCATAAAATCTTCTTCTTGTTGTTGTTTTTTTTTTTTTTTTTGGTTTAGCTAGGTTTTTGTTATATTATCAGTATTTCTTTTTCCGTTATTATTGAGAAACAATCTAAAAAAAGAAAAAAAAAAAGAAGAAAAGGAAGGTTGGAACCATGCTTATTTGTTGTGTTTTATAGGACCATCACCGCTTGCCTCTTTATAGAAGTACAAAAAATTATGAAATTTCGCTCTACACGTTTCGTCCGTGTAAGCTTTGGGTGTTCGTGTCCGAGCATCGACTCGGTGCTCTTTGATTTCATTGCGGTAGAAAAAAGCTATTTGAAGTCCCGACTTCAATCAAGACTAAAGGTCTCTAGGAATTGAGAAAGTAATACCCGACTTCAATAAGCAACTGATGAAAAGAATCTAGTTCTTGCAAACCTCAAGACTAGACACATGGATTACATGCATATGCGACAAAGATAGATAAAGGAATCAAGGCTTGCATTTTCGACCCTTCGACCCTAGGAGGGTGTCGATGGGTCTCCCTGTGGCATCGATTCGCTTTATGAGTCCGGCGTGCAATCTCCAAACAACCACGGGGATCACCAACCCGGCGAACACCAACGACACATAAAATCCCCTGAGCAAATTTGCTGGGCCCTCCTCAGATTTGGGGAATTGGGACACAAGACTATAAGCGAAGGCAGTGCCGAGAATGACCATCGCGATGCAAACCATGTTAGTGCGAGGTAATAGTGGAATAGCGGTGGCCCAGATTGCGCCGATAGAGGCGAAAAAGGCCATGCTGTTGACAACCGAGAAGAAATATAGATTCCAGCCCTTCATGATGATGTCTCCGGCTTGATGTGGATTTTCAGTATCAGCGCCGTTGGAATTGGCGGCCGAGGGATTTGAAGGGGGAGAGGAATCCTGCCAGTATCCTCCCGGAGGACTGAGAGCGGCTTGGTAAGTGGCGGTCGCAATTAAGGTTGACACTAAAAGGATTATGTCACGGGCCGTTTCATCTCCGAAGCCAAAGAAAAATTCGTACTTCTCTAGGCTAGTTAGATCCGAGCTAAAAAACTTTGATAGAGAGAGGCGTTCACGAGTAGAACATCTTTTGGGTTGTAGCTTCTTTGCAACTTCTTGATCATTCCAATGAATCTCTTCAAAGATTTTCAGAGCTGTCTCATCCTGAGAGTTCCTCGCATTTACATCCGTATATTTAATCAACGGCTTGATGATCTGGAAGAAATATAGGGAACAAAATGAAGTATGTATACCTTCAATTTGAATCACTACTTTGTCACAAGCTTAACCATTGTGCACAAAGTGAACTCATGCCATAAGTTTGAATAATGCTAGTGATGCAACAACTGATATACAGAGGAAAAAAGTTTACTAGACCTTATTTATCAAACGCAATCATTTCAACCAATGTAGCAAAATCCCAAATCTTTTCAAAAAGTGTAATTTAGTCCTTTCACCTGGAATTATTCACATGATGCGTAGGAGTTGCCCATCTGAGTTATAATGTAGATGATCACATAAGCGATGACTCAAATGACTATGATTATTCATAAAAGTTTAGAACCTAATCACATCAACTAAAAGGTTTAGAATTCAATTACAATTTGCTTTGTGTATATTTATTATGCTGTGAAGAGGAAGACTAGCTTAGATAGTTATATTTATAGCCTTTATACATAACATTCAACTGGTCAGGGAGCAATTTTCCGGTCCACAAAGTGATTATTCTATGGGTGTATGGGATTGTCCATGTTAGCTTGCACCGCACTAGTTTCTATCTCATACAATATGTTTGGATTGACCGATTTCGAAAGAAGTAAAAAAAATTGCTAATCAATAGTAAAAACGAAGAATAGACGATGATGAATTAAGTTATTAGGTATAACTTAGAGATTTTGATCTCACTAAAAACTGAATTTTATAGGGGTTCGAAGGGAAATAAATTCAATCTTGCCTTAAATCTCCAATAAATAAACTGCAGACAAGGTGATCTCTACATCACTCCTTTATCCTCCAACCAAAATATTGTTAGGCCTATTAAAAGAAACCAAACAAGTTGATCCCGTACAATAAAAGCATGAACAACCACAAAATGAATGAACTGTAGTGGCATGAACCATACCTTGGGCTGCTTTTTTAACACGGCAATATGTAAAACGGTATTACCACTGTGGTCTTTCCATTTCAAGATATGTGTTAGATTGACTCGTTTAAGCCATCCAAACAAAACATTGAATGCATTGAGGTTTCCGTTCTTGACGGCAATGTGAACCGCAGTCTCGCCTTGGTTTGTCAAGTCTTTAATGGATGGTTTGCAAGCAAATAGAAATTCTGCCAAGAGCTCGAGCTCATTGTCTCCTTCTTTCTCAGCAACATAATGTAAAGGGGTGATCCCCCGTCGTCCTCGGACTCGGATCAACTTAGGGTCGAAGGTCTTAAGTGCCCTCACGGTGAGATAATTTTCATGTTGCAAAGCCAAGTGCATGGGGCTGTAACCATCTGAATTCAATTTCCGAGCGAACGACGGCTTCAAAATGGCCATCTCCATGGCCACGTTAGTTTTGCCGGCGGCTGCGGCAATGTGTAGTGAAGTGTTTTGGAAGGGACCCCTAGATTGACGATCTAGGAGTTGATGCTCCTCCCCGATTAAGTTGTGTAGCTCATCAACATCATCATGTGCTATTGCCTGTTGAAGCCGAGTCTCCCTAGCCTCTCTGTCTTCTTTCTGGGCCAGACCCCTGGCCATCGTGTTTCTAGGGAAATGTAGGAGCAGAGAAGATTTGCTCGTTGATGGTCTATGAAAGTTCGAGTAGCGCTTGAACTTGCAAAATCATAAATAGAGCCACGGTCAACGAAATTTCAATTAGGTGAGTCGTCTGGTGTACAGGTGGGCCCGATGCCAGGTTGGGGTGAGTGCCAAGTGGGGCTTAGACAGTGCTTTTGTCTCCAACCTGTCGATTCCTTTTTTCCTTTTTTTTTCTCCATGTAAAATAATGAGCGAATAAAGCTGAAAGCAAAATAAATAAAGGAAAAAAATAAAGCAAAAGTGCCACTTCCCTACCATAACCTATCAAATCTGAGGTCATAGAAAAGCATTCACGCCTTACTTGTTAAAGCTAAATCCAAACTAAAGAAGATAATTTGCAATATTTAGTAATGCATTTGAGAGTGAATAGCACCGGACTTGTTTTCTCCTTCATTTGATACGAGACCACTTATAAACCTAAGTACATGATTACTTCCTCGAGCTCATGACCTCGCATTGGTTCTTCGATTCGATTTAATATAGGAAGGCAAGTTCTCTACTCGTTACTAAAATGGTCTATTCAATGAAGATTTTGAATTTCAAGTTTAGTATTGAATTACATTGAAAAGGGACCTTTAAATCATGGATGCATGACAAATTTGATAATTTATTTATAAACAAGTGAGTCACTGAAGGGTGATTCATTGCTTGCTCTTCTTTAATGTAATTGGGAGTTGAGCTCTCCATAGTCATAAGTCAAATGGCTGCTAATATTAGTTCACCTGTTTTTAATCGCAAAATTTTTAACCCAAAATTTTTAGGAATGCTACCGTGAATTATACTTCGTATTGCAAAACGGTAATGCAAAATTAGTTTAGATAGCTACTAGCTTACTTTGGGGAGGACTTAGTTATTTAATCTTAAATATCTCATATCCTGTGACAATCAAAAGCAGACTTTTAGTTGGAATTTCCGAACAACCATATAAATGATGATAACCGACTCAAGTAAGATTGTAACTGTGTTCTACATCTGGTCACTCGAGCGTCACAAAGCGTTGATTATTTTGAAAAGTGTTTGCTTACCTATTACTAATTGATAAAGCTCCTAAAAAATGATGTCGGTAAATTGTAGGAATCGTTGATACTTTTGAAACAATAAAAGCAAAAATAAAATAAAATAAAATAAAATACTGGTAAGTGGACTTAAATAAGAATTGGTAATTTCGTATAAGAGTTGATGATGTTAACACGTCAATCAACTCTACAAATGAATCCGGGTAAATTATTGGAACAATCAATAATTTCTAAATAATCAAATGTTCGTTGGTATAATATAAAAAAGGGTCGGTAACTCAAGCTTCCCAAATAAATTTGGTAAGCTTTCAAAAAAAAGTCGGGCATGGTTTAAAAGTGTTGGTAACTTTAACCCATTAGTAAGCTCTATAAATAAATACTGTTAAATTATTGGAATAATTTGTGCTGTTGAAACAATGAAATAAACTTTGGTAAGTGAACCCAAATAAGAGTTGCTAATTTTTTATAAGTATAAGTGATTTTAACACATTTTTAAAATCCTAAAAAAAGTCCAAAAAATGTCGGAACAATTGGTAATTTTTGGTAACTGATTAAATTAAAGTTGGTAATTTCATGTAAGAGTGTATCATTTAAGCTCCACAAATAAATGTTAGTCAGTTCTTAAGAGAACCATTAATTTTGAAATAAGTTGGTAATTTCATGTAAGAGTGTATAATTTAAGCTCCACAAATAAATGTTAGTCAGTTCTTAAGAGAACCATTAATTTTGAAATAAGTTGGTAATTTTGTGTAAGAATTGGTAACTCTAACCCGATGATATCTTCTAAGATAAATGTTGTGAACTATTGGAATAGTTGGTAATTTTGTGGCAATGTGAGTGGATTCATGTAAGAGTTGGTAATTATATATGATAGACAATAGCATTATTAGCTGTTAAACTGCGCAAATAAATGTTGGCATTACACTAAAACAATCAGTAATTACGAAACAATCCATTAAAAGCGAACAAGCGACTCCAACAGTAGTCGTTAAGCTAAAATTAATTGGTGACTTGATGGAAGAAAAATGGGCAAATCACTTAAATTAAGATTGATAATTTTGAATAAAAGTTAGCACCTTATCATGTTGGTAAGTTATACAAATTAAGATTGTTTAATTATGAAAACAATTAGTAATCCTGGAAGTACAAAAAAATATTAGTACTTTCAAAAAACAATCGGTAACTTAAAAATATGATAAATGGATAAAAAAAAATATACATATCAACGATCAAACACCATTTGTGAAAGAAGAATAGTGTCTCACTTTGTTTCCTAAAAGTCGAAATTGTGATGACTACGCGAAAGACCAAAAAGCAAAGTGCTAATACTCGTTGAAAAAAAAAAAGGAAAGTGCTAAATTTGCTGTCACATGTAAAACGTTTGTTCTCCTTGTCGGGAAAAAAGGCGAATTCTTGGAGAATTCTTGGACACGAAAAAAGTACTTTGCATCCTTGACTAGTTAATGGCATCTTCAAACTTGATTATTGTGTGAGGCTCCAGCCCCCTTAAAAGTGTTTCTTTGTTTCTTATGATGTTGGCACAGGGCAAGATTTGGAATCCAAATATGCTCAAGTCATCCATGTGTTCAGCAGACAATAAATTGTCGGACCATCAATTCATATATTAAAGATTCAACCTATTGTCTGCCCTACGACACAAAAGAAAACAAAGAAGACCAGTAGTTCACACCCAATTTGGAGGGAGCACATGCTCAAAAGTGGAAGCAATTCTTCTTTATGCACGAAACACGTTTATGAATTCCTATCTAATCGATGGATTGATATCCTTTAAAATTGCAAGATAAAGTCACATATATCTATCTTCTCAAAAAATTAATACGATACTACATGTGCTATTGGCTGTTCAAATTTGTTGTTCTTTCTTTTTATACTTTTGATCCTTTCCTCCCATTTTTCTACCCTTTTCCTCTTTCCTTCCCATTACTACCCTCACTAGAAATGAACCACCAAAGATAAACTAATGAGTTACTAAGTAAATACTTAGCAAGGACTCTCCTAAATCCATGCCAACTTAACTCGGACTCTCCCAAATCCATGCCAATCACAATTTTAGTATTTTTAATTTAATTAATTAAGCAGGAAAATCATTTCATTTTAGAGTTGCCATTAATCTATAATGGATTGTTAGAAATCCAAGTAAAACCTCGAAAAACATCTTATTTTATGAACTAGAGATTTCATAGATATGGACATTTGATTCCACTAAATAAATATAACGCTCTTTCAATATCTTTTCTCTTTATTTAAAAATATAGTTTGAAGCAGTCTTGGTCAATTTCAATTTTTTTACCACTAATATGTGATGAGTGATCACACGGGTACATAGACAGTAATTTAACGCTCAATAATCAAAGCAATATATAAATTATTTAGTGAATAGGAAAAGCTTGATGTACAAAATGATAGTAAATCTCTGCCAAAGACATACTTCCAGAAATTTTTCTCATCAATTCCATCAGACAACATCAAGAGCAATGTTTTACTGTGTCTTCGCAAAATTTAACCACGAACCAACAGTAATTAAATGTCCATTTGTCGATCCCGTGAACTATACGCTGGACTTGTTCTGTTGCCAAGGAGACGAGGTCCGCCTTTTTTTTTTTTGTGTGTTTTTGAACATTAACGTCCTTGTTTGTGCCTCCCATATATATTGTCGCCCCCCCCAATTTTGAGAGAAAATAGTGCTTATATAGGCGTAGGATTAGGGTTATCTCAAGATACCAATCAATACATCACTTTCCTATTTTAAACTAAATAGATATATGGACTTCCTCACCTTAGGAATTTTTATATCACATTGTAATTACTTCCATAAAATTAAAATCCTCAACGATAATATATCTTTTCCTTAAATGTAATTAGATAATGCAATCTTAATTAGTTTGGCATGCCCACGTGCTAAGCACAAGCAGTTTTTGGCCATAAGGGTTATCCAATGGGCTTGACCAAATTTCATGCTTCTGCAGGCTTATTCCAGATAATTTAATTAAGCTTGTAGTGCTAAAAAAGTCTAAATGAAATGCAATTTATCTGGGCTTTATTATTTATAGAATGCTCACAATAAATACAATTAATAACGTCTTAAGTGTTCACGCAGGTCATTAATTGCAAATTGCACTATCTGTCCTGATTTATATGAACAAGACTCTATTCAGATAGACAAAATTGATTTTTGCGCAGATAAATTTATATTAATTCCATCTCTCTTACGTAACAAGCATATGGGAGTCGAGGAAATAGAAAAATCAAACATTTATTTCCTTTAATTAAATCGAATTCTATCACTATATATGTACAGAGAGAGAGAGAGGTCAAATTAATGTCTCGCATGAAGTATTTATTTAATATTTTTATGCGATGGTGGGAAGTTCAACAAGAGATAAAGACGTGTACAAATCAATATAGTGATTCTGAAAGGATACGATGAGAACTTAACAGGGAGGGGGAGAGAGAGAGAAAGAGAGAGATCAAATCGACAAATTGTCGACTTTTCAATATAACAATCGAACTTTGACATATAAATATGATGATGATGATGATGATGATGATGATGATGATGATCCAACAGCTAACAATTTTCGTTCTTAATAAATATTACAATATGATAAGACACTCAACATATGGATTTTTACTAAGTTAATTGAGAAGAGTCTAATTAATATAGAGAGGAAGTTGAAAAATAACGTGATGATATATATTATTGATCACAATTGATGTATAAACCTGTTAGATTTTTCTTGTTGAGGCTTCAATACAAACTAACTATCACAATATTCACCTATAATATGTCACACTCCTTGATCAATCATTTTTGTTGGTCGTTTCTTGTGTTTCCAGCGGATCACTCCAAGCAAGTAAATTT
Source organism: Eucalyptus caleyi (assembly GCA_014182885.2). Taxonomy (NCBI): domain Eukaryota; kingdom Viridiplantae; phylum Streptophyta; class Magnoliopsida; order Myrtales; family Myrtaceae; genus Eucalyptus; species Eucalyptus caleyi. Next base: position 17,758,884 of record CM024469.2, on the reverse strand, counting down.
ATGGATATTTTTATAGTTTACGAGACCATGCCATACAACTTCAAATGTCAATTGTCAAATAGACATTTGTTCTTGGATCACATAATGTCAAATTTAAGGATCAAACAATAAAAGCAAGAATATTTACAAAATCAATGGACCATATCTCTAGCTTCAAGATTTGTGTCAAATAGACTCGCTTAAGCCATTTAAGTAAAACCTTGAATGCTTTGAGGTTGTGGTTCTTGACAGCAACGTCAATTGTAGTCTCACATTGGATTGTCACATTTTCGATAGACGATTTGCAAGCAAATCGAAATTCGGATAGGGGTTTCGGGAGCTCCACGTTCTCCTGCTTGTTGTCTCCTTTTTTTCCCTGCTACAAAATGCAAACAGGAGATCCCACCTCATCTTCAGACTTGAATCAACTTCGGGTCAAGGTTCATCAATGTCCTCACAGTGTGATGATGCTCATGTTGCATAACCAAGTGCATTAGGCATTTCCAAGCAAACAACGGCTTCAAGATGCCCATCTCCATGGCCACGTCAGTTTTTCTGATGGCCTAGGCAATGTGTAGTGGAGTGGATAGGCAATCTTAGAGCACTCGCTCCTCCGCAATTAAGTTACGTACCTCAGCAACATTATCATTTGTTAATGCTTGTTGAAGCCAAGACTGCCTAGCCATTCTTTGTTCTTTTTTGGCCAGACTCCTGGCCATCGTGTTACCAGGAAAATGTAGGAGTAGAGGGGGTTTGATTGGGGAGGATCGGTGGAAGTAGCAAACTTTGGAAAATCATATATCATATAGTGCCGCGGTCAACGAATATTTAATTAGCTGAGTCAACAAGTGTACGGTTGGGCCCAGTGGCAGGTTGGGGGTGAGGGGGGCCCAACACATCTTAGACCGATGCGTTTTGCGCACTGGTTAGATTCTCAGGAAATGACTGGTCAGTTTTTATGTTTTGCAAGAATTGCACGACATGATTTACGAAAAGGGAAAAAACTATACTGGGTCATGGCCCGTATGTTGAAGTCAAAATGTAAAGTACCGTGTGTTATGTCTTTCTCAAAACTGGATCAAGGATACTCTGGAGCCTCGGGTAAGTTTTGTCTAAAATTTTTTAAATGGAATGTTAATATGGCATGTTGTGTTATCGCTTCGATTTGATGCTTGTAGTCAATCTACATATTGAGACACGACATGATGTACATGTGTACTGACCAATTCTATTTCGGAGCTTAATCATGATTAATGTGTCGTTTGAAACTTAATCAGAGCAAAGTGATTTTTGAAACTTTAACAATAGTGGATATAATTTTTGTGCCTCATTACCTGGTGAAGGGTGACTGTAAGGTCTTCTTGACATGAGCATTGGAAGAGTTTGACACATGCTAGCTATACTATATTACATTGTTTATCTATGGTGTATATCTTATGATATGTTGGAATATATGCAATACTTGTGAAATGAGTAAATGCGATACATATTTGTTTCTAAAGCTGCATTATTCTTTGCTTCATCCCAAAGGAATGGCGATTTTGCTCACGGGGGAGTTCTCTCTCCACTATCAATTTCCTTTTTCCTCACTTTCATTTCTCCATGTAAAGTGAAGAAAGAACGAAGCTGAGAGCAAAACAAATAAAGGAAAAGAAAAGAAGAAAGCAAAAGTGCCACTTCCCTACCTATAACCCATCGAATCTTTCCCAGGTAATAGAAAAGCATTCACGCCTTACATGTTATTGCTAATCCCAAACATATACGATAATTTGCAGAATTTAATCATACATTTGAAGAGTTAATAGCACCAGATCTCCTTCCTCCTTTATATGAAACGAGTCAACTTATAAACCTAAATACACGATTATCTCCTCGAGCTCAAGAACTCGCATTGGTTCTTGATTCAATTCAATAAATGGAGGCAAGTTCTCTATTCGTTACTATAATAGTTTATTGAATGAAGATTTTGAGTTTTGAGTTTGACGTCGAATTAGCTCGGAAAATAAAGCTCTTTTAATCATGGGTGCACGACAAGTTTGACAATTTATTTATAAACGGGTGAATCATTGGTGGGTTCTTCACCACTTGGTCCTCTTTAATGAAATTGGCAGTCGAGCTTCCATAATCATGTATGCGATGGCTGCTATAATAATTCACTTGCTTTTAATCTCAAAGCGTTTAACCCAAAGTTCCAAGAACACTCGTGAATCAGGACTATGTATTGCAAAAACCGAAATGCAAAATTAGTTTACATAGCTACTAGTTTATTTTGGGGAGGGTTAGATATTTAAACTTAATTATCTCATATCCTATGACTATGAAAAGTTGACCTTTAGTTGGAATTTCGGAACAACCATATAAATGATGATAACTGACGAGACTAAATTTATCGTTAGTTGGATCTTCTTCAATCCATATATAAAGGTTCAACCTATCGTCCGCCTTACCATACAAAAGAAAACAAAGAAGACCAATAATCCATACCCAATTTGGAGAGAGCACGTTCTAAAAAGTGGAAGTAATTCTTCTTTTGTTCGAAGAAACGTTTACAAATTGCTTTTTAATCGACCGATTGATATCTCCAAAATTACGAGATAAAGTGACAATATTTACTACATGTGATGTTTTTTTTTTGAACAGTACTACATGTGATGTTGGTTGTTTGAATTTTTTGTCCCTTTCCAATTTTTTTTCTTTCTTTTTTTCCCTTCCCGTCATTGCCCCTCGCCCCCCTCTCTCTTTCTCTCATGAAACAACCCCTACAATACAACCCGAACAAATGCAACTCTCTCTCTACCCTCGATTTGAGCTAGTGAAAAGTATCCAAAAAAATGTTTAAACTTACTGTATTAGTAACAATTCAATCATAAACCTTTCAATTGAATCAATTTAATTCTAAATCATTTTTATGTTAGTACCAATTAAGTCCATCTGACTAATTTAAACTGAAATTTATTGAGGTGGACATCATATATCCTATGTGGTATGGTTAGCACTGATGTGGTTATTTTCTAAAAAAAAAAAATTAATATTTTTCAATTTTCAATTAATTTTTTTTTTTTTTCTTCTTCTCTTTTCCTTCTTATCCTTTCCTTTTCCACTGTGGCTAACAAGCATCACTGAAGCTCACCAGTCACTAGGCAATACAAAGCCCTCTCTTGGCCTTGCCAATCATAGGTGAAAGTGGCTATGGCCTCGCCAGCCGTGGGTAGAGGTGTCAAACGGGTGGGTCGGGTCGGGTTTGGGTTGGATCATTAATGGGTCGACCCAAATTGACCCATTAACCCATTTATGACCCATTTAAGCATAATGTAAAATTTTCGACCCATACCCGACCCAACCCATATTATTAAAATATTTTCATATTTAACCAAATTTAGGAAAACTTATTCTTATGTTTTTTTTTTTTAAAGATTATATTACTAAAAAACTTCCAAACTTATTTCTCATATATATATTTTTTTTAAAAAAATGGTATTGCTAAAATAGTTTTATATAACACAAATTTAATGGAAATTTTTATAATTTTTAAAATAATTATTTTTAAAAATAGAATTTTAAATTTTTTAAATTAATTTTAAAATTATTTTTTTTTATTTTTAAATATAATTTTCTTTTTTCGTTTTTTTTTTTCTTTTTGGTTCTTCTTCTTCTTTGGCCGGCCACTAGCCACGACGATAGCCGGCGACCGGCCACAGGCGAGCCTTGAGCTCACCCGATGTTGGCGAGCTTGAGGCTCGCCAGATCGGCGAGGCTAAAGCCTCACTTGACGCCGGCGAGGCTAAAGCCTCACTCGACACCGGCGAGCTCGATTCTCGCCAGATCGGCGAGGTTCGAGCCTCGCCAAACGTCGGCGAGGCCTCTGCCTCGCCAGATCCGACGAGCTCGAGGATCACTGGCGTCGGGCGAGCTCGAGCTCGCCCCTCACCGGATCTGGCAAGGCTCGCCGGCGTCAGGCGAGCTCGAGCTTGCACCTCACCGAATCTGGCGAGGCTCGAGCCTCGCCCGATGCCGACGAGTTTGAGTCTCGCCAGATTGGCGAGGTTCAAGCCTTGCCGGGCATCGGCGAGGCCTCCGCCTCGCTAGATCCGGTGAGCTCGAGCTCGCCTGACGCCAGCAAGCTCAAGGCTCGCCTAGCCGGTCACCGGCCATTGCTATGCCGGCGATCAGAGGAAGAAGAAAGAAAAAAAAAAAAAGGAAGAAAGAAAAGAAAAGAACAAGAAAGAAAAAAGAAAAGAAAAGAAAAAAAAAAATTATAATTATAATTTTGGTATTTATAAAAAAATACCTTTGTAAAATTAAAAAGAGAAGAGAGAGTCTCTCTCTTAAGACCCACTTAAAAGTTAAAACCAAACCCATTTAAGACCTACTTAAGATCCATTTAAGACCCACTTAAAACCCACCTATCAAAGTAAACCCATTTAACTACTTTTTGTAAAAAACAAGTGACCCATTTTGACACCTCTAGTCGAGGGTGAGGTCACCTTCACCTGTAGCCACCAACGGCTCACCCACATCTAGGTGAGGCCCACAACCTCTGTTGGCGGCTAGTGAGGGCTTCGAGGCCCTTGCCTAGTGGCCGAAGAGCTATGGCCCCACTAGCTACAGTAGGGAATAAAAAGGAAAGAAAAGAGGAAAAAATTATAAAGGACATGTCCACATCAAGGCCTAAAGATAGATGATGTGCCAAGAGAGCAAGTACAAAATTTATATTATTGTGTCATCTTAAATTTGCTAAATATGTATTGGTATTTATAGTTTAGTGTCCACGTCATTTGAAAAGGGAGTATAAAAAATAAGACGAAAAAATTTTTTGGACCCTAGAACCAGACCGAACCCTAAGGGTCGGTCCTCGGTCCTAAAAATTGAGGACCGACATTGTATGGGTGGGTCCTAGGGTTAGGGGGTGGCCCAGACCAACCCGGACCATGCTCACCCCTAACGTTAGAAGTTTTTGGCCTAATTTGGCTAGATAGACTAAATTTATATCAATGTGAAATGGTTTATGACTAATGTGATGCAATTAAAATGTTTAGAACTAAATTGGTGCTAATATAATAGGTTTAGAATTTTGTTAGTATTTTTCTCGTTTGAGCCACTACCGCTTGCGCCTCCTTCGCCATAGTTACACTGTGTGTTGTGTATGTTTGTGCTTGTGTGTGTATAATTGATTAGTGCTCACATTGTGTTTGTTTATAGATTTTATTTCGAAGGAGAAAGAAAAAAAATATTGACCGTTGAGCCGGTTGACTATTGAAGTGAAATGATGTTTAAGTCGCATGAAAGAGTGCAAGGAAACAAATGACGAGAATTTTACTCCAAAAGGTGCAATCTTTTTAATAGGTGTGATGCATCATAGTTGTTCTAATTAACCTATTGAGAAGATGCAACTTATCAAATTAAATTGTAATATAATGAGTTATGTGGATTTAGACTTTCCTCTCACTTGAACGGACTGAGGTCGTTGACAAGTTATGTGTTCATTTTGTTGGACAGCATGGTTATAGTTGGAAATCGCATGGTCGCAACTGAAGCAAAGTATATGATGTCAACCAAGACAATCGTGAAAATTATTTCACTCAAAGGTTTGTTTAGTTATCTAGAATTGTTGTAAGAGAAGATTGTTATTTTTAGCAACAATTAGAGTGCAAAACATTTATCAAAAATCAAATGTATCGCAGGTGGGTGAAACACATTAGTGTCATGTACAATTTTATATGTGATATTGTGTCATAAGGAACCACATTCGTTCAAAAAGTAAACATGGTGGATAATCTAACAAAGCATATGGCATTGACTAAGTTTCAATAATATTCGGACTTGGTTAGCTTCTACAACAAGTGAGGAGCCCATAGGGGTTTGGGAGAAATGACAACCGAAGAGATGAAATTGGACTTCTCACCAAGGTGGAGATTCATTGATCATGGCTTGAAGTTGATTCAGATTTTTTTTTTTTTTTTTTAAATTCGATCTATAATTGAATCACAAAAATCTCAGGCCATATTATTGCACTCTTGCCAACAGAATTGTCCACGATAGAAAAAGGAAACTAATTTCCCGTAAGACTTCTTTTCTTCATTGAAGATGAAGCCCACGTTGGCATTGGCGAATGGCTTATGGTTGTTTTGCATATAAATAATTTTGTTGTTGAGTTTGGTCTCGGGTTCATAGTGAGTATGCTTAACATATATGAAAACTTGCATGAGATACGAGAGCTTTGATAACTTTCATCCAAGAGTGTGACAGTGTAATAAAATTCTTTTTTTTTTTTTTTTTTGTAATTGATTCTTGTAAGTTCGGGTTTAATCTAAAATTGAAAAACACTTATGAGTGAGTATGATTGAATGATTCTATTATCTTCTTTACCAATTATAATGGAATCATCTTATTGATCTCTCTCCATGTAGTAGGCACATAGTAGAACCACATAAATTTGTTGTCTTTAAATTTTATTTATGCAATTTATTTCTTACTATATTAGTTTTGTGTGTTTTTATTCACGCTTTCAAGCTAGCCGCAACAAATCATATTTTAGAGATAGAAAGATTCATAATGGGTCCCTAAAAAAGAATACAAGGTTTTACGCATTTCCTAACTTATGATTAAATTTGACTACTTGATGCCCATCCAATGGATGTATCATGTCATACTTTCTTGATTAGTAGTGGTATATAGCAATGGATTCAGGTTTATTAGCTTTTGTCGATTCCATCTTTTTTACATCCAACCTTCTCTTTCATGGTAAGTCAGTTGAAAGGGAGGTGGCTTTTAAAGACAAGATGTCGAAAGCAAAATTGATGACATTGGATCTATAAATTATCCTTTTCATGGCCAACCTTCTATTTTGCGGTAGTTCTATATAGTATATCAATCAATTGCTCTCTTTTTATTTTGAATTTTTTATTTTAAATATGTCATTATGATTATTTCTCTTACATATATCGCTTAGTTGCATATGATTTGTCAACTCATGTAATCCACGTATTTTCAACAATTATTAATTAATCTGTGGGAATCACTCCAAAGACCTCTAATTTGATATTTCAATATTCAACCTTGAATATTGGCAAAATTCAAGGGCTAGTTGTATAATAATTGGGGTGCCCGCAAACACCATCTATAGGTTATGCCAAGAAGACAGACATGAAATTTGACACAAGATCAGGATGCTAAGACAGAGTCAAGCATTTTATTTGTGTTCATCGTGCATGTTCGCATTCGAGACCTCACCTCGCTTCTTTCCAAGTAACCTACAACAAAACCACCATCATGACCACCACTGCATCCTGCAAGTTGTCCAATGCGCCACTGCTTCTTACCTTCTCCGATTGCCTTGCAACCAACAACAAAAACACCATTACTACCACCGCATATCGCTACCGCTTCTTACCTTCGCCGATTGCTTGCAACCAACAACAAAATCGCCATCACCACCATTGTGTTGGCATCAAGAGATTTCTCTCTAGGCCCTTCATGCATATATGTTTCAAGCATGCATGTGAGAGTTGACACCTAAATTTTGGTGACACGTTTAATCATTCATTAATTGTATAGAAAAATTAGGGATTAATTTCTAATCTCTAGCGACAATAATTTTCACTAAATTGCATGGCATATAGACATTAGGAGAATTTGTATTACTAGTATTAAAATTAAAAAAATTAATCTAAAATTAATTAAGAACAATAAAAAAAATTATCATTATTATTTTGTATTAAGAAAAGAAAAGAAAGCTAGGCCGGGCCTGGGGCGGGCCGGCCCGGCCTTTTTTTCTTTTCCTTATTCCTCTTTCTCTTTCAGGCCCTGCCCCATTTTCTCTTCTTCTTTTTTTCCCTGGCCCGGCCCACGTACCTATCTCTTCCTCCTTCCTCCCTCACGCCATTCCCGCGTGTCTGCGGCGACACAGACGTCCGCAAGCAAAAGCAGAGCAGCCGTGATCCTAGGGTCGGGAATCAGGCAGGCCGCGGCAGGCAGGCGGGGTGGAAGCCATGCGCGCCTGTTGCTAGCCCTTAAAAGCGAGAGAGTGGGCGCAAGAGAAAAAGGGAGGAGACCGGGGGCTGGATTTGAGGGAGAGATCCGAGAGAGAGTTCAAGGTAGAGAAACCGAGAGAGGGGGGAGAGACAGAGAGCGCGAGTGAGAGTTTGAGTGAGGGAAGAGAGTTGGAGGGAGAGACCGCTAGCCACCGCACGGCCGACAACCCGCCGCCGTGCCTCCTTTCCCGCTCCAAAACTCCGGTAAGCCTCGACCTCGTTTTTGCCTTTTTGGGCATGCCTGGGCCGGAGCTCGCGGCCGTCCGGCTGACGCGAACTCCGGCCCCGTCCGTCCTTCGTTTGCTGCTGCTGTGTGTGCTGTTGTTATCGCGGGTTCTGGTCTTCGGTCGAGCCAAAGATCTCTTGTTCCCGTAGCATATACTAGCTGTTCGACATAATGTCCGAACGAGATCCATAGTTTTTTCTCCGGGTATGGTCTGTTTCGGAACGATGGTGACCCTCCGGTCGGTGAGTGCATAGGGTTGGCTAGGAGCTGGTCGGCCCTTGGTGGCCGTCGTGGCGGTCCTCGGAGCCCGCGGGCTTCACTGTTTTGGGCGTTCGGCGGTGGGGAGGTTGGCCGACGAGTGGCAGTCAGAGTGACCGCCCGATGGAGGGTGGTAGCTCGGCGGCGGCTTGAGCTTTGGCCGAGGCTTGTGTTAAAAAAAAAAAAAAAATGGAGGAGCTTCGGGTGAAGGACGTCGCTCGAGAAGGGGACGACGCGAGGAAGACGACGCGTAGAAGAAAGGACGTCATGCTTATCGAAAGTGGAAACTATAATGACGTGGGTCATTTTGAGTGTGGGCTGGAGTGGCTTTAGGCCTAAGTGTTGGGCCTTAGTTGCAGTTTGGTGAGTTGGGTCTGGTTTGTTATATAGGTTTGGATTTAATCTTGTTTGGGCTGGGTTTGAATTAGCGGAAGTGGGCATGGACTTGGTTTTGTTGTGGCCGAATTGGGCTTGATTCCAGTGAGCCCATTCAAACTTTAAGCTTTTGTGTTCATGAACGCAGCTCATGGACCAGACGATACTCAGACTGGGCTCAACAGCCCAGTCCAGACCCCTATTTTCGGATTAAAAATTAATTAAAAATTCTGAAATTTTTTTATTTTTCTTTAGAAAAAAACTTCAATTCCTTCGCCGCTTTGGGCGTTCAGTAGTGAGGAGGTTAGCCGATGAGTGGCCGTCGGAGTGATTGCTCGATGGAGGGTGGTAGCTCGGCTACAGCTTGAGCTTTGGCTGAGGTTTGTCTAAATAATATATATATATATATATATATACGTAGGAGCTTCCGTGAAGGACGTCGCTCGAGATGGGGACATCGCTTTAGAGCGGCTTGTAAGATAACCTGACATCAAGCACTTGAGGCCGAGATTTTTTTCCCCCAATAAAGGGAGTTTGATGTGGGACCCTTAAGTTTGGATTTACATCTTTTATTTGACGAATTTAGGATATTGAAATTTGATTTTTCCTTCTTTAATTAAGCTGGTTTAGAGTATAGAATAATTTTTTTTGTGGGGGAGGGGGGGTTTGGAGTGTAGAATAATTGAATTTATTAATTCCATTATTTTAACTATGTGTTAAAATATAATATTCCGATTGGAAGATATCATGGGATCTTTCTTTCTTTTCTTTTTTTCTTAATAATTTGGCTAGGCTTTTGCTATATTCTCAGTAGTTTTGTTTTTCTGTTACTTTATTTAGAAGTAACTTTTAGAAAAATGGTTGCTACCGTGTTTATTCGCCGTGTTTATAGAATCATCCAGTTTACCTCTTTCTAAAAATTAAAATGTTGAAGAGATTTCCATCTTGCACTTTGTGTATGGACGCTTCGCACGTTCGTGTTCGGAAGTTGTAACTTGATGATGTTCATTTCCAATGCATTGAAGTCTGAATTTTTTAATAAAAAAAAAAAAAAAAGCTGTTGAAAGTCTTGACTTCAAGTAAGAGTAAAAGCCTCTCAGGATTAACGAATTGCTACATGAGTCCATCGCTTGCAACTAATACAAAAGAGTAGTCCTTGCAAACCTCAAGACAAGAAACATGCATGACAATAAATTTAGAAATTTTTAAATAATTTTTCCATCAAAGTTAATATCACAAATTTCTTTTAGAATGAAATAGTACAGATAATGGATGCTATTTCCTTTCTCTTATACCTAAATGCGCCAATTCTTTCCCAATTTTCCGTACACATTCTAGTGTACAAATCATAGTTCTATGCGATACCAAAGTACGCCAGCATATCATATATTACGTACTCCGCTCACTTCTATTATTTCTTGATGTAAAATGGTTTATGTATTCACGGAGGACATTAAATGCACATTGTAATATCCCTTAATTGCTTGAAGCAATTCATATCCTTTGAACACAAATTTTATTATTGGGCAGATGAATTTGTCCACTCATTCCATCTCGCTTAGGTAAGACGCATATGAGATTTGTGGCAATAAATAGATTAAAATTATATTTTCTTTAATTAAATCGAACTCCAATGCTTTTTCTACTTACTTAACTGACATAAGATTGTGAAACCAACCACGAGAAGTCTTTTTTATTTTATTTTTTATTTTATAAAAATAATTGTGTGCGATGGTGGGAAGTTCAACAAGAGAGAAAAACGGGCATTGATTGAGCAGGACTCAATAAGGACATAAAAGGGCAAGAGAGAGAGAGAGAAATCAAATCGACAAATATTAACTTTTATTATATGTGAATTCAACGGTTAACAATTTTCCTTCTTAATAAACATTACATATCATAATCCACTTAAGAGGTGGGTTTTTCCCGAAGATTATTGGCAAAAGTTTGTTTTTATGATATCAAGAGACATGAAGTCGAACAATATTGTGATATTGTATATTACTCACACGAAAACACAACTAATTTGTAGAAGGACATGTATTTTTCCTTGTGAATACTGCAATACGATTTAATCGTCACAATATTCTCCTATAATATATCACATCGATTAATAATTTCTATTGGTCCTTTCTTGTGTTTTTGCTGGATCACTCCAAACGAGCAAATTTATGAACACTTTCTATATGTTCAACACCATGCTATACAACTTCAAATGTCGATGGTCAAATAGACACTTATAGACAAATGTTAACGGTTGAATGCTAATAATACATCATATATTGTGGCACAATTTGTAGTTCGAGTCTCCTCTCTCTGAATGTTTCTAAATCCATGTACTTTCGATCCGCATTATTTCATTATCATAACATTTGTTCCTAGATTATATCATGTCAAATTCAAGGATCAAAAAAAAAAAAAAAAAAACTAGGAAATTGAATAAGCATACTTGGGTTGCCTTTCATCCACAACAATATGTAAGGTGGTGTTACCATCTTGACTTTTCTAGTTCAAGATTCTTGTTAGACAGACTTGAGTAAGCCATCCAATTAAAACTTGGAATGCTTTGAGGATGTGATTCTTGACAGCAATGCGAACCACGGTCTCGCATGGACTCATCAAATCTTCAATGGATGATTTGAAAACACAAAGGAATTCAGCTAAGAGTTGTAGCTCATCGTCTCCTTCTTTCCTGGCAATGTAGTGCAAAGGGGTGAGCTCACATCGTCCTCAAACACACATCAACTCATAATCAAGGGTCATCAATGCCTTTACAGTGCGATAATGCTTGAGTTGCAAAGCCAAGTGCATGGGGCTGTAACCCTCTGGATTCAGCTTTCAAGCAAATGAAGGCCTCAAGATGGCTATCTCCATGACCATTTGGGTTTTCCTAGCAGCGGCAATGTGTAGTGGAGTATTTGAGAAGGGGTCTTCAGACACACGATCTAAGAGTTGTCACTCCTCCCCTATTAAGCTGTGTAGCTCATCAACATCATCATTTGCTATTGCTTGTTGAAGCCAAGACTCCCTAGCCTCTCTTTCTTCTTTTTCAAGTAGACCCTTGGCCATCGTGTTACTAGGGAAATGTGGGAGCAGAAGAGGGGCTTTTTGCTTGGTGATGATATGGAAGTAGCGAACTTGCAAATGCATATATTATATAGTGCCACGGTTCAACGAATATTTAATTCATGGGAGTCAACAGGTAAACAGGTGGGCCCAGTAGCCGGCGGGGATGAGTGGGGCCCACATATCTTAGACTCGGAGTGGTACATTGTCAGATTCTTAGGAAATCGTAGTCTCGTAAATTTACGAGCCTCTTGCTTACCACTTTCTCTCTTTTGCTTCTTATTATATTTTGCAAGAATTCCATGACATGATTCATCGAGAAGGCAAAACTATACTATATGGTACATTCTTTCTAAAAACTGATTCAAGCATTTAATATTCTGGAGCCTTTGATGGATTTTGTCTGGAAATATTTTGGATGGAATGTTATTTATATTATGGTTTCAATCTAATGCTCGTAGTCAACCTACATATTGAGACATGACATAATGTTCATGTGTATAGACCAATTCTATTTCAGGACTTCATCACGGCTAATGTGTTTTTCGAGACTTAATCAGAGCAAGTGATTTTCTAGACTTAATAATAGCATATATGGTTGTTGTGACTTATTTCCTAGCGAAGCGTGACCGTAAGGCGTTCTTAATAGGAGCATAGGATGAGTTGTACTTATGTTGGCTATAATATAATACATTATCTATGATATAGAGCATATTTTATGATTTGTTGGGATGGATGCAATGCCTGTGAAATGAGTGAATGCGATGCATAATTATTTCTAAAGCTTCATTATTCTTTGCTTGATCTTATAAAAATGGTGTTTGTTATTTATTAAGCCATGCTTTTGCTCACCCCTATTTTAAAATAATTTTTTATTTCTAAAGCTGCACTATGATTTCCCTTTTCTCCTCTTTTTTATTTCTCCATGTAAAACAAAGAGCGAATAAAGCTGAAAGCAATGTAAATAAGGGGGGAAAAACAGTGAAAGCAAAAGAGTCACTTCCACCGAATCTTTCCAAGGTAATATAAAATCAGTCACACCTTACTTGACATTGCTAATCCCAAACTAAAGAAGATAATTTGCAGAAAGTAATCATACATTTGAGGAGCTAATAGTACCGGACCTTCTTCCTCCTTTATTTAAAACGAGTTCAATTATAAAACCCAAGCACAGGATCATTTTCTAGAGCTCAAGACCTCGCATCAGTTCATTAATTCAGTTAAAAAAATTGGATGCGAGTTCTCTTCTCATTACTATATTAGTTTACTAAATGAAGATTTCAAGTTTCAAGTTTAACATCAAATTAGCTCAAAAATTAAATTCTTCAAATCATGGGTGCAAGACAAATTTGACAATTTATGTGGGGCACCAAATTCCTCTTTGGAAGTGACTTCTATCAAGCCATTGCACGATTCTCTTTTGGTGCTATTTGTCATGTCATTTGGAAGACTAAGAATAATATCCTCTTTCAGGGCCAAGCCTTGTTTATTCCAGCTTTGAACCAACATCTCATCAAAGTTGTTAAGGACAAGACTCTTTCCTTCAACCACATTGCAGATACTCCAAGGAATAAGCGGCTACAACAGTGTTCGGGAATTGATCCCTCTATCTTCTCTCTTGGGGCGGTGGATCTTCATTTGAGGACCTAGGTGTAAGTTTCCTTATTGTTTTGATGTGAGGGTTGCAGCTATGTTTCTGTTCCTGTTCTTGATGTGGGTAGGAGGACTCAGCGTAGGTGGGGGCTAGATCCAGTTCTTCAGAGGTTGCCATCGCTTGATGCTGTGAGGGTTGCCGCTGTCTTGCTATCTGGTTTCCCTTTCCTCTTTCCCTTCTTGTTTGTTGCCGCTGCTTGGCTGCTTGTTGCCGCCGTTTGGTTGCCGCTTTTTGGCTGTTTGTATTTCCTTTTTTCTTGACACCCTTCCACTCGTCATGACTTGTTTGTCATTATGAGTGTAAGTTTTAGGTGCCGTGAACCCCCTGCTGTATAGTTTTGGTTAAAAGTCAATATAATTCTTACCTTACCAAAAAAAACAAAAAAAGACAAATTTGACAATTTATTTATAAACTGGTGAATCATTAGTGGGTTCTTCATCACTTGCTCCTCTTTAATGTAATTGGCGGCGAAGCTTTCCATAAACATAAATCAGACGGCTGCTGTCATGGTTCACTTGCTTTTAATATCAAAGCTTTTAGCCCTCGATTTTCAAGAATGCTCTCACGAATTATACGACAAATTGCAAAACCGTAATGCAAAATAGTTTACATAACTACTAGCTTATTTTGGGGAGAGGTTAGATATTTAAACTTAAATATCTCATATGCTATGATTATCAAAATTCGACTTTGTTTGGAATTTCGAAACAACCATATAAATGATTAGAACAGACTTAAGTTAAGATCGTAACTTAGTCTAGAATCTGTTACTCAAGTTTCACAAATAAATATTGTTAAATTACTCGAAGAGTCGATTATTTGGGAAAGCGTTTGGTGACTACAAATAGTTAATAAGCTCCTAAAAAAAGATGGTGGATTATAGGAATACTCAGCACTTCTGAAACAATCAAAGAAACACTGGAAAGTAGATTCGAATAACAATTGGTAATTTCTTACAAGAGTTTTTTTTTTTTTTTTTTGGTCGGAAAAACTGATATATTATACGAATATATGCATACAACCAGCTAGTAGTGCATCTGTAAGGATAATATTCTGGAAAGCAAAAGGAGTAAAAACAAGCCAGTTAGAAGCAGATCCGTTGGCCCGATGGGCTTTGGCAGCCCAGTCAGCAGCTAGGTTGGCATCGCGAGAGACATGATGAATCGAGGCATTAGGGCATTGAGAGAGCAGCTCGTGAAGAACGGCAAGAAGATGTCGCTCCTGCCATGGCTGCGGCTGGTTATGCCGAAGGATCTCCACCAAGAAAAGGCAGTCCGATTCAACCAGAACTCGATGGTGCTGATGCCTCTGCTTGATAAGATGCTGAAAGGCCCGAATCATTGCAAAGATCTCTGCTTGAAATGCCGATTTGGCTAGGACAGTATTGGTAAACATATTGGTGAGCTCGCCTTTGAAATTTCTGAAAATACATGCGATAGCGCCCTGTTTACTACCTGGAATGAAAGCCCCATCTATGTTGCATTTGATTGTGCCTTGATCAGGGGGTTTCCAGCGATGATCAGTACTAACATATGTGTGTGAAACCCTAGGTTTCGGGGGTTGAAGACTCTTGAAGATCCTGTACTGGGCGAGAGCATTGTCCACTGCTTGGATCGGGTTTGGAGTTTGCTGTCGAAAAGTAGCATTGTTGCGTTGACGCCAGATCTCCCATAATAGATTGGCAATCGCTTCAAAGCTTGGGGAAGAAAGATGATGGGTGGCACGGGCTGCCAACCAGGCATCCAATCGCTTGATTGAGGTAAGTGAGATGTTAATTCTGATCTTGTCATTTGCCCAAATCGCCCTTGTCCATTCACAATAAAAAAATAAGTGTTCAATGGTCTCACGGGTATGCTGATCACATAGGGTGCAGTAGGGGTTTGGAGTGATGTGTCTGGAGAGTTGATGACCTTAATACATCAATAAGCTTTCCATATGAATCTAGGTAAATTATTGGAACAATTGATGATCCAAAACAATCAAATGTACTTTGGTATGAGAGAGTGGGTAACTTCATGTAAGAGTTGGTAACTCAAGCTTCAAAAAAAAAAAAAAAATTATTAAGCTATTGAAAAAGTCATGTAAGGTTTAAAGGTGTTGGTAATTTTTTGCAAGTCTTGGTAACTTTTTTTTTTTTTTTGGTCATAAATCTTGGTAACTTTAACCAGTTGGCAATCTCCACAAATAAATATCGTTAAATTATTGGAATAGTTGGTACTTTTAAACTAATCAAATACCGACAGAAAAATAATCAAATAAACTTTGGTAAGTAAACTGAAACAAAAAGTTGCTAATTTTGTATAACAATGAGTGATTTTAACACATTTTATGATCCACAATTAAATGTCCTTAAATTATTGGAACAATTTTTGAAAAAAATCAAATAAACATTGACAAAGTATTAAAATAAAGTTGGTTATTCATATAAGATTCTATAATTTAAGCTCTACAAATAATTTTTAGTCAATTAATTGGAGAATTTGTAATTTTGAAATAAGTGGAAATTTTGTATAAGAATTGGTAAAGTTAAACCAAGTCTTGAAATATAGGTTGGTGAACTATTGATAGAGTAGAAAATTTTGTAGCAATTAGATAAATGTCAGCAAGTAGACTTAAATAAGAGTTATTAATTTCATATAATAATTAGCAGCCTTGCCGGTTGGTGAGCTGTGCAAATATATGTTGATAAATTATTGCAACAATTGGTAATATCGAAATAATTAAATAAAAGTGAACAAGTGACTCAAACAAAATCCGTTAAGCTCGAGTTATTTAATGGGGGAATCACTTAAATTAAAGTTGGTAATTTTGAATAAAAGTTAGTAGCTTACCACGTTGGTAACTTATACAAGCTAATATTGATAATTAGGAAAACAATTAGTAATGTTGGAAGTAGAAATAAACATTGGTACTTTCAAATAATTATAAATATTAAGGATTAAACACCATTTGTGAAAAGAAGAATAATGTCTCTCTTTGTTTTCTAAATGTCGAAAATGTGATGACTCTCTCGGACGATTAAAATGCCAAGCGCTGGTAGTCGATGAGAAGAAGCAAAGTGCTACATTGCCAACGAAGAGTACTGGGGAAACAAAAGAAAAAAGCAGGCCTAAAAAAGAGAGTAAATCTAACATAAACCCAACATAATAACCCTTGAGAAATGTGTTACCAATGTTTGAACGTAAAATCCATACCACAAGGATGGTAGTTTCTAACACGAATTAACATTTTTTTTTTTTTGGTATTGGAGGAATTGGCTTGCAGCCGATAGCTGCGTCGTAAACCCCTAAGTGACACTTAAGCAAGAGGACCCACCACCCCTGAGTCACACTTAATATACCTAGCGCCTCCCCTGGGTTTTGAACCCTTCACCTTTTCGTTGAGGATCAACAGAGTCTTATCCAGTGGAGCCACCGTGGCCGGTGGTGAATTAACATATTTATATACTATTATGTGGATAATTTGAAAGTGGGAAAAATTATCAAAACAACCCTAAACCTATTTTAATTTTTCTAATAATTGTGTCGGTTTAGCCCATCATGTCAAATTTAGCCGACAAGTGCTGATGTATCAATTTTTTAATATTTTATTTATTTATTTTCTTCATTTCTTTTTTCTTTCCCTTTTTTTCTCTCTCTCTCATCCTTCCTTCTTACTCCTGCCAATCATCAGACCTCAGAAAAGCCTAGCCCAACCAGGGTGAGGTTGACCTCAATGATCGGTTGGGGAAGAAGGAAGGAGGGAGGGAGTGTCGATTTAGTCCACCCTATCAAATTTAGCTGACAAGTGCTGATGTATTAATTTTTAATTTTTTAATATTTTATTTATTTATTTTCTTCATTCCCTCTTTTCTTTCTCTTTTTTTTTTTTCTCTCTCTCTCTCTCCTCCTTCCTTCTTACTCTTGCCAGTCATCAGACCTTAGAAAAGCCTAGCCCAACCAGGATGAGGTTGACCTCAATGATCGGTTGGGGAAGAGAGAGAGAGAGAGAGATAAAAATATATCTATAATTGAGACGTCATTATTGACAAGATGGCCGGCGCCAGCTAGTGTCCACCTTAGCACTAGCCAACCAAATTTGATCAGATTGACTGAATTGGTACAATTGCAAAATGTTTATAATTGAATTGGCCAAAAAGAAAAATGTTTATGATTGAATTGGCCAAAAGAAAAATATTTATGATTGAATTGAAAAAAATTGTAATAGATTTAGAATTTTTTTGGTAACTTTCCCTTCAAAAGTAACACAAATTTAATGCATGCAAAATTAATAGCATAGTTAACAATAGTATAGTGTTTTCCAGCTACATGAATTGACACAATGATGAAATTCGATTAAGACACTTAAATTCGAATTACCAATCCTTATGGCAACATAATATACGCATTAATAGCAAGCAACAAGTAGTTTATGTGATGATCTTTTTAAATACATATGCTCTATGCCACATACACGATAAACCTCTTTTATTCTCTTCTCATTCTCTCTCTTTTTTTTGGCCCGGGGGGGGAAGGTGGTGTTTGTCTTGCTATATGTCGGCTCCTTTTTGTATTTTCACTTTATTATCTTATATATAATGTTTGTAATATCATGTCTTTATTCCGTTCTTTGTCTGGAAAAAGAAAGAAGAGAAAGGAGAATTCTTGGAGACGCAAAGTGCTTTGACTACTTGCCTAAATGATAGCATCTTCAATTTTGGTAGTTAACAAAAGACAACATAAAGGCTTGAGGCATAGATAGGATGTGTGTGCAGTGGGTCGTGAAACCTATGCATAGATCACAAATAGAAAATATGATAGAAATTTAGGCTTCATTTGTTTCATAGAAAATCTTTTTCAAAAAAATATTTTCCAAATTTTTTTATGTTTGTTTCATGGAAAAAAAGTCTTCTAAAATGGGGGAAAATATCTTCCATTTTTCATATAAGGGAAAACATTTTCCTTACTCACTCTTTCTAAGAAAAGTGCCAAAAAAGTCCTAAACATTTTGTCTTTGTGCCAATTTAATCCTAAACCTTTTTACATTGTGTCAATTCAGTCATTTCCGACCAATTTTGGTCGGAATTTGCTGATTGGATGTCGGCTGGTTGACATGGCCTGATCGGTGCTAACATGGACCACTTTTAATAATATTTTAATATTTTTTTTATTTTTATTTTATTTTTTTCTTCTCATCTTCTTCCTCCAGCTAGTCGCCGGACCTCGGCAATCGGCCGAGGCGATAGTTGGTGAGGTCGAGGTCGACCTTGCTGGCCACCTTGCCAATGGCCGCCGGGGTAGCCTTGCACTAGGCGGCAAGGCCGGCGAGGCTTGACCTCACCAAATCCGGCAAGGGCGAGCCTCGCCCGCCCGGTGTGAGGCCACCCTTGAAGCCTAGGCGGCGAGCCTCGCCCTCGCCCTCATTGGATCTGGCGAGGGTCGAGCCTCGCCCATGGCTGGCGAGGGCGACCCCCGCTAGCTTGACACGAGGAGGCAGCAGGATTCGGTCCTCGAAGTCTTACGAAACTGAGGCCTATCGTCGTCCTCCTCCGACACGTTGACGCCCGGCGGCGTGGAGGCGAGCTTTGCGGCGAGCGCTAAGAGCGCCTTCTCGACGATATTTAGGCTCAGGTCTTCGTTCGCTTCCTCGTCGTCGTCGTCGTCGTCGTCGTCGCTGCTGCTGCCGAGCGGCACCGCGGACTTTGGCTCATGCTCCACATCGTCTCCTTCACCGAGCTTCGCCACCATTGGCTTCGCTCTCCTCCCCATGCTCCTCATGTCGAGCTAGCGAGGCTCGCCCTCGCCGGCCATGGGCGAGGCTCGACCTCCCCAGATCCGACAAGAGTGAGCCTCGCCGCCCAGGCCTTAAGGGCGGCCTCACGTTGGGAGGGCGAAGCTCGCCCTTGCCGGATCTAGTGAAGTCGAGCCTCGCCGGCCATGGGTGAGGCTCGACCATTGCCAAATCCGACGAGGGCGAGCCTTGCCGTCCAACCTGAGGCCACCCTTATGACCACTAGCCAGGTGGCTGGCGAGGTCGAGCTAGTGGTTGCGAGGTCAATCTCGACCTCACCGGCCGTCGCCTCTGGCCGGTCGTTGAGGTTCGGCGACCGATTGGAGGAAGAAGAGGAGAAGAAAAAAAAGAAAAAGAAAAAGAAAATAAAAAAATAAAAACATTTCAAAAATATTCACAAATATTAAAATATTATTAAAAAGTGGTCCACGTCAGCACTAATTAGGCTACGTTAGCCAGCTGGTGTCCAATCAGCAAATTCCGGCCAAAATTGGCCGAAAATGACTAAATTGGCACAACGTAAAAAGGTTTAGGACTAAATCGGCACCAAAAAAATGTTTAGAAAATCGGCACCTTAATAATATATTATTAAGGAGTTAAAAAAAAAATACTTTAGGAGTCTGGAGACGTATTCGTGCATAGCATGGGTTCCACACCAGTATTCAGATGTAAGTAGTCCCTGCCAAATTTAGCCGAATACTTTTCTTTTCGTACCCCAAAGATTGTGTTGATTGTGAGATGGATTCCTTTGGCAAGAGTTAGCTAGGTTCGCAGTTAATATACCTTATGACATGAGTCAAACGACTTCTCACATAATGAATTGAAGTTCCATTACGAAACGAGCAAAACATGTGAAATCTGTTAAGCGGCGATTTTCGTGGATTGATGATCGAGTTGAAGAAGCCAGCTTCATGTTATCCTCGATAACAACAACAGCCATAAAATGGTCGACACTTATAAATTGTCGTTGATAAGGTTGTTGTTGAGCTCAGAAGTAGGAAGTAGAAGTTTTTGAATTCCCCTTCAAAAAGAAGGATTTGGAGGATTTTAAGCTGGAGGAAGAATCTGAAGGTGAGCATGTCTTCCATGATGATGGAGAAATCATTTTACAGAAAAGCGCCCCACCCCCCACACACACACCCCCAAACCCCATGTTGATCCGAATTTAGATACAAATGAGATCTAGTCACAGGAATTTGGAGAGATAGAATATCGAAAGAAGAACAGAAGAATCAATTATTGATTTCATTATGACCGGCAATTGAAAAAATCAATCGATGGATCGACATTATAGTTTGGTTGGGATCTTTTCTTAAAGCAAGAAATTTTGATTGATTCCGTAGATATGGTTCCAAATTCCAAGAGGATTTTGGCACATATGCTTTATTAAATAACCCGACATTTCAACCAAAAAAAAAAAAAAAATGGGGGCCAAGATTTTTTGTGATAATGGGAGAATAATGGGAGACGCCTTAAGTTTGGATATACATCTTTTATTTGATGAATTTAGGATAGGGAAGTCTAATATTTCCTCCTTTAATCAAGTTCGTTTAGGATATTCACTGAGTATATTACATATAAGTTTATTATTTCTATTATATTTAAGTTTTTGAATGAGTTGATATATATTATTTTTTATTGGAAGATACCACATGATCTAGTTGATCTTTAAAATTTTACTAGGCTTTTGTTATATTCTCAGCATTTCTTTTTCCATTACTCTATCTGGTAATAATTTACAGAGAAAGGGTTACAACTTCATCAATTTGTTATGTTTTATAGGATCATGCAATTTGCCTCTTTCTAGAAATAAAAAACCTGAAGAGATTTCTGTCTTGTGGGTTTTGTGAGTGTACATTTTGGGCATTCGTGTTTGCGAGTTGCAACTCAGTGCTTTTTGTTTTCACCTCATCAAAGTTGAAGTAGGAAAAATAGCTATTTGAAGTCTCGACTTCAAGTAAGACTAAAAAGAGTAATCCAGTTCTTACAAACCTCAAGACTAGAAACGTAGATGATATTGCGCATGCGAGAAGAATACATAATAGATGAGTTCATTACACGCAACTAATAAGAAGAGTCCAGCTCTTGCAAACCTCAAGACTAGAAACATATAGATTATAGTTGCACACACAAGAAGAATACTTAAAAAGTAAATAATACTTGCGAACTATTTCCGGTTCTTCAATTCTAGGAAGTTGCCGACTTGTCTCCCTGTGGCATCGATTCCACGTACTAATCGGTCGTAGTTGCGCCACTTTTTCGTTGGGAACGCCCACGAGAGGAGCATCAGGACAAAAAGAAGCGCCGTTATGGAGTATCCTGCGACCTCATCGGGTTTCGGGAGTTCAATGAAAAGGGTAGCAAAGTAGACGACACCGACATAAAGCGTTAACGTGTAAACAAGGTTACTGTGGGGCAATAGGGGAGCAGCGGTCCAACAGATTGTGACGATGGACAACACGAAAACCGAACTGTTGAGGGCCGTGAACTGGTATAGATTTGAGCCGCTCAAGATCATTTTCCCGGCTTGATGTGGTTTTTCAGCAGCAATGCCGCTGGAATTGGCAGTAACGACAGTGGATTTGGCTTGGGAATTTGAAGAGTTATCCCCCCAGTATCCTCCTGGAGGGCTGAACGCAGCTTGGTAAGTGGCGGTCGTAATTAAGGTAGCCACTAGAAGGATTATATCGCGAATAGATTCATCTCGGAGGCCGTATTTAAATACAAAATTCTCATGTTAAGTTAGTTTACTCCTTAAAAACTTTGATAAAGAGTGGTTGGGATCACGAGAACTTAACTCCTTTGCAAGATCATGATTGCCACTACTATTCGGTTGGTAGATTTCCAAAGCCGTCTTATCCTGGTAGTTCTTTGCATTTAACTTGATACTCCCCCTTAACAACTTGATGATCTGGAAGAAATGCAAAGGGAACAAAATGAAGTGTTTATCCCTTTAAGCACAATCACTGCTTTGTCTCTTGCTTTACTATTGTGCATGAAGTGAGCTCATGCCATATAAGTTTGAGCGATACTAGGGATGCAATGACCAATGTACCATGAGAACAAAATCTTATTTATCAAATGCAGTCATTTCAACCCATGTAATGAAGTCCCAAATGTTTTCAAAAAGTGAGATTTGGTCATCTCACTAGAATAATTAACATGATAGCTAGGAATTTGCCATGAGAGTTGTAACATTGGCGAATTCACTAGAGTGCCAACCTGAACGGCTTTGATTTTTCATAAAAGTTTAAGACTTAATCAAGTCAATTGAAAAGTTTAGGATTCGATCACATTTTGTACATGAGTTCTTTTCACTATGAAAAGAAAAACTATCTTAGACAGGTGTATTTATATCTTTTATACATAAAATTCAGCTTATTGAGAGTAATTTTCCCTTTCACAAAGTGATTATTTTATGTTTGTGTCAGATTGTCCTTGTTAGCTTCAATTTCACTAGCTTCTATCATGTCCACTATGTTCGGATGATGGATTGATTTTGAAAGGAGGAAAGAGATTTTATAGGGGTTCAAAGGGAAACAATCTTTATCAGACCTTTCCACTGAAAAAAACTGTAAACACGGTGATCTCCATTTTACCCCTTTGTTTTCCTTCCTTTCTCGATATATCCGCCAACCATACCATTGTTAAGGACAATTAAAATGAACTCAAATTAGAAGCATCACCAGCTTAAAGTATCCCCATTAGCAATTTTTAAATGAAACTGTGGACTGGCTTAAGTATTCAGGCAGGCCATTAATTGCAAATTGTACGATCACTCCTGATTTATTTGAAGCAAACCCGACCCGTTATAAGCAAAATTTATCTTTGGGCTGATGAATTTATTCACTTATTCCATCTCTCACTTAACAAACGTATGAGAGTCGAGGCAATAGATAAACAAAACTGTGCATAAATCAATATAATAATCAACTTGATAAGGAGTCAGCAGATCGAGACGGAACTTGATAAGGAGTTAACAAACATATGACAGATTGTCAACTTTTATATATAATAATTCACCAGTTAACAATTTTCATTCTTAATAAATATTACAATATGATAATGCACTCAACATATGGGTTTTCACTAAGTTAATTGGTATAAGATTGAGATTGAAATTTTTGATAAATTTATTTTTAATATAGAGATACCTGAAAAATATGGTGATAATATATATCAGTGATCACAAGTGATTTAAAAATGTGTTAGATTTTTCTTTGTGAAGCCTTTAATGAGATCCAACTACCACAATATTCAGCTATAATATGTCAGATTTCCTAATCAATCATTTTTGCTGGTCATTTTCTTGTGTTTCTGGTGGATCACTCCAGGCAAGTAAAATTTATGGACACTTCTACAGTTTAAAACACCATACCATACAACTTCACATGTCAATCAGCCGATAGACATTTATCAACAAATGTTAACCATTAAATTATAATACTATAAAATTTACCGTTGCACAAAAAGTTGTTCAAATCTCCTCTCTCTGTATGTTTCTAAATCCATGTACTTTCAACCCCTAGTGTTTCACTATCATAACATTTGGTCTTGGATTAGATAATGTCAAGTTCAAGGATCAAATAATAAAAACAAGAACAGCGACAAAATTGATGGACCATACCTCAGGGTGATCTTCAGACACAGCAATATGTAAAACGGTGTTACCATCTTTGTCTTTCCAATTCAAGATTTCAGTCAAATAGACTCGCTTAAGCCATCCAAGCAACACCTTGAATGCTTCGAGGTTGTGATTCTTGACGGCAACGTGAACTGCAGTCTCAC
Source organism: Eucalyptus caleyi (assembly GCA_014182885.2). Taxonomy (NCBI): domain Eukaryota; kingdom Viridiplantae; phylum Streptophyta; class Magnoliopsida; order Myrtales; family Myrtaceae; genus Eucalyptus; species Eucalyptus caleyi. The sequence continues at coordinate 17,734,739 of CM024469.2, read as the reverse complement.
ATTGGCCTATCAAGTCTTTGATAGAATATTTGCAAGCAGATAGAAATTCAGCTAGGAGTTCCAGGAGCTCCTCGTTCTCCTCCTCATTTTCTCTTTTTTCCCCGGCTACAAAATGCAAGGGAGTGATCCTGCATCGTCCTCGGACTCGGATCAATTTGGGGTCAAGGGTCATTAGTGTCCTCACGGTGTGATAATGTTCGTGTTGCAAAGCCAAGTGCATAGGACTATAACCCTCCGGATTCAGCTTTCGAGCGAACGATGGCTTCAAGATGGCCATCTCCATGGCCACATTGGTTTTTCCAGCAGCTGCGGCGATGTGTAGTGGAGTATTTGGGAAGGGGTGCTTAGATATGTGATCTAAGAGCTCCCGCTCCTCTACAATTAAGTTATGTAGCTCATCAACATCATCATTTGCTATTGCTTGTTGAAGCCGAGACTCCCTTGTAGAAAATTTATTCACATATACAACTAATCAATCAAGAAAAACGGATCCATATATGATTGTAAAACACCGAGATCAATAAATACAGCGGAATTAAAGCACCTGTTTGAGCTATTACTTGATGTGTAGTGGAGTATTTGGGAAGGGTTAAAGCAGCGTAGGTATACCACGAGGCTAGAGGGGACCCTGGCTTAGATACGAGATCTAAGAGCTCCCGCTCCTCCACAATTAAGTTATGTAGCTCATCAACATCATCATTTGCTATTGCTTGTTGAAGCCTACACTTTGCTTTTGCTCAACTAGGCCCATTATCGAGACTCCCTAGCATCCTTTTATCCATTTTACAAAATCAATTAATTAATGTAAGCCCATATTATAGGAAATTTCCAACATTCCCTAGCATCCTTTTCTTTTTTCTGGGGCAGACCCCTGGCCATCGTGTTTCTAGGGAAAGGTAGGAGCAAGAGGGGCTTTGCTCGGTGAGGATCGATGGAAGTAATGAACTTGCAAAATCATATATTATATGGTGCCACGGTTAACAAATATTTAATTAGCTGAGTTAACAAGTTTACAGGTGGGCTCAATGGCAGGTCAGGGGTGAGTGGGGCCCAACATATCTTAGATTTGCCGTGATATATGCAATGCTTGTGAAATGAGTGAATGCAATGCATACTCATTTGTAAAGCTGCATTATTCTTTGCTTGATCTCATAGGAGCGGTGATTTTGCTTGCGGGAGAGTTCTCTCTCCCCTGTCAATTCCCTTTTTTCGTCTCTTTATTTCTCCATGTAAAATAAAGACCGAATAATGCTCAAAGTAAAATAAATAAAGAAAAGAAAAGTAAAAGTGCCACTTCCCTACCATTAATCCATCGAATCTTTCTCAGGTAATAGAAAGGCTTTCACGCCTTACTTGTTATTGCTAATCCCAAACTAAAGAGATAATTTGCAGAATTTAATCATACATTTGAGGAGTTAATAGCACAAAACCTACTTTAAATCACGGAAACGAATTCTTGACTTGTTACCATAGTGATTTATTGAATGAAGAATTTGAGTTTCAAATTTGACAATTTATTTATGAACCGGTGAGTCATTAGTGGGTTCTTCATTACTTGCTCCTCTTTAATGTAATTGACAGTTGAGCTTTCCATGGTCATAAATCAGATGAATACTGATAATAGTTCACTTGCTTTTTATCTCAAAGCTTTTAACCCAAAAGTTTGAAGAATGCTCTCGAGAATTATAACTACATATTGAAGAACCATAATGCAAAATTAGTTTACATAGCTAACAGCTTACTTTGTGGAGCATTTAGTTATTTAAATTTAAATATCTCATATCCTATGACTATCAAAGACCTACCTCTAGTCAGAATTTCGAAACAAGCATATCAATGATGATAACTAACTCAAATAAGATAGTAACTTTGTTCTAGAGTCGTTTACTCGAGCTTCAGATATAAATATTGATAAATTATTTAAAGCGCTGGTTATTTTGAAAAGTGTTTGCTATCTATAACTAATTGATAAGCTCCTAAAAAAAAAGCATGCGTAAACTATAGGAAAGTTGATACTTTTGAAACATTAAAAAAAATAAAAATGGTAAGTGGGCACAAATAAGAATCGATGATTTTGTATAAGAGTTGATGAGCTTAAAACGTCCGTCAGCCCTGCCAATTAATCCAAGTGAATTACTGGAACATTAATAATCTGGAAATAATTAAATGTACATTGGTATAACTCAAATAAGAGTTGGTAACTCAAGTTTCATAGATAAATTTGTTAAGATTTTGAAAAAGTTGGGTAAGATTTAAAACTGTTGGTGATGTAGTACAGGTAATGGTAACTTTATCCCATTGGTAAGCTCCATATATAAATATTGTTAAATTACTGGAATAAGTTTGTAATGTTTAAACGGCCAAATAAACTTTGGCAAGTGAACCCAAATAAGAGTTGATAATTTTGTATAAGTATGGTTGATTTTAACAGCATTTTTAAGATGCTAAAATAAATGTCCTTAAATTATTGGAACAGTTGGTAATTTTTTTTAAAAAAGAAAACATCGGTAACTGATTGAAATAAAGTTGGTAATAAGAGTTTATAATTTAAGATCCACAAATAAATGTTAGCAAGTTATTAAGAAAATCAGTAATTTTGAACTAAGTTGATAATTTTGTATAAAAACTGGTAACTTTAACTCACTGATAAGTTCTGAAATAGATGTTGTGAGCTATTGGAATAGTTGGTCATTTTGTGGCAATCAAATAAACGTCAGTAAGTGGACTCAAATAAGATTTGATAATTTTATATAATAGTTAGTAGCATTATCAGTTGGTAAGCTGCGCAAATAAATGTTGGTAAATTATTGCAACAATTGATAAATTCAAAACAGTCAATTAAAATTGAACGAGCGACTCAACCAGTGGTTGTTAAGCTAAAATTAGTTGTGACTTAATGGAAGAAAAATGGGCAAGTCACTCATGGTAATTTTGAATAAAAGTTAGTACCTTATCATGTTGGTAAGTTATACAAATTAATGTTGATTAATTATGAAAACAATTAGTAATCTTGGAAGTACAGATAAACATTGGCACTTCCAAAAAAATGGCTGGTGAATTAACACTGTGTTACTGGCTAAATAAGTATACATATCAAGGATCAATCAACATTTGCAAAAAGAAGAATAATATCTCACTTTGTTTTCTCAAAGTCGAAATCAGAAGATCAAAAAAGCAAAGTGCTAGAAATTGATGAAAAAAAAGAAAAGCAAAGTGCTAAATTTGCTTTCACATGTGTAACGTTGGTATTATCATGTCTTTATTCCGTTTTTTGTGGGGAAAACAGTAGAAAAAGAAGAATTCTTGGAGAGAAGAAGTACTTTGCATACTTGACTAGTTAATTAGCTTCTTCAATATTATGGCTAACAAAAGACGGAATAAAGGCCATAGGCGAATACATCATGTAAGGGGTAAGTACACTAGAAGTGCTAAAAGTTGTATACGATGCTCACTTTGGTGTCAAAATTTTATTTTGAATCACTTAAATGTCAACAAATTTGAAATATGATCATTTCAATGCCAACGCCGATCTAATTGGCTTAAATCCGATGTGACACTTCTTTTATTAATTTTTTAAATTGACGTGGCTCATCAGAGAATATAGTCTACATCCAAATAACAAAATGACGTTGTTTGGTGTCTTTCCCAAGTAAGAACCCTAAATCCCCAGAGAGAGAGAGAGGCATGGTCTTCCCTCTTGTCTTCTTCCTTGAAGAACAACACCAGCAGTGGCACCAGCAATGGCACCAATAGCGGCACTAGCAGCGACAGCGTGGCACCTTCGACCCCCCCTTCCTCCTCTTCCTCCGCCCTCACAATCTATTCTTCCCGTCACTTCTTGCCTAAGCAACAACCTCAGCTTCTCGTTGCTTACCTGGTCAAGCAACTACGATGGCGGCCGAGCAACAGTAACCAAGGGACGGTGGGCGAACGACAGTGGCCAAGCGACGGCGGCTGAATGACGGTGGTGGTCAACGTTGGGCAAGGATTGGACAAAGAACCCTAATTTCAGTCCCCATATGAGCTATACGGCGTCATTTTTATGAGGCTGTTCACGTATGACGGCAAGACGACGTCATTTCTTAAGGAGGATGGGAAACGACGTCATTGAAAAGCCACCACAACTTTCTTTCTTTTTTAAAATATAAAAGCCACATAATTAATTTGGCTGTAATCTCTTGCCGGTGGCACCAAAATGATCGGTTGTTCTCCAATTTGGCATTTAAGTAATCCGACGGAAACTTTTGGCATCAAAATGAACATTGTACATAACTTTTGACACTTCTAGTGTACTTTCTCCTATCATATAATATCATGTTGTACTATCCATGTCTTTAATTTGTTAGGCTCCTGCCTCATTAAAAGTGTTTCTTTCTTTCTTATGATGGCGTTGGCACAGGGCAAGTAATCCAAATCTGCCCATGTCATCCATATTTTCAGCCGAGACTAAATTAATCACTAGTTGGACCATCAATTCATATATTAAAGGTTCATCCTATTGTCTGTTTGCCCTACCACACAAAAGAAAACAAAGAAGACCAATAGTTCACACCCATTTTGGAAAGAGCACCTTCTCACAAGTGGACGCAATTTTTCTTTATGTTCGAAAAACGATTATGAATTGCTATTTAATCGATCGATTGAGATCCTCTAAAATTAGGAGATAAAGTCACCACCTATATCTATCTTCTTAAGAGGTTAATACTTTACTACACATGCTACTGGCTATTTAAATTTGTTGTCCCTTTTTTTTTTTAACCTTTTCCTTCGTTATTCCTTTCTTTCCTGTTCCCTTCCCGTTACTGCCCCTCGCCCTCTATCTCTCATAAAACAACCCCTACAATACAACCCACATCACATAAACCTATTGAGAAGATGCAACTTATCAAATAAAATCTGGATATAACAAGTTATGTGGATTCAGATTTTCCTGTCACTTGGATAGACTGAGGTTTTTGACAGGTTATGTGTTCATGTTTTAAGGGTCGTCAGTTAGAAAGTGCGGTTATAGCCGATAGTTGCTTTGTCGACAGTTGAAGCAGAGTACATGATGTCATTTGAGGCAATCAAGAAAGTTATTTGGCTAAGAGTTTTGCTCAATCATCTGGAATTGTTGTAGGAGAAGGTTGTTAATTACTGCAACAATTAGAGTGCAATACATTTAGCCAAAAATCAAATGTATCTCAAGTAGGCGAAACACATTGGTGTCAAAAACCATTTTATACGTGTTATTGTGTCATAAGGAACCACATTTGTTGAGAAAGTGCACACAGCAAATAATCTAATAAAGCATTTGCCATTGACTAAGTTCCGTTACTATTCAGACTTGGCTAGCTTCTACAATAAGTGAGAAGCCCCATAGGGGTTTAGGAGAAACGACAACCGGTGATATGAAATTGAACTTCTTACTAAAATGGAGATTCGTTGGTCATGGCTCGAAATTAATTCAGATTGTTTTGAAATTCGGTCTATAATTGAACACAAGGAAACTTAGGCCATATCAGTGATGAAAAAAAAGAAATTAATTTCCGCAAGAATTCTTTTCTTCATTGATGATGAAGCCCACGTTGACATCCGAGAAGAGCTTATGGTTGTTTTGCATATAGATAATTTTGTTGTTGAGTTTGGTCTCGGATGCATTATGAGTATGTTTAACGTATATGAAAATTTGCAAGAGATATCAAGAGCATCGATAACCTTCATCCAAGAGAATGACAGTGCAATAAAACTCCTCCTTCTGTAATTGATTCTTGTAAGTTCAGGTTTAAGCTAGAATTGAAAAACACTTATGAGTGAGTGTAATTGAACGATTCTAATATCTTCTTTACTGATTATATTGGAACTGTCTTATCAATCTCTTATCGATCTCTTTCCATATAGTAGGCACAAAGCTGACCTCATTAATCCACTGTATTCAAGTTTTATGTATGCAATTTATTTCTTACTCAAATCTTTTTTTTGTTACTGTTCATTCTTCTATGTTAGTCGTAACAAGTCACATCTTAAAGATACCACTGGACTTGGTTTATTAGGTATTCTCGATTCTATTTTTTTACATCCAACCTTCTATATCTTGGCAAGTCACTTGAAAAGGTGGCTCTTAAAGACAAGATGTTGAAAGCAAAATTGATGATGTTGGATATAGAGCATTTACCTAATATTTTCTGCCATATTGTCTTTTTCACATCCAACCTTCTATTTCGTGGTAATTCTATATAGTATTTCAGTTGATTGCTTTTATTTTATTTTGTATTTTCAATTTTCAATCTATCATTGTGAAGATATCTCTATCATATATTGAGCTTCGTTGCGTATAATTCGTCAACTCATGTAATCCACGTATTTTTGATGATTATTAATTTATCTGCGGGAATCAATTCAAAGACCTCTACTACAACAAACACTCGGCGTCTTCAATCTTGATTACTGGCAAAACTCAGGGGCCATTTGTATAATAATTGGGGTGCCCGCTAACTCCATCTATAGGTACCAAGCAGACACCACGAAATTGGACACGAGCAAGAGGATAAGACACCAAGTTTTTCATCTGGGTGTGATCACACGGAAAGTAGATGCATGTTCGATCACACAATAAGAGAGAAGCTCGACCTAATTTAGCCCCGCTCTCTCTCTCTCTCTGGTGTGTTTATTGTGCATGCATGCTTTTGACCCCTCACCTCGGTTCTTAGCCGGTGACCCCAAAAAAAAAAAAAAAAAAACCACCAATCACGACCACCATTGCGTCCTTCTGCAGCTTGTCCAATGCGGCACCGCTTCTTATCTTCTCCGATTGCCTGCAACCAACAACAAAATCACCATCGTCACCACTGCATATCGCTGCCGCTTCTTACCTTCCTTGATTGCCTGCAACCAACAAAAAAATCACCATCACCACCACTGTGTTGGCATCAAGAGATTCCTCTCTAGGCCCTTCGTGCATTTACGCTTCAGGCATGCATGTGTACCCAGAGTTAAGCATTTCATTTGTGTTCATTGTGCATGTGTGCATTCGAGACCTCACCTCGCTTCTTTCCAAGTAACCTACAACAAAACCACCATCATGACCACCATTGCATCCTGCAAGTTGTCCAACACGCCACTGCTTCTTACCTTCTCCGATTGCCTTGCAACCAATAACAAAAACACCATTACCACCACTATGTATCGTTGCCGCTTCTTACCTTCACTGATTACCAGCAACCAACAACAAAATCACCATCACCACCATTGTGTTGGCATCAAGAGATTTCTCTCTAGGCCCTTCATGCATATATGTTTCAAGCATGCATGTGAGAGTTGACATCTAAATTTTGACGACATGTTTAATCATTCATTAATTGCATAGAAAAATTAGGGATTAATTTCTAATCTCTAGCGAGAATAATTTTCATTAAATTGCATGGCATATAGACATTAGGAGCATTTGTATTACTAGTATTAAAATTAAAAAATAATCTAGAATTAATTAAGAACATTAAAAAAATTATCATTATTATTTTTTATTAAGAAAAGAAAAGAAAGCTAGACCGGGCCTGGGGCGGGCCGGCCCAGCCTTTTTTTCTTTTCCCTTCTTCCTCTTTCTCTTTCAGGCCCGGCCCCATTTTCTCTTTTCTTTCCCCGGCCCGGCCCACGCACCTATCCCTTCCTCCTTCCTCCCTCGCGCCATTCCCGCGTGTCTGCGGAGACAGAGACGTACGCAAGCAAAAGCAGAGCAGCCGTGATCCTAGGGTCGGGGATCAGGCCGGCCGCGGCAGGCTGGCGGTGGCGGAAGCCATGCGCGCCTGTCGCTAGCCCTTAAAAGCGAGAGAGGGGACGCAAGGGAAAAAGGGAGGAGACCGGGGGCTGGATTTGAAGGAGAGATCCGAGAGAGAGTTCGAGTGAGAGAAACCGAGAGAGGGGGGAGAGACAGAGAACATGAGTGAGAGTTTGCCTGAGGGAAGAGAGTTGGAGGTAGAGACCGCCGGCCACCGCACGGCCGACAACCCACCACCGTGCCTCCTTTCCCGCTTCGACACTCCGGTAAGCCTCGACCCCCTTTTTGCCTTTTTTGAGCATGCCGGGCCGGAGCTCGCGGCCGTCCGGAAGAGGCGATCCCCGGCCCCGTCCGTCCCTCGTTTTGCTGCTGCTGTGCGTGCTGTTGTTGTCGCGGGTTCTGGTCTTCGGTCGAGTCAAAGATCTCTTGTTTCCGTAGCATATACTACCTGTTCGACAAAATGTCCGAACGAGATCCATAGTTTTTCTCCGGGTATGGTCTCTTTCGGAACGATGGTGACACCCCGGTCAGTGAGTGCGTAGGGTTGGCTAGGAGCTGGTCGGTCCTTGGTGGCCGTTGTGGTGGTCCTCGGAGGCCTCGGGCCTTACTGTTTTGGGCATTGGCGGCGGGGAGATCGGCCGACGAGTGGCAGTCAGAGTGACCGCCCGATGGAGGGTGGTAGCTCGGCTGCAGCTTGAGCTTTGGCTGAGGTTTGTCTTAAAAAAAAAAAAAAAAAAATACGTAGAAGCTTCCGTGAAGGATGTCACACGAGATGGGGATGTCGCTTGAGAGCGGCTTATAAGATAACCCGACATCAAACACTCGAGGCCGAGCGTTTTTTTTTTTTCCCTAATAAAGGGAGTATGATGTGAGACGCCTCAAGTTTGGATTTACATCTTTTATTTGACGAATTTAGGATACTGAAATCTGATTTTTCCATCTTTAATTAAGCTGGTTTAGAGTATAAATAATTTTTTTGGGGGTTTGGAGTGTAGAATAATTGAATTTATAAATTCCATTATTTTAACTATGTGTTAAAATATAATATTCTGATTGGAAGATATCGTAGGATTTTTTTTTTTATTTGGCTAGGCTTTTACTATATTCTCAGTATTTTTTTCTGTTACTTTATTTAGAAGTAATTTTTAAAAAAAAAAAAAAAAGGTTGCTACTGTGTCTATTCGTTGTGTTTTGTAGAATCATCCAGTTTGCCTCTTTCTAGGAGTTAAAAAGCCGAAGAGATTTCCGTCTTGCGTTTTGTGCACGGACGCTTCGCGCATTCGTGTTTGCAAGTTGTAACTCGATGATGTTCATTTCCACTGCGTTGAAGTCTGAATTAGGAAAAAAAGTTATTCGAAGTCTCGACTTCAAGCGAGAGTAAAGCCTCTCAGGATTAGCGAATTGCCACGTGTCCATCCCTTGCAACTAACACAAAAGAGTCTAGTTCTTGCAAACCTCAAGATAAGAAGCTTGCATGATATGCATACGTGACAAGAGAAGTTAAAGTAAAATATGCATGGGAATTATCTCTGATCCTCCGATCTTCAGAAGTTGCCGACGCGTCTCCTTGTGGCATTGATTTGTTGTCGGACTTGGAAGTGCTTTTTCTGTATCAAAGCGGATAATCCTAAGAAGAAGTACATTGCCACCATGAAAAAACCCCTATCAAATTTAGTCCAACATCATTGGAGTTCTGGAATCCCATTGCAAGGGATAAAAAGTAGTTGGCGGCGAGAATAAACATTGATAAGCAAGTCGTAGCAGTGTCAGGAAGCAGCGGAACAGCGGTGGCTATGATTATGCAGCTGGAGATGAGAAAAGTCATGCTGTTGAGTAAAGTGAATACGTATAGACGTGAGCCGCTGAGGATCATCTTTCCAGCTTGATGTGGTTTTCCATTAGCAATTTCAGTGGAATTGGCGGTGACAACAGTGGAGTAGGTCGGAGAATTTGAAGAAGAATCCTGCCAGTATCCTCCCGGAGGACTAAGAGCGGCTTGGTAAGTGGCGGTCGCCATTAAGGTGGACACTACAAGGATTACGTTGCGAGCGGATTCATCTTGGACATAGAAAATGTGTTCCAACATGTCAAGGAAAAATAGTTTCTTGGTGATAAGCTGGGATAGAGAGAGGGGAGCATATGAAAATCTGGGCACTAGTCTTGGAGGGCGTAGCCTCTCCACAACATCTTGATCGTTACTAGAATTCACTTGGAAGATATCCAGAGCGGTCTCACCAAGGGAGTTCTTTGCTTGTACATCCGTCCACGGACTTAACAGCTTGATGATCTGAAAGAAATGCAAAAAGAATAAAAATGAAGTACGTACCCCCTTCAAGTTAAATCATTGCTTTATCCCAAGCTTTACTATTGTGCACAAGATGAGCTAATGCCACCGTGCTAGTGATCCAACGGCCCATGTACAAGGGAAGAAAGTTTACTAGATCTTATTTACTAAATGCCATCATTTAAATCCATACAAAGAAGCTTAAATCTTTTAAAAAGTGCAATATAATACTTTCACCCTAAATTATTTATGCAATGGTCAATTTAAAAGATTTAAGATTCAATTACATTTTGTATATGAGTTTCTTTTTTTATTGCTAGGAAGAAAAAGACTATATTAAATGAACGAATGGACCAACCTATAAAAACTGGATTCAATATGAGGCTCGAGCCTATGCTCCAGTGACCTTGTCCACGGGAAAATGGTCAAAAGAGAAGAAAGGACTTGATTTTGATTATGAAAAAAAAAAAAAAAATCGTATCTTTTATTTCGCTTTTTTTTTTTAAAAGGGAAAATGACAACATTTTTTGATAAAAAATTTTAAAAAAATTTCTCACGTGAGCGACAGTAGAGAGCCTGATCGAGGAGTAGGGCAAGGAGACGGCAGCCAGCGACAGGGAGTTGAAAGAGATCGCGATTGCGGAGTAGCAACCGAAGAGAGATGTTGACACCTAATTTTGGCAAATCTAGGAAAATAAAGAAAATAAAAATTGCATTAGAACAAATAAAAGGAAAAAATGAAAAAAATGGGGGAAATTTATTTGATTGATTATGCATGGAAATTTGAAATTTTGATGAGTATTCGGATTTCGTTAAATGCAGAAGCAATTTAAAAATCAAGTGAATAAGAGGCAAGAATTTTGCAAAATGGAAGAAATTTGAGCAGGATTGAGCTGATTGCGAAATCATGCTCTGATTTGTAGCTTTGATTTAATGCGACAGAAGATGGAAACTCGAAAATTTTCCATAGAAAGCGGCCGATCGGAACCACTATAAAAGGAGTTGACCTGCACTGGGTTGAAGGGGAGGAATTCGAAATTTTGGAGAGTAAAATACATGTGGAAGTTTTGTTTTTTTTTTTTCCTTCAAGAGGAAAAAGAAATAATTCATTTATTTGTGAAAGAAAAAGCCAAAAGAGTGCTGCAAGGAGTGGACGTGAGAGAGAAGAGAGAAAAATAAAAAATTGACAAGACTCCTACTGTTCATCTTCTCCAAGGGGTTCTTTTTGCTGCACCACTTGTTCTCGAACTGCACCCCCCGGTTTCCACCACATCTCGCCACTGCTGCTGCCCCGATCTCACCGCACCAGCAGCACCGGACGCCAGGCGCCCCAACGACCGCGCTCCCGCCCTCGCCGACGCCGCGCCACTACAACACCCCTGCTCTGCCCGGGACAACGCCTGTCGATCTCCGAGCTTTGCCACGCCTCCGCACCGCCACCTCGCTGGTCCGCTCGCCTCCGCCACCGCTCTCGCCGCTCCGTCCGCATCTCAACCCGATGCCCGAAACTTGCGCTGCTCCGACGCCGCCCGAAATCGAAGCCCACAGCGACTCAAATTCCGCGCTGCCCCGACGCCACCTAAAGCCAAAGCCCACCGCGACCCACAGCCCTCACCATTGTCACCGACGCCTGTGGGACCGCTCGCCGTTGCTTCCGCTCCAACTAACCCGCAGCCGTTTCTCCGCCCCAATCGCAACGCACCCCCTACACGCCACTCAAGCTTCCCATCCGAACGACGTTCGCACCTGCAGTGCCCTGTCCGCTGTTGGCCCGCTTGCTGCCGGTGCGCCTTGCTATATCTTCTCCCGGAATTCCTCGCCGGCGACTAGCTCCAAACCGAGTGCCAAGCCCTATTTAGAAGAAAAAAAATCAAATTAGGTAGATTTACATTATTTTATTATGCAGATTTATTTTATCTATATTTTATTTATTTCTTGTTTTCCTTTAGCTGAAATGTTTCCTGTGCATATTTAGAAATTATGACATGCTACATAATTCGCAACCGCACCTGAATTTTTATTTCATCTATAAGGCTTTAGATGAAATAATTAATTAAGCGGGAATAAAATTGATATTTTGATCTTTAAGGCTTAAGATCAATTTATTGATTTTACTAGCGAAATATTATCCCTCGATCGAACAATGTATGATATCTTTGGTTTGGCTTGTCTTGATTGCTTTGTTTATTTTGAAATATGTTCGAATTAGAATATTGCATGATTTAGGGTTATCCTGCATGTTTAGGATAGGAGTTTTATTATTTCGAATTTTTTTAATTTTTTTAAAAAAATCAAATCAATCAATTTAGGTTGCTAGATTTTTAATTTTGATTGCATGTTTTATTATTTGGCAATTATTAATTTCGAAATTAAATAAAAACAAATAAAAAAAAATCAGCATGCATATGTCGTGTAGAATTAGGGCATATCATTGCATATTAGGGTAAAATTGCACTTAATTTAGTTTTAGATAATACTTTTCTTAATTCATTATAAGTTTAAGTATTTTCTTGAATAGATTGCATTTTACAATTATTTGGATTAAGATAATATTTTAGTTTAAATTAGGATTTAGCTTTACCTAATTCCTAATGCAAATTAAATAGAATCTTAATCTAGTTAAGTAATTTTCACATTTCACCAAATTTTGAATTTCAGAGAGAAGAATCGAGAGGAGCGATAGAAGGTCGGGGAAGAGGAGGAGAGGCAGCGTGAGAAAGAGAGGAATTTTTTTTTTTCTCAGAAAGGAAAATCAATTTTCCCAATTTTAGAAGGATATTTTCTATTGATTGGAAAATATTTTTTTATTACTCATTTCGCATGCCCTAAATGCTAGAAAAAACCACTGGGATTCGCCCCAGTGGCCACCCTTCCAATATGGAAGGGGGAGGTGAGGGGTTCAAATTCCCACCTTCTCAAGGGGGGATGGGGTGGGGACGCGTAAGTTTCAGGAGTGGGTTTCAACTCTCACGCCTTGCAAGAGGCAGGGCAAAAGTCTGAAAGTGAGTGTAGAATAGGAATAGAATAGACCGACAAAAAAAAAAAAAGCTAGAAAATGAGGAAATACTTTTTTCAATTTTTTTTTCCTCAAAACAAACGTAACCTAAATAAGTCAATTTATTTTTCCAATTATCCCGTACACATTCTAATGTGCAAATTGTAGGATCCCGTCTGATTTGTTTGAACCAATCCATATTCGTTGAAGGCAAAATTTGTTTCAGGCTGATGAATTTATTAACTCATTCCTACCACTTGAAGTCCTTTTATAATATTTTTATGCGACCGCACAAGAGAGAAAAACATGTATTTATCAATATAATGATTGTAATAGGACTCGATACGTATTTAAAATGACAAGAGAACGGATTAAATCTACATCGTCAAGTTTTATTATATCTGAATCTAACATTCAAAAATATTTTCATTCTTAATAAACATTACAATAGTATAATGAGCTTAACAAATGGGTTTTTTCACGAAGTTTATTAGCAAAAACTTGAGGTTCAAATTTCATATAGAGAGATCTAAATTCTCATAATATCTTGATAACATACATTAGTATTCACAACCTTTTTTTTTTTTTTTATAAAAGGAAGTGACGGATTTTATTTTATTTTATTGTGGAAGCTTCAATACGATATAATTATCACAATATTCACCTTTAATATGTCATATCCCTTGATCAATGATTTTTGTCAGTCAGTTCCTTGTGATTCCGGTTGATCGTTCCAAGCAAGCAAATTTATGAATACTTCTACAATTTACAACACTATGCTGGACCACTTCAAATGTCAATCTCAGATGGACATTTATCAACAAATGTTAACCGTTAAATGATAATACTATAAAATATACGGTTGCACAAAATGCTGTTTCAAATCTCCTCTCTCTGCGTGTTTCTAAATCCATGTATTTTCAAACCCCAGCATTTCATTATCATATAATTTGTTCTTGGGTTAGATAATGTCAAATTCAAGGATCATATAATAAAAGCATGAAAAACCATGAAATTGGTGAACTATACCTCATGTTGCGGCTCTTTGGACGCAGCAACATGTAAGACGGTATTACCATCTTTATCTTTCCAGTCCAAGATTTCTGTCAGATGAACGTGCTTAAGCCATCCTAGCAAAACATTGAATGCTTTGCTGTTGTGTTTTTTGACGGCAATGTGAACTGCAGTCTCACATCGACTCGTCAAATCTTCAATGGATGATTTGCAAGTGCAAAGGAATTCGGCTAGGAGCTCCACCTCATTGTCTTTTGCTTCACTGGCGATGTAATGCAAAGGGGTGATTCCACATCGTCCTCGAACTCGGATCAACTTAGGATCAAGGGTCATCAGTGTCCTCACAATTGAGTATTGCTTATGTTGCAAAGCCAAGTGCATGGGGCTATACCCCTCTAGATTTAGCTTCCGAGCGAACTCTGGCCACAAGATGTACATCTCCATGGCCACCTCGAATTTTCCTTCAGCCGTGGCAATGTGTAGTGGAGTATTTCAGAAGGGGTCCTTAGATACGTGATCTAAGAGCTCTTGCTCCTCCACATTTGAGTTATGTAGCAAATCAATATCGTCATGTTCGATTGCTAGTTGAAGTCGAGACTCCCTAGCCTCTCTTTCTTCTTTTTCAGGCAGACCCCTAGCCATCGTGTTTCTAGGGAAATGTAGAAGCAGAAGAGGGGCTTTGTTTGGCGATGATCGATGGAAGTAGCGAACTTGCAAAATCTGTGACACCCAGATTTTCGGGTTTTAATTTGACTAGATAAATAGGGCCGTTTTGTTCAGTTGAAACCAGGGATGGTGAAATTGGGATGCGAGTGGGCTATACTGATAAGAAAAAGTACCAATTTTATCGATGAAATATTGAATAAAATTATGGGGTCAAATTGATTTGATTCAAGTGGGATTAAGGTTCAATTTGGGAAGAAAACCTAACAAAATTCGTATGCCGCACTTACCCCCACATTTTGGCCTATCTAAAGCTTCTAGAAGGGGCATTTTTGGCAAGGAAAAGGGAGTGGAAGACAGCTGGTTCGGTTGACCTAAGAGAGAGAGAGAGTGAGAGAAAAGAAAGGAAAATTGAGTTTTTCTTCCTCCCTTCTCTCCTCCTCTGTCGACGGATCCCCCCCTTCTTCCTCTTCGGTTGCTCGGCACCATGGAAGCCGAAGAAGCCGAAGCAGCTCCGCCCGTCGCCGCCTCTCGCCGTCGTCGTCGCATGCCCGCAAGCACCGGAGCTGCTCGCACACCCAAGCCCGCCACCGTGTTGCCGTCCGCGCATCTCCGCCCCTTCTCCCTCCTCTGGTTCGAACGAAACAGAAGCAGGGATAGCAGCCATGTTGCTCGGACCAGGGCCGCCACCGACCTCCGCCTGCCGCCGCCCCGTCCGCTTCGCACTCGCCCGCGCGCCGCCGTGCACCGCTAGCTCCGTTCCCTCGCACCAGGCGACCTCCTCGAGCGAATTAGCCTCTGTTCAGCTCGGTTCTGCCCCGACCAGCTACCTCCAGCCACCGCGTAGCCTCCCCGACGTCCTCTCGCCCTCCGCCGGCCTCCCCTCGCTGCCTTAGCCGCCGGACGAGCTTTGTCCAGCCAAGAATAGTGGCTGGAAAAATGGGTTTCCAGCCCTGTTCAAGGCCATTTTGGGCCGTTTCTGGGCCCCGAACCCGAGGCCCGCTTTGGGAAGAATTGTTCCTCGCATTGCCGCTGTCGGATTGATCCGATTTGCGCGCGATTTGGTGAGTAATCTCACTAATCCCGGATTAGTTGGCTAATTATGCTTTAGGTTGGTTTAGTTTTAATTAATTATATGTAGGTTGTTAGATTAGAATTAATTAGCAATTATTAGTCAATTGTGATGCGATTTAGATAAATTGATTGCGCAATTAACAAGTAGACGTGGTCTACTATTTATTGGGAGTGTCTCAGGAATTTTCGGACCCCTAATTGAGCTTCAATTTGATGATTCGGGCCTAAGGGAGATTTTTGCATTTAAATATTAATTTTCGGAATTAAATTAAATAATTAATCATTTTCCGAAAATTCAAGGAGATGATCTGGAACCGGAATATTATGCGGATGACTATGGTGAAGTCCGTTTATTTAATCGGGCTTTATTTTAAGCTAAATTGAATTTTTATATTAATTAATTTTCGAAATTAATTATTTAATTATTATTTCTTGAAAATTCAACAGGATGGCCGTGACCGGAAAATTATGCTGATGACTGTGGTGAAGTCTGTTTATTTAATTGGACCTTATTTTGAGATAAACAGAATTTTTAATATTAAATAATTAATTTTCGAAATTAATTAATTAATTTATTATTTTTCAGAAATTAAGATGGAGATTGCCGACGACCAAAATTTCGTGCCGATTGTCATGGCGCAGTTCGTTTATTTAATCGAGTTGTATTTTGTGTTGAATTGAATTATTTATGAAATTGAGAATTATCCTTTAATGGAATAATCTTTGATTATTGATTGGAAAATAACCGGGTGTCGGTTGACAGCACCAAAAGTGTTTTGGTGGGCTATAGAGAATGGTGGGAATTATGAAAAAGGAAATTATAATATTTTGGCTAAGGCCGACTGTGTCCCCACACACGGCTATTTTATCGAGAAGGATAAAAGATGGAATGGATTGAATGGTCGGATAGTATACTATATCATCCTATGGGCTCTGATATGTCAGCTTAGCGAGAGCAGTATACTGGTGTACTATATTAGCCTACGGGCGATATGTCAGCTTAGCGCGAGCAGTACACTTTATCAGCTTAGTATGAGCATCGGGGGGTATACTATATCGGCCTTCGGGCGATATGTCAGCTTTGGGTGAGCAGTATACTGGTATACTATATCGGCCTTCGGGCGATATGCCAGCTTTGGGTGAGCAGTATACCTTATTATCAGCTTTGGGTGAGCTATGCTATCTATTTATCAGCTTTGGGTGAGCAATCCTGATTTGATAGGACTTCATAGATAGTATTGAATATGCCGACCGAGCATGGGTCATGATGGCTTGTAATCGACTAGGTCGATTGATCATTGCTTTGATTTGACGTCGTGAATTAATTGACTGATTGGAAATGACCGTGAGTGGTCTTGTTGGCATTTAATCGACTAGGTCGATTTGATCGATGCTTCGATCAGTGATATGATTGCTTGGGTGCCTATTATGAATTGTACTGACTTGCAGGTGGGATATGAGGCCAAGGTACGTCTTCTGCCCTATGCGTGTATAGGCAGCCTATAGTATAATAGTTTACTAATTGGGCTTAGTGGGGTAGAACTCGCTGAGACATAGTCTCATCCCAGTTTGGGGAAAAAAATTTCAGGACCCCGATGAGGAGTTGAGGAGGAGTCTAAGAAGGAGAACTCGGAGGTGAAACTTAAAGAGAAGGATTTTTGGAAAAAGAAGATAATCCTGGGAGGGGCCTTGAGTATGGCCTGGATTGGCTGATAGTTTATCTTTTTTTTTAGATCTCCTTTTTTATATGAATAGTTATGAAGTGGTTTGTGTTTTGTATAAAAGTTTGGTTAGAAGTTTCAATATGAAAAATATGGCCATGCTTTTCTATCACATTGTTTTATTATCTGGGGATTTATAACTGCTTCCGCATGTGCTTAAAATAACGAAAGGGTCGGCGATACTTTGTCCTGGGATATCGCATTATAAAATCGACTAATGAGAAGGATGTGTGCGTGCCCGAGGATCGGGGCGTGACAAAATCATATATTATATAGTGCCACGGTTCAATGAATATTTGATTTAGGGGAGTCAACATGTGTACAGGTGGGCCCAAAGGCAGGTGGGGGTTGAGTAGGGCCCGCCATTTCTTAGACCGGGACCGGCGCGTCATGGTCAGATTCTTAGGAAATCGAAGTCTTGTAATTTTACGTGCTTTTCGCTTTCCACTTTTGCTCTTTCGCTTTTTGTCATGTTTTGCGAGAATTGCATGACATGGTTCATCGAGAAGGAAAAATTATACCGTGTCATGGCCTGTGCGTTAAAGTCGAACTGTAAAGTACTGTATGGTATTCTCTTTCTGAAAACTTATTCAAGCATTTAATATTCTGGGGCCTCTGATGAATTTTTTCTTGAAATATTTTGGATAGAACGTTATTTATATTGGTGATATATGCGATGGCATGTTATATTGTGGTTTCAATTTGATGCTCGTAGTCAACCTACATGTGAGACATGACATACAGACCGAATCTACTTCGAGATTTAACTGTAACTAACATGTTTTTCGAAACTTAATCAAAGCGATGTCACTTTTAGGGCTTAAAAATAGCAGCTATGGTTACTGAGCTTCATGCCTCGCAAAGTGTGACTGTAAGGTAATCTTGTTATTGTGACTTCCTTCCCGTCATGCCCTCGAATTTTCTAAGGTAAGAGAAAATCAATCACACCTTACTTGTTATTGCTAATCCTAAACTAATGAAGATAATTTGTAGAATTTAATAATACATATGAGGATTTAATAGCACCAGACCTATTTCTGTCTTTATTTGAGACAAGCTCACTTATAAACCCAAGCACATGATTATCTCCTCGAGCACATAATCTCCCATCGATTCTTCAATTCGATTCAATACATGGAGGCTAGTTCTCTACATATTACCTATGAAGCACCGACACTCTCCAAGAGCCTTCGTGTCATGTTAGACACTTCGACACATGTTGTATCGGACACTTCGACACGTGTCCGACACTCTACAATACTCTTCGACACTCGGTCAACACGTGTCAGAAAATCCGACACTTGATCGACTTTCTCGACTCTCTTCGACACTCGAGTCGAAATTCTGACATACGAGTTTCGACACGTGATTCCGATAACAAGGTCAATTTTAAAAATTCAATAAATGAGAGGTCTATATGTGTGTGTGTGTGTGTGTGTGTGTGTGAAAAATAAAAAAACAAAAATAAAAAAATAAATGGAGAAAGAAAAAGAAACCTAGTCCTACTTCCTATGATACACAATTCACCCCTAAAAAAAAATGATAAGTGGATAAAAAATAGGGAAAATCTCAAATGAGGGCCTAAAGTGGATTCATTTTCTCAAAAAAGGACCCAAAATGGACACTGTATCAAATAAGGACCCAAAATGGCTAATTTTGTCTCAAATGAGGACCCAAACTTTTAATCTTATTTACAGCTTGGGGTAGTTTTGTCCAAGAACATTTTTTCTTTAATTTTTTTTCTTTCTTCATCTTCCTCACACCTCCTCCTTCACTCTACATTGCCTCCTTCTTCAACACCATAATCAGGGCCCCTACCAATGACCTCGTGAGCTTCATGTCATCATGTAGTTGGTCCTAGTGACAAGAAGTCGGATTGGAGTTATTAGCTACCGGTCACCTTCTCGGATACAAAAATCCTTAGTTCCTCAAGATGCATCAAATCTCGGCTCGCTTGTGCTCAGCCTAAAGCTCATATTGACCTCCATCTGACGACGACGATGCTGGATTTTCTATTAGGGGCAACAGTCGATGAGGTCGAGAGCTCGAATAGGACTTGTCAATGGCAGCAATGGGGCAACAAAGTACAACAATTTCTATAGTTAATGATGTCAAATACGACTAATGATCAATCTCAAGATGGGGTATCGATTGAGAAGAAGAGCCGTGTCGATGAGAATGGCAAGAGTGTGAGTGGGTGTCTCCAAACTAGAGATTATTGAAAGGAGCCATTGGCATTGCAAAGGGGAAGGGGGATCTTTGAAAGATTGAATTTACGCAAGAGAGGCAAACCCAAATTTGAAATTGATGAGGAAAACTCTTGCCGAGGTTGAAATAGTCGCTAGTTAAAACAAAATTGTTCTTTGGCGTGAAATTATTGATCACCAAGTGTTAATTGAATAGAGGCATAAGTTAGTCAAACAAGACGATTTGGCAATGCTTGGATATCGCTACTCTGTTGTTGGCAAGCAGGACCGAAAACATCACAAAAAATTGCGGTTGCTGGGTTAGCAGGAGGCCTGGAATAAGTGGAGTTTGATGCACTCTCGAGGTGAGATAAATACGTCGCCAAAGGGATTAGTTGCATAGCTTGGGAGTTGGACAAGAAGTTGAGTCTCGGCAAAAGTAGATTCATATTATGGCTTTGAGATCAGAATTTGCAATGAATTTGCAATGAATGTTGGAATAAAAAGAACTTATTTTTGAAAGCTCATTTCGGCTTCATGGAATATTCTACAAACCATTTTGAGAAGCGAAATTTAAAATTTTCAATGAGTTAGACTACGTTGTAATGGCTTGTGTTAAAGAAAACCCAACCTTGGTCATACAACGAGATGACACAAAGAGCGATGGAGGGGCTGATAATGGAGGTGATGTAGAGAGTGAGAAAGATGAAGAAAGAAAAAAGAAGAAAGAGAGAGACAAAAAATAAACAACAATGTTTTTGGACAAAAGTACCCCTGATTGTGAGTAAAATTAGAAATTTAGGTCCTTAATTGATACTAAGTTAGCCACTCTGGGTCCTTATTTGAGACAGTGTCCACTTTAGGTTCTTTTTTGAGAAAATGGCTCAACTTCAGGTCCTTATTTGAGATTTTCCCAAAAAAATATACATATCAATGATCAAACACCATTTGTAAAAGAAGAATAGTGTCTCACTTTCTTTCCTAAAAGTCGAAATTGCGATGACTACGCGAAAGACCAAAAAGCAAAGTGCTGGTAATCATTGAAAAAAAAAAAGGAAAATGCTAAATTTGCTGTCACATGTAAATCGTTTGTTCTCCTTGTCGGGAAAAAAGGAGAATTCTTGGAGAATTATTGGACGCGAAAAGTACTTTACATCCTTGACTAGTTAATGGCATCTTCAAACTTGATTATTGTGTAAGGCTCCAGCCCCCTTAAAAGTGTTACTTTGTTTCTTATGATGTTGGCACAGGGCAAGATTTGTAATCCAAATATGCTCAAGTCATCCATGTGTTCAGCAGACAATAAATTGTCGGACCATCAATTCATATATTAAAGATTCAACCTATTCTCTGCCCTACGACACAAAAAGAAAACAAAGAAGTCCAGTAGTTCACACCCAATTTGGAGGGAGCACATGCTAAGAAGTGGAAGCAATTCTTCTTCATGCACAAAAACGTTTATGAATTCCTATCTAATCAATGGATTGATATCCTTTACATGTATCTATCTTCTTAAATAATTATACTATACTACATGTGCTGTTGGCTGTTCAAATTTGTTGTTCTTTCTTTTTATCCTTTTTATCCTGTCCTCCCATTTTTCTTTCGTTTCCCTTTTCCCTTCTTGTTACTACCTTCGCTAGAAGTGAACCACCAAAGATAAACTAATGGGTTACTAAGTAAATACTTAGCACGGACTCTCCCAAATCCATGCCAATCACAACTTTACTGTTTTAAATTTAATTAATTAGGCAGGCAAATCATTTCATTTTAGAGTCGCCATTAATCTATTATGGATTCTTAGAAATCCAAGTAAAACATGAAAAAACATCCTATTTTATGAACTAGAGATTTCGTAGATATGGAGACTTGATTACACTAAATAAATATAATGCTCTTTCGATATCTTTTCTCTTTATTTAAAATATAGTCCGAAGCAGTCTTGGTCAATTTTAATTTTTTAACCACTAATATGTGATGAGTGATCACATGGGTACACAGATAGTAATTTAACACTAAAAAATCAAAGCAATATATAAATTATTTAGTGAATAGGAAAAGCTTGATGTACTAATCAATAGTAAATCTCCGTCAAAGACATACTTCCAGAAATTTTTCTCATCAATTCCATCAGACAACATCAAGAACAATGTCTTACTGTATCTTCACAAAATTTAACCACGATCCAACAGTTATTAAATGTCCATTTGTTGATCCCGTGAACTATACGCTGGAATTGTTATGTTGCCAAGGAGGCGAGGTTCGCCTTTTTCTTTTTTACTTTTTTCTTTTTTACTTTTTTTTTTTTTAACATTAACGTCCTTGTTTGTGTATCTGTGCCTTCCATATATATTGTCGCCCCCTCAATTTTGAGAGAAAAGAGTGCTTATATAGGCGTAGGATTAGGGTTATCTCAAGATACCAATCAATGCATCACTTTCCTATTTTAAACGAAATAGATATATGGACTTCCTCACCTTAGGAATTTTTATATCACATTGTAATTACTTCCATAAAATTAAAATCCTCGACAATAATATATCTTTTCCTTAAATGTAATTAGATAATGCAATCTTAATTAGTTTGGCATGCCCACGTGCTAAGCACAAGCAGTTTTTGGCCATAAGGGTTATCCAATGGGCTTGACCAAATTTCATGCTTCTGCAGGCTTATTCCAGATAATTTAATTAAGCTTGTAGTGCTCAAAAAGTCTAAATTAAATGCAATTTATGTGGGCTTTATTATCTATAGGATGCTCACAATAAATACAATTAATAACGTCTTTAGTGTTCACGCAGGTCATTAATTGCAAATTGCACTATCTGTCCTGATTTATTTGAACAAGACTCTATTCATATGGACAAATTTGATTTTTGCGCTGATAAATTTATATTAATTCCATCTCTCTTACGTAACAAGCATATGGGAGTCGAGGAAATAGAAAAATCAAACTTGTATTTCCTTCAATTAAATCGAATTCTATCACTATATATGTACACAGAGAGAGAGGTCAAATTAATGTCTCGCGATGGTGGGAAGTTCAACAGGAGATAAAGACGTGTACAAATCAATATAGTGATTCTGAAAGGATGCGATGAGGAGTTAACAGGGTAAGAGAGAGAGATCAAATCGACAAATTGTCGACTTTTCAATATAACAATCGAACTTCGACGAAAAACTATGATGATGATGACGCTGATGACCCAACAGTTAAGAATTTTCGTTCTTAATAAATATTATAATATGATAAGACACTCAACATATGGATTTTTACTAAGTTAATTGAGAAAAGTCTAATTAATATAGAGAGGAAGTTGAAAAATAACGTGATTTTATATATTATTGATCACAATTGATGTATAAATGCGTTAGATTTTTTCTTGTCGAGGCTTCAATACGATCAAACTATCACAATATTCACCTATAATAGGTCACACTCCTCCATCAATCATTTTTGTTGGTCGTTTTTTTTGTGTTTCTGGCGGCACTCCAAGCAATTAAATTTATGGACATTTTTATAGTTTACGACACCATGCCATACAACTTCAAATATCAATTGTTAGATAGACATTTGTTCTTGGATTACATAATGTCAAATCCAAGGATCAAACAATAAAAGCAAGAATATTTACAAAATCAATGGACCATATCTCTAGCTTAAAGATTTGTGTCAGGTAGACTCACTTAAGCCATTTAAGTAAAACCTTCAATGCTTTGAGATTGTGGTTCTTGACAGCAACGTGAACTGCAGTCTCGCATTGGATTGTCAAATTTTCGATTGATGATTTGCAAGCAAATAGGAATTCGGATAGGGGTTTCGGGAGCTCCACGTTCTCTTGCTTGTTGTCTCCCTTTTTTCCCTACTACAAAATGCAAATGGGTGATCCCACCTCATCTTCAGACTTGAATCAACTTCGAGTCAAGGTTCATCAATGTCCTCACAGTGTGATAATGCTCATGTTGCATAACCAAGTGCATTAGGCATTTCCGAGCAAACGACGGCTTCAAGATGCCCATCTCCATGGCCACGTCAGTTTTTCTGATGGCCTAGGCAATGTGTAGTGGAGTGGATAGGCGATCTTAGAGCACTTGCTCCTCCGCAAGTTACGTACTTCAGCAACATCATCATTTGCTATTGCTTGTTGAAACCAAAATTCCCTAGCCACTCTTTTTTCTTTCTAGGCCAGACTCCTGGCCATCGTGTTACCAGGAAAATGTAGGAGTAGAGGGGCTTTGATCGGGGAGGATTGGTGGAAGTAGCGAACTTTGCAAAATCATAAATCGGATAGTGCCGCGGTCAACGAATATTTAATTAGTTGAGTCAACAAGTGTACAGTTGGGCCCATGGCAAGTTGGGGGTGAGGGGGGCCAAACACATCTTAGACCGATGCGTATTGCGCACTGGTCAGATTCTCAGGAAATAACTGGTCAGTTTTTATGTGTTTGCAAGAATTGCATGACATGATTTACGAAAAGGGAAAAAACTATACTAGGTCATGGCCCGTATGTTGAAGTCGAACTGTAAAGTACCGTGTGTTATGTCTTTCTCAAAACTGGATCAAGGATACTTTGGAGCCTCGGATAAGTGTTGTCTGGAAAAATTTTAAATGGAATGTCAATATGGCATGTTGTATTATCGCTTTGATTTGATGCTTGTAGTCAATCTACATATTGAGACACAACATGATGTACATGTGTACTGACCAATTCTATTTTGGAGCTTAATCACAACCAACGTGTTGTTTGAAACTTAATCAGAGCAAAGTGATTTTCGAGAATTAACAATAGTGGATATAAATTTTGTGCCTCATTACCTGGCGAAGCGTGACTGTAAGGTCTTCTTGACATAAGCATAGGATGAGTTTGACACATGCTAGCTATACTATATTACCTTGGTTATATATGGTGTATATCTTATGATATGTTGGAATATATGTAATGCTTGTGAAATGAGTAAATGTGATGCATATTTGTTTCTAAAGCTGCATTATTCTTTGCTTCATCCCAAAGGAACCGCGATTTTGCTCACGGGGGAGTTCTCTCTCCACTATCAATTTCCTTTTTCCTCTCTTTCATTTCTCCATGTAAAGTGAAGAAAGAACGAAGCTGAGAGCAAAACAAATAAAGGAAAAGAAAAGAAGAAAGCAAAAGTGCCACTTCCCTACCTATAACCTATCGAATCTTTCCCAGGTAATAGAAAAGCATTCACGCCTTACTTGTTATTGCTAATCACAAACAAATACGATAATTTGCAGAATTTAATCATACATTTGAAGAGTTTATAGCACCAGATCTCCTTCCTCCTTTATTTGAAACGGGTCCACTTATAAACCTAAATGCACGATTATCTCCTCAAGCTCAAGACCTCGCATTGGTTGTTGATTCAATTCAATAAATGGAGGCAAGTTCTCTATTCGTTACTATAACAGTTTATGAATGAAGATTTCGAGTTTTGAGTTTGACGTCGAATTAGCTCAGAAAATAAAGCTCTTTTAATCAGGGGTGCACGACACGTTTGACAATTTGTTTATAAACGTGTGAATCATTGGTGGGCTCTTCACCACTTGGTCGTCTTTAATGAAATTGGCAGTTGAGCTTTCCATAATCATGTATCCGATGGCTGCTATAATAATTCACTTGCTTTTAATCTCTAAGGCTACGTTTGGTCGTTCGGATTTTTAATCGGGATAGGATTGGATAGGATAGGATATAAAATCCTAGAATTTTTTTATATCCCATCCAGTGTTTGGTGAATCACAGTATTAAAGTTGGATATGTTCACATCATGTACATTTTTTTTTTTATATAAACGGCATATCATTATAAATGAACCTAAATGTTCATAAATGAATATGGTGAAAATATCTCATAACACTATTCCTTAATTTATTTATTATTTATTATTTATTTTATTTTTCCTCTTTTTTATATTATTTTCATTATTATTTCTTTTTCCCTTTCATCATTCTTTAATAAAAATTTATCAAATAGTAAACTGTACTAACATATTTAAAATACAAAAATACCTAAAATATATAATAAATATAAATATTTAATTTATAGATTGAATGTTTATTATAAAATAGAATTAAAATAAGATTAATTAAAATAAATTTTTATTTTTATTTTTATTTTCTTAAATTAGAATTCAAATATTATTTATATCGAAATATAATTTCAATTTTGTTAATTTAATAAATTTGATATTCAAGAAAAATAACTTTCCTATTATGGACGTTAGAAATCTATCCACCTTTATCCCACCTATGTATTGCAAAACCGAAATGCAAAATTAGTTTACATAGCTACTAGTTTATTTTGGGGAGGGTTAGATATTTAAACTTAATTATCTCATATCCTATGACTATGAAAAGTCGACCTTTAGTTGGAATTTGGAATTTCAGAACAACCATATAAATAATGATAATTTACGAGACTAAAATTTATCACTAGTTGGATCTTCTTCAATCCATATAATAAAGGTTCAACCTATCGTCTGCCCCACCATACAAAAGAAAACAAAGAAGACCAATAATCCACAGCCAATTTGGAGAGAGCACGTTCTAAAAAGTGGAAGCAATTCTTCTTTTGTTCGAAGAAACGTTCATGAATTGCTTATTAATCGAACGATTGATATCCTCCAAAATTACGAGATAAAGTGACAATATTTACTAAATGTGATGCATATCCTCCAAACATTAATGAGCTGAGGAATGATTTACAAAGGTTGACAAATGATCCTCATACGGATAAAGAAAGCAAGACAGCGAAAAGGATAACTCAGGAAATTGAAAAACTATGGCAACAAGAGGAGATGTACTGGGGTATGCGCTCTAGAATTACATGGCTAAAATGGGGAGATAGGAACACAAAATTTTCTCATGCAACCACGATTCAGAGGAGATCTAGAAACAGAATTACCTTGCTCAAAAATGCTGATGATGAATGGGTGAAGGAGGATAAGCCCTTGAAGAAAATAATAGCATCATACTTTAGTAACTTATATAAATCAGTGGGGCAGCACAACCTACAACCTGTCATACAACAAATTCCAACTTCAGTTGATGAGAACATGAATCAAAGGTTAGTAGAACCAGTCACAATGGAGGAAATCACAGCAGTAATGCAATAGCTAGGGACATCTAAGGCTCCTAGACCAAATGGGCTGAATGGATTATTCTATCGCAGTCATTAGACATATATAAGAAAAGATATATTCAGCGAAGTGCAGAACTTTTTTGAGATGGGTTACCTAAACCCTGATATAAACAAAACCCAAATCACCCTTATCCCCAAAATCCCCAACCCCAAAAAGCTTGAACAATTCGGCCAATTAGCCTTTGCAACTTTGTTTATAAAATAATCTCTAAGGTGATGACAAATAGACTGAAACCCATGCTACCAAGTATCATTGCAAAAGAACATAGTGCTTTTGTGGGGGGAAGACAAATTCAAGACAATATTCTTATTGCGCAAGAAGTACTCCATAAGCTGCGAACTCGGGAGAGAAAACGTAAATTCCAAGTGGTGCTAAAGTTAGATATGCAAAAGGCCTATGACCGAATTGAATGGGATTTCCTTCGAGAATGTTTGCTTAAGATGGGTTTCTGTGAGAAGTGGGTGCAATGGGTGATGCAATGGGTGTCAATGGTCTCATTCAGCATTAATTTTAATGGCAAGCCTCAGCCTTTCTTCAAGCCTACACAAGGGATTCGCCAAGGTGATCCTCTATCCCCCTACCTATTTATGTCACGCCCTGATCCTCGGGGACACGCCCATCCTTCAGTTTGGTCACTTGTTAAAGTGCGATATCCCATGACTAATTACCGCCGACCCTTTCTTTTTATTATGCATGCGGAAGCAGTTATAAATCCCCAGACAATAAAACAATGGGATAGAAAAGTAGGCCATATTTTTCATATTGAAATTCACAACCACACTTTCATTAACAGCACAACTTATAGTATATTTACAATACTATTTACAGCATAAAAGTCTCACACCTATCTATACTAAAACATGGTTCACAAAAGGGATGGAATCTCAATCCACATCTGGGTTGTACTCAAGATCCATCTCTGGATCATCTTCTACTTCAAAATACTTTCTCCCCTTCAGGTTCTTCCTCCTCAGTTTTTCCTCAGGGTCCTGAAATGGTTATTTAATAACCAATTAGACCACGTCTCAGCGAGTCCTACCCCTTAAGACTCGATTAGTAAACTAATACACCATACGGTTGCCTAAGCACAACACGAGTTAGAGGACTTACCTTGACCTCAGTTCCAACCTGCAATTCAAGGTTAAACACAGATATTCAAACAATTCACGACATCCGATCAAGCACTGGTCAATCGACTAAGTCGATTACATATCAGTCAGACCCTCTCTAGGTCATTCCCACTCATACCATGATTTCCCAGTGGTGTACTCATTCACCAAATCACATGTGTTTCTCGAGCATCGTTTTCGCCAATGACATACCGATCACCGACACCGTGCGTTCTTTAAGGTGCCATTTTCACCAGTGATATCCTCGATCACCGAACCACGTGTGCTTTCTAGGGCGCCGTTTTCGCCAATGTGATATCAACAATAGACAACATCGTGAGTTCTTTAAGGCGTTATTTTCACCAGTGATATTTCCTTAATCACCAAACCACGTTTGTCTATAAGTCATTCACGTGCGTTCTTTAAGGCGTCGTTTTCGCCAGTGATACTTCCAATCATCGAACCACGTATATCCAATAATATCGTACCTGATTGGTCTCAACCAATAATGTTCTCAGTTAGCTCTCACCATTCTCCCTGCTATATAGCCCATTAATGTACTGGCACTATATACCCATGCTCGGCCATTACCGATCAAATATTCTATAACAAACAATTTAGGACAATTCCTCAAATTTCACAATTTAAATCAATTCCATAAAAATTGATGCTCAATTAAATAAACGGACTGCACCACGACAATCGACACGAAATTTTGGTCACTGGCCATCCCGGTTGAATTTCCGGAAAAATAAATAATTAAATAAATAATTTCGAAAATTAAATAAATAATTATAAAAAAAATCCAATTTATGCTCGTATTGCCTTATTGGAGCCCGAAACGAGTCGGGAAAAATCCTGAAATACATTCAACAAATAACCAAACCTTTCTACTTGCTAATAACTAGGTCTAACCACCTAACATGCATCATTAAGTCACTAAATTAATTGTTCTAACCTAATCTAACCACCTAATTGCACTTAATTAAATCTAACCAACCCTAAGCATAATTAGCAAACTAATAAAGCATTAGTGAGTAAAACTCACTTGCACTAAACGAAGACCGGAATGCGGCGACAACAACGCAACGGCGGCCTAAAACGGGCTTGGACCGAGCCTAAGACTTGGCCCAACAAATCTCAGCCCAACTGAGATTTGGTCTTGCTTTTGGGCCGGACCCAAGTTGGGCTGGGCCTGCTAAATTTCTGGACTAAACTAACTTGGGCTTCAAATTGAGGGCTGAAATTGGGCCTCAATCTTGCAGGCTTGAAGACCGAAATTCACGGGCTGAGATTGGCTGTTGATGGACTTCAATTGGGCCGAACATGCTGGAGTCTACATCAAAGCTGGGCCTGAAGATTTGCGTGGGCTGCTACTGAAATTTTGGGCCGAAGATGCTGGATTGGGGGTTGCTTCGGTGGAGCTATTGGCGGGTCAACAACCGAAGCTAGCTGGGAAATTTTGACTCGGTGAAGGCGTGGCTTCTTCAAGCGGCGTTGCTGTCGTTGAACTCTTGGCAGCAGCAGCAAGGAAGTCGAGCTGCAAACGTCAAGAACAAAGGGGATGGAGCGGCAGAAGGTTGTCCGGGCTTGGAGATGGGTTGATCCGAAGCTGCTTCGCTGCCGTTGAAGAGCTTGGAGGAGTAAAATCGCTGGTGGAACCGTGACGTGCAGTGAAGACACACGGCAGCAGGATCAACAAAGCAGGAACTCAGGTAACTTCGATGGAGAAGCGTGGAGAATTCGGTGGACTCGGGCTTCATGGAAGTTGGTCAACCAGGGCTTCGACGGTCCGTTTGTTGACCGAAGCAGAAGGAGGAGCGGGCAGGTGGCAGCGTGGAGATGGAGCGGTGGCGTGCAATCAGGTGACGTGCATGGAGATGGGGGCTTCACCGCTTGCTGACCTCCGCCCATTGAACTGAAGATGTGCAGTTGTGGCGTGGCTGCTGCCTGTCTTCTTGCGATGGAATTTACGCGGACAAGTGGCCGAGATGGAGGGAGCAGTCGCACGAAATGGGAATGATGGAAGGGAAGCATCTCACGGCAGCAAGTTGGAGAGGATGAGGGAGACTTGGGCTCCACTTGGTTGGATATTTTGCAAAATATCTTCCAAAAGCCATCCTTAGCCATGCATTAATACTTGGCCTTCAATAGGCCATCCAAATGTCCTATATAACCTCCCAAGTGGTCCAATTTTGCTAGGCTAAAGAGGGGTTACGAAATTGAGAGAGAGATGGCCTCAATTGGTTCTAAATCCCTCTTGATTTCCTCTCAATTTGATTCTCACAAATTCAATTGATCATTCATTGATCATCTCTGCATTTTTCCTCACTCAAGAATCCACCAAAAATCCAAATTGATACCAATGTTGCACACCCCCATCTTAAGATTCAATTTTAACTAAGTTTGAACTAAATTTCAATTCCAATCTCTCCAAATTGAGGTCCAATTTTGATGTAGAAAAATCTCAAGAAATTTTCTATAAATCTCCGACACACATAGGCTCAACCCGAAAGCCCAATTTTCCATCAATTTAGCCAATCTGAATTTCCGCCGAATTTCCGCGACGTCCAAAACAGTTTTCCGTAAAATTTCCTGAATCTCCGAAAAATCTTCTGAGACTGAGTTGACGTTCCTAAAATAGCTTGTGACACCACCGAACTTTCGATTTCTGAAATCTGACTCAAATTGACGGTTAATTTCACTCCGGCGCGCTTTTAGCGTGACCTAGACTACCGGGTAGTTTTCAGAACTTTTTAAGTGCAAATGACCCGTGGTCGATTTTCTTCGAGCCACTATGAACCCACTTGACTCATTGGCGACTCTCGCTTGTCGTGAAAATCTCAAGGACTCAAATACGGACACAGGGTACCAAAACAATAAGAAAATTAGCCTAGAGCCAGTCAACGAGAATTTTCCAATTTAGTGGAGTCACCCATGATCGGCCACACATCTTAGTCGAACAGATCTATCTCTGATCTCAAATCGATTTTTAACTGTGCCGTAATGGCCTCTAAGATGGACACGGTCGAGAAGCCGATTCACGATCGAGTTCTCAAGTCTAATTGCTTTAAAATTCCTAATAATTTCCCTAGATAGTCTAGTTATCTCAAGAATGATCAATTCTGAGAATAGCCCTATAGACGTGTTAATGAAATGCCCGATTTATTCAATAGAAGACAGGGTTGAAAATCTGGATGTCACAACTCTTCCCCTCTTATAAAAATTTCGTCCTCGAAATTTAAACCTTACAAGACTTAATCAAAAAGGTGGGGGTACAACTCTCTCATTGACTCCTCAGTCTCCCATGTTGCTCCTTCAGTACCGTGGTGTTGCCAGACCACTTTGACCAACCAGATGGTCTTTGTACGCAGAATTTGCTCTTTACGATCGACAATCTAAACCGGTCTTTCGACGTTTGACACACGGTCATCCACGTCCAATTCCTCGAAATTGAGCATGTGGGTCGGGTCAGGCTCGTACTTCCTTAACATCGACACGTGAAAGACATCATGCACTTGTGCCAATCTTGGCGGTAATGCAAGACGATACGCTAGATTCCCGATTCTTTCAAGAATCTCAAACGGACCTACGTACCTCGGACTCAGTTTGCCTTTCTTACAAAAGCGTGAAGTTCCTCTCATTGGTGACACTTTCAAAAAGACGTGATCACCAACTTGGAATTCCAGCAATCTCCAACGCTTGTCTGCATAACCTTTCTGCCTGCTCTGCGCTGTTTTCAATTTGTTTCTGATTACTGCCACGGCCTCTACTTACTGTTGAACTAACTCTGGACTTGTGATCTTTCTTTCCCCTACTTCATCCCAACACACTGGAGTTCTGCACGCTTTGCCATATAATGCTTCAAAAGGAGCCATCTGAATACTCTGCTGATAACTGTTATTGTAGGCAAATTCTACCAGATGGAGCTGATTCTCCCAACTTCCCTTGAAGTCTATAACACACGCTCTCAGCATGTCCTCGAGAGTCTGAATTATCCTCTCAGACTGGCCATCCGTTTAAGGATGATATGCCATACTGTACTGAAGCTTTGTGCCAAGAGCACTCTACAAGCTCTTCCAAAAAGCAGCAGTAAATATCGGGTCTCGATCTGACGTTATCGTAACCGGCACTCCATGCATTTGAACCACTTGACGTATGTATAGGTCTGCGTGCCTATCCAAACTGAGGTCCTTTCGAACTGCAATGAAGTGAGCCGACTTGGTCAATCTGTCGACTACCACCCAGATCGAATCATTCCCTCTTTGACTTCTTGGTAGTCCAGTCACGAAATCCATCGTGATATGCTCCCATTTCCATTCTAGGATTGCGAGAGGTTGCAGAAGTCCTCCCGGCTTGCAATGTTGGGCTTTTACTTGTTGACATGTCAAACACTTGGCCACATGTTTGGCGATATCCGCCTTCATACCTGACCACCAATAGTGTTGACGCAGATTCCAATACATTTTAGTGCTTCCAAGATGAATGCTGTAACTACTATGATGTGCTTTAGATAAGATTTCTTCTCTAAGCTCTACATCGTCAGGTACAACGAATCATCCTTGGAATCTTAGTGTCCCATCATCAACGATCTAAAAATCAGCCCTTCTTTTCTTTGTGTTTTCCTGAAGAATTCTCTGTACATCTGGGTCTGTCGGTTGGAGTTGTTTGATTCTAACCTGGACATCCGGTTCAATTCTGAGGTCTCAACTGACGGGAGGCGTATGCAACAACCCTACCATGTTGCATCAGCACGCAACCCAACCCTCTAAATGATGCATCATTGTAGATCTCGAATCCTCTAGGACCAGATGGAATTGTCAGCACATGTGGGGTAGTCAGCTTTTCCTTCAGTTCTTGAAAACTACGCTCGCACTTGTCTGTCCATATGAACTTCTCGTTTTTCTTTGTGAGCTTAGTTAGAGGCGATGCTAACGTTAAGAAACCTTCTACAAATCGTCTGTAATACCCTGCCAAACCCAGAAAACTTCTTATCTCTGTCACTGTGGTCGGTCTTCGCCACTTTATTACGGTTTCTTTCTTACTCGGGTCGACGGAGATTCCTTCTCCAGAAATTACATGACCTAAGAACGCAACACGAGTCAACCAAAACTCGCATTTGCTAAACTTAGCATACAACTAATGCGTCCTTAAGGTCTAGAGTACTAATCTCAGGTGATTCTCATGCTCTTCATCACTCCTCGAATAGACCAAGATATCATCAATGAACACGATCACAAATTGATCTAAATATTCCTTAAATATCCGATTCATCATATCCATGAAGGCAGCTGGAGCATTCGTCAACCCGAATGGCATCATTGTAAACTCATAGTGACCATACCGAGTACGAAATGCTGACTTAGGAATATCCTCTTTCTTAATTCTCAGCTGATGATATCCCGTCCTCAAATCAATCTTCGAGAACATTGACACTCCTTGTAACTGATCGAACAGATCATCAATCCTTGGGAGTGGATACTTATTCTTAATGGTCACTTGGTTGAGTTGTCTATAATCGATGCACAAACGCAATGAATCATCTTTCTTCTTTACAAAAAAAACTGGCGCTCCCCAAGGTGATACGCTAGGACGAATAAATCCTTTATCTAATAATTCCTGCATCTGTACTTTCAATTCTTTCAATTCTGTCAATGCCATTCTATACGGTGCCTTTGAGATCGGCTCTGTCCTCGGTGCTAGTTCAATCACAAATTCAATCTCTCTTTCTGGCGGTAGACCTAGCAATTCCTTTGGAAAGACATCTGGAAATTCTTGAACTACTGGAATGTCTTCCACTTTCAGCTCCTCAACTGTCGTATCCATGACAGTTGCCAGGTAACCTTGACAACCCTCGTCTAACAGACGAGTTGCCTCTGGTGACGAGATTAAGGAAACCGTGGGTCCTCCTCGATTCCCAGCAAACTCGAAGCTCTCACCCTCTATCGGGTCAAACTGAATCGCTTTACGATAACAGTCCATTTTAGCTCTTTGCTTTGTGAGCCAGTCCATGCCAATTATTAAATGAAAGTCATACATGGCTAGGACTAAAAGATTTATTTTCCCCTCTCACTCACCAATCACTAACTTGCGCCCCGAATAACCCAAAGCAGTAATAACCTTATCTTTCAAGGGTGTAGATATGCACATTGCCGACTCCAATAATATAGGACTGACTCCTATCAACTTAACATACTGTTAGCAATAAATGAGTGAGTTGCTCCCGGATCAAACAAAGCATAAGCAAGTTGGTCGTTGAGCGAAACCATACCTGTTATCACGTTAGGCGTAGCTTCCGCCTGACCTTGTGTGATTGCATACACAGTGCCCTGAGCTGGAGGTCTCTGCTGTCCTCCTTGCGGCACGTTCTGAGGGGCATACCCTCTTATTTGTCCTCTCGGTGGTGGTGGTGGCGGTGGCAATTGCGGTTGTTCTCTCTGCTTCTTTGGACAATACCTTGCAATGTGGCCCTATTGGCCACACTCGAAACAGGCTCCTGCCTTGCTGAGCACGGAGCTGTCCCGTGTCGCCTTCCACAAAAGCGACATATACCCGTGTTATTGGACTTCTGTCTATTGAATCTGCTCCTCTTGAAGGGTGAGGCATGGGATCTACCTCCGGGCATGGGTCTTTTTCCTTGACGAATATTCTCTCGATGAGAGTTAAATCTCGACCCAGATGAGGCTGCTCTGTCATTCTGATCTCTCTCGATCATTTGGGCTCTCTCATAAAGATCATTATAAGTCCTCAGGTTCAGGGAAACCAATGTACTTAAGTCTGGCTTGAATCCTTCTCTGAACCTCCTCGCTCGGTTTACTGGATTTGCAATTAATTTAGGAGCATACTGCGAAAGCTCAGCGAACTTCGCCTCATATTGATCGATGGTTAAGGAACCCTGGCGAAGACGTTGAAATTCTGCCATCTTCACCTCTTTGGCAGTTTCTGAGAAATATTTGACATTAAAAGCCTCTAGAAAGGTGTTCCACTCTGGAACAACGCCTTCTGGGAATATGGTTCCTCGAGTCGTCTTCCACCAAGTATTTGCAACTCCATCCAGTTGGTAAGTTGCAAGTAGTACCTTTTCAGTTTCATTGCACATTAGTAGTGCAAAAGCTTTCTCCAATTTCTGGATCCATGAAGTAGCAGCTTCAGGGTCTCTGGTCCCGGTAAACTGAGGCAGATTCAGCTTTAGGAATTGTTCTACCAACTGATGAATTGGTCTGTTCCCGACCACTATTCCGGGTGGACCTTCAGCTTGAGCTGCGGCAGGTGCGGTAGCAGGTACGGCGGCAGCAACGGCAGCATTGGCAGCAGCAATGGCGGCGGCTCCAACAGCAGCAGTAAAGGCGGCAATTTGATATCGGGCCTGTTGCCCCATCATCTCCCGCATAACATCTATAGCTTGGTTGATTCCAACCGTTGCTTGCTCACCCGGGGTTGCTACCCCCGCACCAACAAGAGGTGGTGCTACTCTAGCATCTATAACAGGTGGAATCATTCCACTCGCACAAGCCTGTGCTGGCGCTCGACCATGGCCTCTGATATAGCTAGTATGAGTACCTAGAGGGGGGGTGAATAGGTATATAAAAAATTTCTCGAAGCTTGCACGATATTTAAACAGTTAATGATTCAATCGCAAGAGTTAAATATCAATCGAGAGACTGAGTAAGGGAAAGAGAGAATTGAACACTCAGTTTATAGTGGTTCGGCTTGATTCAAGCCTACGTCCACTCTTCTGCACTGACAGCCGATTGGCTGGATTCCACTATGATCAAAGAGATGTTACAGTGTTGATCTTCCTTGATTTCTAGGTGTAGATGATCTACCACACTCACTCAAGGCGTCACCAAGTATATACTCTCTCTGTTTACAATTTCGCTCGAACAGTCTCAAATAACAATCAAGGATCTTCAGACTCTGGAATTTTTCTATCAATCACACTCACAAAACAACTAGAACGTCTTCTTTTTATACTCCTTTATGCCATCATAGCCGTTGGCGCTTACCAAAGGAATTCCTCCAATCTACCCGTTGGACGGAATCAATCAAGAAGATCATCCGAACTATTTAAGGAATCTGATGATAGCCCATCAATCCTGTTCGCCCATACAATCAGGATCTCGGTTTCCATGAATAGAACATTCCAAGATTATTTCGTCGACCAACGGATCTTCAATCGATCTTAGATAAGAATTAAAGAATCCGAAATGATTATCCAACCAAAGAATCTATTCCAGAGAATAGGATCGAATCCTCAACCATAAACCTCGGCTTTGGATTTCCTTCGTCACTGGATTAGAAAGACTGTCAGTGAGAATAGACTTAAGTCTTGAGTCTTGAGTCTTAAGTCTTGAGTCTTGAGTCTTGAGTCTTGAGTCTTGGGTCTTGAGTCTCGAGAGAACAAAGTCTTCAGACTTTAAACTGACGGTCTCCGAACATCCAGACTTAGACTGAAAGAAACGTTTTGTCAGCTTCAAAATATTCTGGAAAGATTTCTCCAACAATCTCCCCCTTTTTGATGGTGACAAAAACTTTCTTGAAGATTTGAACATCTTTGACCTGCAAAACATTTCTCAAGCAATATGGCTAACTCATAAAGATTAATAAAACAACCGGACTGCGCATCCACGAAAATTGGTTAGTCTTTCATGAGAAACACCATATAACAACACTTGAATAAATGCAACCAGTCAAGCATCACAATCGACAGTCAATTCAGTCAAGTTCACATCCAAGTTCAAGTTCTCAAGTCATACTCAAAAATAAACATAACCACAAAAGTCAAAGTTTAAAAGATGATGTTTGTTCAAATTGGTTTTCTCCCCCTTTTTGTCAGCATTGAAAAGGGTGAGAAAGGAGTCATGTCTGCTTGGGAATGCGCACGATCTGGAAATCCCCAATGGACTGGACTACTCCTTCGAGCTTCTTCAGGTCTTCTCTCAGATGAGCTACCTCTTCTCCCTTGGCATTGGCTTGAATTTGCAGAGCGAGGTCTTTGAGTCTATCCTCCATAGAGACTGAAGATGCTTGTCCAGCATTCTTCAAAACTTGGATTTCACAGTCCAGAACATATATCTGGTTCCGCATTTCCAGAAGAATATTCATGATGCTACGAAAGTCTACAGAATCATCCGTCTGTGTACTTGCATTGACTCTCTCAGATGATGTGTATGCAGACGATGGCACTTTTGAATGGTCTGGCAGATTTGGAATCGATCCATCACCTTCTTCAGGCAATTGAGAGACCTGAACTTCTTCTGGGTCTTTTGGAGATTGTCTTAGATCTTCACTGACAGCAGCAGGAGGTGTAGACCTCTCTTGCTCGCTAACTCCCCCTGTCTCTAGGACATCGAAAGGGGAAGAGTGATGATCATGCTCTTCATTTCCTTTTTCTCCAGAATTGTCAGCAGACTTTTCTTTTTCTCCTTCTTCTTCTTCTTCAACTTCTTTCTCCTTCTCTCTCTGTTCTTCTTCTTCTCTGTTCTGCTGAAGATCTGTTTGATGAGACACAGAACGTCTTGTTCTTGTCAGCGCTTGGATAGTGGGATCTTCATCATCTTCATCTTCATCATCAAGGATGAGAGTTCTTCTCTTCTTCTTCGATGGGGCACCCATGGCCTCCTTTCCTTTCCTTTTTGAAGCAGATTGGACTGGAGTTTTCACTTTGAATTTCTCCATTGCCTTGGAGAGTTCTTGCAGACGCATCTTCATTAACATTTTCAACCCTACCACCATCTTTTCACACGGTCGAACACAAAATGTATGCGGCAGTTCAATGTTCAGATGTCTGAAGATCTTGGTCACCAGACCAGGATAAGGCAATTGTCCTTTGTCTTTCGACAATGCTCTGTACATATGGAAGAGAATAGTGTGCGGGAGAGAAAACTTCCGTCCTGAGTTGATCGCATACATCAACTTTGCTTCAGGAAGAGACACAGAAGTCTTTGACGTAGACTTCGGTCTGAGACAGTTAATTACAATCTTATGAAGCACGATGTTGATGGCCTTCATCCTCGAGTAGGTAATTTTCTTCTCTGCGTCCATATCTTTAACAAGATCCAGAGTAGTACGAGCAGGTGAGACTTTGATAGGGAGATAGCGTCCCCGTTCAACTCCAACAATGTCCGCCAACATATTCACATCTACCACGTAGACTTGATCTTGAACACTAAATGAAATTCTATTCGCATCCAAAAAGCTAAGATTTGAATAGAAATAGGCGGTCGTTGAGCATACCCGTCTCAGAGTCGAGCGAGAAAGTCTCAAGTTGAAGCAATTTCAACTTTTCTCTTAAGTTCACGTTGATGGAGTCCGGAAGTCAAAATCGACACTTCTAGGGTTTATCACCCCTCTTTTCAACGGTGAAATATACTTTCTCCTAATCCTTGGATTTAAACAAATCCATCCGATTTCCTTTCACCTTTGCTGCCACACCCATTCTGGGTTTAAATTCAAGGAACATTTTGTCATCATCGTTCCCGTCAATCAGATTTTGTCCGGCAAACGAGGATCACCGGGAATGTTCTCAAGAGCCTCCACTTTGCCCTTCCTTTAGGAGCAATTCCCAATTCCTCCATTTTCCGCAGAAAAAGATACTCATTCCCATAATTTTTGTCCTTGAGGAAGTCATCTATATATTTTAACGAAGAACTAGAGGTTTTCAACGCACGATAAAGCTTATAGATGAAGGAGGGTCTTTGGACTCTTACTGGGTCGGCATCCTCGACTATCTCTTCTTCAAGATGTTGACTTGCACCTTGTGGGGTAGGAGGTGCTGAATGACGTGGAGGAGAGCGAATCGGACTTTGTCGCTGACTTGGTAAGTCTTCTTCCTCAGTGAGATCGAAATGAATCGGCCCTTTCTCCATTCTTTGTGGTCCCCTGCTTGCTATTCTTGATGATTTCCTTGAAGACGACATCTTCCTTTGACTATTGGAAGATTCCTTCACTTGCTTTTCCCAAGAAAAAATGACCACTTTCTCGACGATGAACAAGGAGTAGAAACAGTATCGGGAGGAGAGAGTCTTTTTAGGGTTTTGAAGATTTGGGCGAAGAAAAAGAAAACTGTATATATATATATATGTACCTCGGATTTGAAAAGAGAAGTTTAAAACGGTACAAGGAAGGTGTACGAACATATCGTTTCAAAATCAATAACTACCAAAATTAATTCCTTGAAAAATTTTCGAATTATATCTAAAAGAGAGATCGTACCTTTTCGAGATTAGATAAAATAACTAAACAAGAATTCATACAGCAACTTACGAGTCTTTAGCCATGAATGATTGAGTCTCAGGATTCAGAGTCTTAGAGTTGGTGAGTCTCTAGACTTTAACTTCTTCAAGCTTCAAAATGTTGAGTCTTGAGCGGATGAGGTCGAATTGATTTTTCTCTAAAGGCTTTGTGAATATATCGCTAGTTGACTCTTTGAATCAACAAATTGAATCGAGATTTCTCCATTTTGAATATGATCTCTAATGAAGTGATGTCGAATCTCAATATGCTTTGCTCTTGAATGGAGGATTGGATTTTTGGTGAGATTGATCGTATTTGGTGTTGTCACATCTGATTTACGTGCATGAGTCTTCAATGCCAAAGTCTTGTAGCTGTTGTTTTATCCATAGAATTTGCGAACAGCAGCTTCCAAGAGCTACATACTCGCTTACGTCGTTGAGAGAGCTACGGTGCTTTGCTTCCTTGAGAACCAAGACACTGTCCTGTTTCCAAGCAGTTGACAAGTTCCAGAAGTGCTCTTTCTATCGACTCTGCAACCAGCCAGATCTGCATCTGAGTATCCTAGAAGATTAAAGTCTCCCCTCTTTGGATACCAAAGACCGATGCTTGAAGATGAAGCAACGTATTTGATGATACGTTTCACGGCAATGAGATGTGATTCTCTAGGATCTGATTGAAACCTAGCACAGATGCAAACACTCAACAAAATATCAGGTCTAGAAGCAGTAAGATAAAGAAGTGAACCGATCATGCTCTGTCATGACTTTTGATCTACTTTCTTCCCTTCTTCATCCTTGTCTATCTTCTGAGAGCATGACATTGGTATGTCAGTCTTCTTGCAATTTTCCAATCCAAATCTTTTGACAAGATCATTAGCATATTTTTCTTGGAAGATAAAAGTTCCTTCCTTCAATTGCTTTATTTGAAGACCGAGAAAGAAAGTTAATTCTCCCATCATACTCATTTCAAATTCGTCCTGCATAGACTTAGAAAATTTCTTGCAAAGACTTTCATTAGAAGATCCAAAAATAATGTCATCAACATATATTTGAACGAGTAAGAAACTTTTGTTTTCCTTTTGATGAACAGAGTAGTATCTACTTTACCTTTGACAAATCCGTTGCGTAATAAGAACTTACTTAGTCGTCGTACCAAGCTCGAGGTGCTTGCTTTAGACCATACAGAGCCTTTTTTTCAGAAGGCGAGTCCGGCTTCTTTGGGTCTTCAAATCTAGGCGGTTGTTCCACATAAACTTCCTCTTGGATAAATCCATTTAGGAAGGCACTTTTGACGTCCATGGAATAACCTGAAATTTTGTAACAAGCAAACGCAAGTAATAGTCGAATAGCTTCTAACCTTGCAACTGGTGCGTAAGTCTCGTCATAGTCTATTCCTTCTTCTTGCGTGTATCCCTTGGCCACGAGTCTTGCTTTATTGCGTACGACTTTTCCTTCTTCGTTCATCTTGTTCCTGAATACCCATTTTGCTCCAATAACAGTTTTACCTTTCGGTTTAGATGTCAATTCCCAGACATCATTAATATTGAACTGTCTGAGCTCCTCTTGCATAGCTTCGATCCAGCTTTCATCAGATAAAGCTTCTTCTATGCTTTTTGGTTCAATTTCAGAGATGAGAGCGACAGCACTAGATTCTTCACGTCTTTTTGATCTGGTGCGGATTCCTTCATTAATTTCACCAATAATGAGATCTTTAGGATGACTGGATTTGTGTTTCCAGTTATTGGTTGATTTGCTTGGTTGATGATCTCTTTCTTTATTTGAATCTTCATGAGCATCTTGATGATGGACTTCCTGAGTCTGAGATGCTTCTTGAGTTGAAGACTTTGGAAGGTCTAGCGTGAGTTCAGATTCTTCATATTGAGTCTGGCTGGATTCATCTTGCGCTGAGTCTTGGAATTTGACATTCATTGATTCTTCCTGATGGCTTTTCTTGTTATAGACTCTGTAGGCTTTGCTTGATGCAGAATATCCAAGGAAGATGCCTTCATCTGATCTTTCTTCAAACTTACCAACTCGATTATTTGCATTTTTCAAAATAAAGCATTTGCAACCGAATACATGAAAGTATGAAACAATAGGCTTCTTACCTTTGAACAATTCATAGGGAGTTTTCTCAAGAATAGGTCT
Source organism: Eucalyptus caleyi (assembly GCA_014182885.2). Lineage (NCBI taxonomy): Eukaryota > Viridiplantae > Streptophyta > Magnoliopsida > Myrtales > Myrtaceae > Eucalyptus > Eucalyptus caleyi. The sequence continues at coordinate 17,693,399 of CM024469.2, read as the reverse complement.
TAGAAAGACTCTATTTATAATATAGCATGCAGTTGAAACCGCTTCAGCCCAAAACCGTGAAGAAATTTTGCTTTCAATTAAAAGAGTTCTAGCCATTTCTTGAAGAGATCTATTCTTTATTTCCACAACTCCATTTTGCTCTGGAGTATATGGAGAGGAAAACATGTGATTAAAACCAGATTTATCACAAAATTTCGTAAAATCTTGATTTTCAAATTCACTTCCATGATCTGTTCTTATACTTGAAATAGCACATCCTTTTTCATTTGAACCTTTTTAGCAAACTTCTCAAAGTACGAAAAGGTTTCTGACTCGTTTGCAAGAAAATATACCCAAGTAAAGCGAGAGTAATCATCTACAATTACTAGACAATACTTCTTACCTCCAATGCTCTGGGTTCTTGTTGGTTCGAAGAGATCCATATGAAGCAACTGTAATACATGATTAGTAGATACATGATTTATTTGCTTAAATGAATTTCTTACCTGCTTTCCCAGAATGCATGGAGTGCATAGGTCAGATTTTAGATATGGCAATTTAGGTAGACCTCGAACAAGCTGCTTTGAAGAGATTTTGGCTAATTGCTTCTTGTTGATATGGCCAAGTTTTCTGTGCCATAGAACTGCTTCATCTTGAATTGAGATTAAGCATTGTTCTTCATTTGGCTTTACATCAAGGAGGTAGATGTTTCCATGCCTTCGACCCATAAAAGACTGAGTTGAATCTTTGCTAATTCCAGAACATATGCCTTCTTGAAAGGAGATCTTGTAACCGGTATCACCTTTTGGCTAATGCCGAGTAGATTGTAGTTGAGTCCTTCCACTAGAGAGACATTGCTTATTGTGAGATTTCCAATTTTTTACGGTCCCGAATCCCACAATACTTCCTTTGCTATTTCCTCCGAAAGAAACTTTTCCACCATTTACTTGAATAAGCTTAATGAAACAATTTGAGTCTCTGTCATGTGTCTTGAGCATCCGCTGTCAAGATACCACTTTATCTTCTTTTGACGAGAGACCTGCATTCAAAAGAGAGTCTCAAGCTTTCTTTGGTACCCAAACTTTCTTGGGTCCTTTGGTGTTAGTGGGATGAGCATTATTAGGCCATACTCTCTTAACGAGCTTCCAAACCATAGGACACTCTTTTTCAAAATGATCATTTGTTACACTTAGAACACCTTAAAGCATTTCGACCTACAGACTTTACAAACACTCTTTTGAAATGATTTTTATAAGCCTCTTTTGATGGTCTTTTCTTAATTCTTTCTTTTACTTTTGGAAAATCAATCAAGGGGATTGTTTCCACTGTCATACCTAGACCAGACTTATTAAAGTAAGGTCTTTGGACTGAAAGCACTTTTTCAAGCTTTTCGGATCCTATCGAAAACTTCTTTGAAATATTTGATAAGTCTGTTTTTAAGAAAACATTTTCTTTCAAAAGATCATCTTCTTTTTCTTTAAGAGCAGAAACATTTAGGTCTAGACTTTTGACTCTTTCTTCTAAAATAGTTTCCTTTTGTTTCAGAAATGAGTTTTCCTTTTTAAGTTCGGAAATTCTTTTGAGAGAAGTCTTGAGACTGAAACACAGTTCATCAATATATTTAGAGACTTTGACAGGAATTTTAAAATTACTTACCTCAAATTCTTGTCCGAGTCTCGATCCAGAATCTACGAGTGCAGTCCGAATGTGCCATCAAACATATGTTGGCGTATTCATTATCACTCTCTTCACATTCTCGTATCACCTGGGTTTCAGCTTTGAGAGCCTTTCGAAACTTCTCAGCTTTTCCTCTTTTCTTTTCGAAGAGGACGGTTGGGTACGATGTGTCCCTTCTTTTTACATTCGAAGCAAACTACATCTTTGTTTGGTTCCTCATCATCAACAGACTTGGTCTGCTGTCTCAAAACTTTGTTTCCTTGGGATGAACCTTCTGCCTTTTCTATTCAGTTTTCTGAATCTTCTTATCATGAGAGCGAGCTCCTCATCATCCATATCATCTTGAATCTGCATCATCGAATCGTCATTTGATTTTAATGCAATAGATTTCTTACCTCTTGGATCTTCGTCTTCATTAATTCGTTCCACTTCATAAGACCGAAGAGTTCCAATCAGCTCGTCTACAGATAATGGCATGATTCTTTGCGTCTCTCTTATTGAAGTCTTTATATGATTCCAATCCTTAGAGAGTCCACGCAGAAGCTTGTTCACCTTCATGGGATCAGAAATTTTTTGTCCTTGGTTCTCAAGACCATTGACAATATCTGTAAAACGACTAAACATGTCAGTTATAGATTCTCCTGGTTTCATTTTGAAGGCTTCATATTGACCAAGGAGAATGTTAATTCTGGTCTCCTTCACTCGTTCTGTCCCTTCATAGGTGATGTGTAATCTATCCCATACTTCTTTTGCTGTAACACAAGAAGATATTCTATTATATTCAGTTGGAGATAAAGCACAATATAAAGAGTAAATTGCTTTTGCATCGAGTGCTTGTCTCTTGTTTATCTCTTCTTGAGACATTCCGCTGGTTTCAATAGTGTCTTTCCCTCTTTCAGAGATTGATGCAGCAGCCGGAGTAATTCCTCTTTCCACAACGTCCCATTCCAGAGGATCCTTTGATCGTAGGAAAGCTTTCATCTTATTCTTCCAGATGTTGTAATCCTTTCCATCGAAGTAGGGAGGTCTGGTATTGCTTTGCCCCTCCATCAGTCCTGGTGCTAGCATACTAGCCATGGATCTTTTACTCTGAAGTAAAACACTTCAAACAAAGTAAGAACACGGGCTCTGATACCAATTGATATAGCTAGTATGAGTACCTAGAGGGGGGGTGAATAGGTATATAAAAAATTTCTCGAAGCTTGCACGATATTTAAACAGTTAATGATTCAATCGCAAGAGTTAAATATCAATCGAGAGCGAGTAAGGGAAGAGAGAATTGAACACTCGGTTTATAGTGGTTCGGCTTGATTCAAGCCTACGTCCACTCTTCGCACGCGACACCCGATTGGCTGGATTCCACTATGATCAAAGAGATGTTACAGTGTTGATCTTCCTTGATTTCTAGGTGTAGATGATCTACCACACTCACTCAAGGCGTCACCAAGTATATACTCTCTCTGTTTACAATTTCGCTCGAACAGTCTCAAATAACAATCAAGGATCTTCAGACTCAGGAATTTTTCTATCAATCACACTCACAAAACAACTAGAACGTCTTCTTTTTATACTCCTTTATGCCATCATAGCCGTTGGCACTTACCAAAGGAATTCCTCCAATCTACCCGTTGGACGGAATCAATCAAGAAGATCATCCGAGCTATTTAAGGAATCTGATGATAGCCCATCAATCCTGTTCGCCCATACAATCAGGATCTCGGTTTCCATGAATAGAACATTCCAAGATTATTTCGTCGACCAACGGATCTTCAATCGATCTTAGATAAGAATTAAAGAATCCGAAATGATTATCCAACCAAAGAATCTATTCCGAGAATAGGATCGAATCCTCAACCATAAACCTCGGCTTTGGATTTCCTTCGTCACTTTGGATTAGAAAGACATCGGTGAGAATAGACTTAAGTCTTGAGTCTTGAGTCTTAAGTCTTGAGTCTTGAGTCTTGAGTCTTGAGTCTTGGGTCTTGAGTCTCGAGAGAACAAAGTCTTCAGACTTTAAACTGACGGTCTCCGAACATCCAGACTTAGACTGAAAGAAACGTTTTGTCAACTTCAAAATATTCTGGAAAGATTTCTCCAACAGCCTCCCCGGGTACCGACTCTAGTCGGCGCTCTTCCCCGAGTCACGGCCCTACTGGCCCTCTTTGCAGGAGTCCTCGGCTCCTGATCGTTCATAGTGTCGCTTTAAAGAACGGACACCTACTTCTAATTCAACACCGAATTAGAAACAGAGCAATTCGAACAACAAACAATTTTAGCACTTAGCTAACACAGACATGCACCAGCATGAATTTAAAGGCCTTTGCTACAAACTATCCCATGGTCAACGCTCCTTATCACTCCAATCTTGAACTAAGCTCTGATACCACAAAAAAGGTATGTCACGCCCCAATCCTCGGGGACGCGCCCATCCTTCAGTTTCGTCACTTGTTAAAGTGCGATATCCCATGACTAATTATCGCCGACCCTTTCTTTTTATTACGCATGCGGAAGCAGGCCATATTTTTCATATTGAAATTCACAACCACACTTTCATTAACAGCACAACTTATAGTATATTTACAATACTATTTACAGCATAAAAGTCTCACACCTATCTACACTAAGACAGGGTTCACAAAAGGGATGGGATCTCAGTCCACATCTGGGTTGTACTCAAGATCCATCTCTGGATCATCTTCTACTTCAAAATACTTTCTCCCCTTCAGGTTCTTCCTCCTCAGTTTTTCCTCAGGGTCCTGAAATGGTTATTCAACAACCAATGAGACCATGTCTCAGCGAGTCCTACCCCCTAAGACTCGATTAGTAAACTAATACACCATACGGTTGCCTAAGCACAACACGAGTCAGAGGACTTACCTTAGCCTCAGTTCCAACCTGCAATTCAAGGTTAAACACAGATATTCAAACAATTCACGACATCCGATCAAGCACTGGTCAATCGACTAAGTCGATTACATGTCGGTCAGACCCTCTCTAGGTCATTCCCACTCATACCACGATTTCCCAGTGGTGTACTCATTCACCAAATCACATGTGTTTCTCAGGCGTCGTTTTCGCCAATGACATACCGATCACCGACACCGTTCGTTCTTTAAGGCGCCATTTTCACCAGTGATATCCTCGATCACCGAACCACGTGTCCTTTCTAAGGCGCTGTTTTCGCCAAGGTGACATCGACAATAGACAATATCGTGAGTTCTTTAAGGCGTCATTTTCACCAGTGATATTTCCTTAATCACCGAACCACGTTTGTCTATAAGTCATTCACGTGCGTTCTTTAAGGCGCCGTTTTTGCCAGTGAAACTTCCAATCATCGAACCACGTATATCCAATAATATCATACTTGATTGGTCTCAACCAATAATGTTCTCAGTTAGCTCTCACCATTCTCCCTGCTATATATCCCATCAATGTACTGGTGCTATATACCCATGCTCGGCCATTACCGATCAAATATTCTATAACAAACAATTTAGGACAATTCCTCAAATTTCACAATTTAAATCAATTCCATAAAAATTGATGCTCAATTAAATAAACGGATTGCACCACGACAATCGGCACGAAATTCTGGTCATCGGCCATCCCGGTTGAATTTCCGGAAAAATAAATAATTTCGAAAATTAAATAAATAATTATAAAAAAAATCCAATTTAGGCTCGTATTGCCTGATTGAAGCCCGAAACGGGTTGGGAAAAATCCCGAGATACATTCAATAAATAACCGAACCTTTCTACTTGCTAATAACTAGGTCTAACCACCTAACATGCATCATTAAGTCACTAAATTAATTGTTCTAACCTAACCTAACCACCTAATTGCACTTAATTAAATCTAACCAACCCTAAGCATAATTAGCAAACTAATAAAGCATTAGTGAGTAGAACTCACTTGCACTAAACGAAGACTGGAACGCGGTGACAACGACGCAACGGCTGGCGAAAACGGGCTTGGACCGAGCCTAAGACTTGGCCCAACAAATCTCAGCCCAACTGAGATTTGGTCTTGCTTTTGGGCCGGACCCAAGTTGGGCTGGGCCTTCTGTATTTCTGGACTAAAGTAACTTGGGCTTCAAATTGAGGGCTGAAATTGGGCCTCAATCTTGCGGGCTTGAAGACAAAAATTCACGGGCTGAGATTGGCTGTTGATGGACTTCAATTGGGCCGAACATGCTGGAGTCTACGGTCAAAGCTGGGCCTGAAGATTTGCGTGGGCTGCTGCTGAAATTTTGGCCCGAACATGCTAGATTGGGGGTTGCTTCAGTGGAGCTATTGGCTTCTTCAAGCGGCATTGCTGTCGTTGAACTCTTGGCACCAGCAGCAAGGAAGTCGAGCTGCAGACGTCAAGAACGAAGGGGATGGAGCGGCAGAAGGTTGTCCGGGCTTGGAGATGGGTTGATCCGAAGCTGCTTCGCTGGCGTTGAAGAGCTTGGAGGAGTAAAATCGCCGGTGGAACCATGACGTGCAGTGAAGACACACGGCAGCAGGATCAACAAAGCAGGAACTCAGCTAACTTCGATGGAGAAGCATGGAGAATTCGGTGGACTCGGGCTTCGTGGAAGTCGGTCAACCAAGGCTTCGGCGGTCAGTTTGTTGACCGAAGCAGAAGGAGGAGCGGGCAGGTGGCAGCGTGGAGATGGAGCGGTGGCATGCAGTCCGGTGACGTGCATGGAGATGGGGGCTTCACCGCTTGCTGACCTTCGTCCGTTGAACTGAAGATGTGCAGTTGTGGCATGGCTGCTGCCTCTGTCTTCTTGCGATGGAATTCACGTGGACGAGTGGCCGAGATGGAGGGAGCAGTCGCACGAAATGGGAATGATGGAAGGGAAGCATCTCACGGCGGCAAGTTGGAGAGGATGAGGGAGACTTGGGCTCCACTTGGTTGGATATTTTGCAAAATATCTTCCAAAAGCCATTCTTAGCCATGCATTAATATTTGGGCTTCGATAGGCCATCCAAATGTCCTATATAACCTAGCATAAAGTGGTCAATTTTCTTTGAAAAAAGGGGGTTATGAAATTGAGAGAGATGGCGCCGATTGGTTAAATCACCTTGATTTTGCTCAATTTGATTCCACAAATTGATTGATCATTCATTGATCGTCTCTGCATTTTTCCTCACTCGAGAATCCACCAAAATCCAAATTGATACCAATGTTGCACACCCCCATCTTAAGATTCGATTTTAACTAAGTTCGAACGAAATTTCAATTCCAATCTCTCCAAATTGAGGTCCAATTTTGATGTAGAAAAATCTCAAGAAATTTTCTATAAATCTCCGACACACACAGGCTCAACTCGAAAGCCCAATTTTCCATCAATTTAGCCAATCTGAATTTCCGCCGAATTTCCGCGACATCCGAAACGGTTTTCCGTAAAATTTCCCAAATCTCCGAAAAATCTTGTGAGACTAAGTTGATGTTCCTAAAATAGCTTGTGACACCACCGAACTTTCGATTTCTGAAATCTGACTCAAATTGACGGTTAATTTCACTCCGGCGCGCTTTTAGCGTGACCTAGACTACCGGGTAGTTTTCAGAACTTTTTAAGTGCAAATGACCCGTGGTCGATTTTCTTCGAGCCACTATGAACCCACTCGACTCATTGAAGACTCTCTCTTGTCGTGAAAATCTCGAGGACTGAAATATGGACACAGGGTACCAAAACAATAATAAAATTAGTCTAGAGCCAGTCGATGAGAATTTTCTAATTTAGTGGAGTCACCCACGATCGGCCACACATCTTAGTCGAACAGACCTATCTCTAATCTCAAATCGATTTTTAACTGTGCCGTAATGGTCTCTAAAGATGGACACGGTCGAGAAGCCGATTCATGATCGAGTTCTCAAGTCTAATTGCTTTAAAATTCATAATAATTTCCCCAGATCGTCTAGTTATCTCAAGAATGATCAGTTCTGAGAGTAGCCCTATAGACGCATTAATGAAATGCCCGATTTATTCAATAGAAGACAGGGTTGAAAATCTGGATGTCACAATTTATCCTAGTAGCTAATGTCCTCTCACATTTGATGAAAAAAGCAATAGAGGATGGTACAATTCGGGGAATTAAACTTAATAGTGGCTGCCCTACCCTATCACATTTGCTATTTGCGGACGACTCCATTTTCTTCCTTCATGGTACTATATTGGAATGTCAGAATTTGGTGGAAATACTACACCAATACTGCTTTGCATCAGGACAGGCCGTTAATCTAAATAAATCAGACATATTCTTCAGCAAGTGTTGCCCGATGAGTCTAAGAAATAATATGGCAGCAGTGTTGAGGGTCCCCGAAATAGACAAAATAGGGAAGTACCTAGGTATTCCTTCAGATTGGGGAGGCTTGAAGAAAGACGTTTTCGCTTGGATTTTGGCTCGAGTGAATAAGAACTTAGAAAGTTGGAAGGAGAATTTACTGTCCAAAGCAGGGAAAGAGATATTAATTAAATCAGTGGTGTAGGCTATTCCACAATACGCCATGTCTATTTTCAAGATCCCAGTGTCTATATGCAAAGCAATTGAGAAAAAGATTGCAAATTTTTGGTGGAAGAATGGGAAGAAATCTGCTGGGATTCATTGGACGAAATGGGAGACTTTGAAACTCAAAAAAGATGAAGGAGGCCTTGGCTTTAAAGATTTACTAGCTTTCAATGAGGCTATGCTAAGAAAGCAAGCATGGCGTATGGCACAGCAACCTAATTCCCTTTTGAGTAGACTAATGAAGGGTTTATATTACCCAAATTGCGAATTTTGGAAAGCTGGAAATAGCTCAAGACCCTCATGGGGATGGCGAAGCATTATAGTGGGAAGGGATTCTATATGTCCAAATGTCACGTGGTCCGTTGGGAATGGTTAGAAAATCTTGGTACGAGAAGATAGATGGCTGAGCAGTGGACCAATTGGAGGCTTGGCTACGAGAGATGAACCCGAGAAAGTGGATGGACTGATGGAGCAAAGGAATGGTGCATGGAATGAAATAATGATTCAAATGCTGTTTGATGAACAAAGGGTCAAGGAAATCCTTGCTATTCCTATTGGATTACCCACAACAGAAGATAAAATTGTATGGATGCAAAATAAAACAGGGTTGTACTCAGTAAAGAGCGGCTATTTCACCACAAGGGATCGAGCAACAAAATCACGCCAAAGAACAGCAACTTCCTCCCACCAAACAAAGCCAGATCTATGGAAACACATCTGGCATTCTAGAATTCTACCTAAAGTCAGGCAATTTCTATGGAACGCATGCCAAAGCGCACTACCTACAGTGGATAATTTATACCGAAGGAAAATAGTACCTGATCCACTTTGCCCCGTGTGTCATCATGAAGCTGAGACAATAGAACACACCTTGCTGTTATGCCCCTGGACAACACAAATATGGAAAGACAACTCACTGCAAAAAAAGATAAACAGGATTGGGTTAACCAGGTTTGATGAATGGCTATATACCCAGAAATAAGACCCTCAAAGCGCAACAAAGTTTAACCAGATTGCTACTATTTTGTGGTGCATCTGGCAAGATCGAAATCAGTACATCTTTGAGAACAAACCCCTTCATTCGAAACAAACCCTACACAGAGCAGCTGCATTACAAGCCAATTTCGAAACCTGGAACAAAAGGGCAGAAAAGGAGAAACAACGAGAAACTTACATGATTCGGTGGCAACCCCTGCCTGCTGGCTCACTCCGAATTAATATCGACGCCTCTTTTATCCGACATGAAGCCGAGACATCGGGTCTGGAAGAAGCAGAAGTGAGTCGGGAAGAAAACAGAGGACAGATAGAAAACAGAGCAGCCATCGTGTGTATTTGCAGAGACTCGCGGGGACGCCTAATTGACGGATTCTCGAAGCAGGTGGAGGCCAATTCGGCCGAACAAGCGGAAGCCATCTCTCTATTGGAAACCCTAGCTTTTCTATCTGAACGTACGAATGAAAGTCTGGAAGTCCACTCAGATTGCTTGACGCTCGTGCGGCAGGTACTATTCGAAGAAGTCTTCAGTTGGAAGCTGCTGCCGACCATGGACCGAATCAAGGAAAAATTAAAAGAATTCCAGGGCTTTTCCTTGGCCCACTGCAGTAGAGAGGCCAACAAGCCCGTGGACTGGATTGCAAAAGCCCAACGCAAGAATATTCTTCCAAGTAATTGGGTAATTTATCCTCCGACAGCCTTATTTGATTTATTATGTGCTGACGTTCTTGATGTAATCACTCTGAACTTTTCTAAGTAACTGAAATCAAACGTACTTTCGACCAAAAAAAATGTTGGTTGTTTAAATTTTTTGTCCCTTTCTGATTTTTTTCTTTCTTTTTTTCCCTTCTCGTCATTACCAAAAAAAAAAAATGTTGGCTTTTTAGCTATTGTCAATTCCATCTTTTTTACATCCAACCTTATCTTTCACGGTAAGTTAGTTGAAAGGGAGGTGGCTTTTAAAGACAAGATGTCGAAAGCAAAATTGATGACATTGGATATATAAATTATCCTTTTCACATCCAACCTTCTATTTTGTGGTAGTTCTATATAGTATTTCAGTCAATTGCTCTCTTTTTATTTTAAATTTTTTATTTTAAATATGTCATTATGATTATTTCTCTTACATATATCGAGCTTAGTTGCATATGATTCATCAACTCATGTAATCCACGTATGTCCTACAATTATTAATTAATCTGTGGGAATCACTCCAAAGACCTCTAATTTGATATTTCAATCTTCAAACTTGAATACTGGCAAAATTTAGGGGCTAGTTGTATAATAATTGGGGTGCCCGCAAACACCCTCTATAGGTTACGCCAAGCAAACAAACACGAAATTTGACACAAGATCAGGAGGCTAAGACAGAGTCAAGCATTTCATTTGTGTTTATCGTGTATGTGTGCATTCAAGACCTCACCTCGCTTCTTTCCAAGTAACCCACAACAAAACCACCATCATGACCCCCACTGCGTCCTGCAAGTTGTTGAACGCGCCACTGCTTCTACCTTCTCTGATTGCCTTGCAACCAACAACAAAAACACCATTACCACCACCACGTATCGCCACCGCTTGTTACCTTTCCCGATTGCCTACAACCAACAACAAAATCACCATCATTGCCATTGTGTTGGCATCAAGAGATAAATTTCATTAAATTGCATGGCATATAGACATTAGGAGCATTTATATTGCTAGTATTAAAATTTTAAAAAATAAAAATTAGTCTAAAATTAATTAAAAACAATTAAAATTTTTATCATTATTATTTTTATTAAAAAAAAGAAACTAGACCGGGCCGGGGGCGGGCCGGCCCGGCCTTTTTTCTTTTCCCTTCTTCCTCTTTCTCTTTCAGGCCCTGCCCCATTTTCTCTTCTTCTTTTTTCCCCGGCCCAGCCCACGCATCTATCTCTTCTCCTTCCTTCCCTCATGCCATTCCCGCGTGTCTGCGGCAACAGAGACATACGCAAGCAAAACCAGAGCAGCCGTGATCCTAGGATCAGGGATCAGGCCGGCCGCAGCAGGCTGGCGGTGGCGGAAGCCATGCGTGCCTATTGCTAGCCCTTAAAAGCAAGAGTGGGGGCGCAAGAGGAAAAGGGAGGAGACCGGGGGTTGGTTTTGAGGGAGAGATTCGAGAGAGGGTTCGAGTGAGAGAAACGGAGAGAGAAGGAAGAGACAAATAGCACAAGTGAGGGAAGAGAGTTGGAGGGAGAGGCTGCCGGCCACCGCACGGCCAACAACCCGCCGCCGTGCCTCCTTTCCCGCTCCAAAACTCTGGTAAGCCTCGACCTTGTTTTTGCCTTCTTTGGGCATGCTGGGTCGAGGCTCGCGGCCGTCCGGCTGATGCGAGCTCCGCCTCCGTCCATCTTTCGTTTTGTTGTTGTTGTGTGTGCTATTGTTATCGTGGGTTCTGGTCTTCGGTCGAGCCAAAGATCTCTTGTTCCCGTAGCATGTACTAGCTGTTCGACATAATGTCCGAACGAGATCCATAGTTTTTTCTTCGGATGTGGTCTGCTTCGGAACGATGGTGACCCTTCGGTCAGTGAGTCCGTAGAGGTGGCTAGGAGCTAGTTGGTCCTTAGCGGCTGCCGTGGTGGCCCTCAGAGGCCGCAGGCTTCACTGTTTTGGGCGTTCGGCGGCGGGGAGGTTGGTCGAGGAGTGGCAGTCAGAGTGACCGCCCGAAGGAGGGTGGTAACTAGGTGACAGGTTGAGCTTTGGCCGAGGTTTGTCTTTAAAAAAAAAAAAAAAAATAGGAGCTTCGGGTGAAGGACGTCACTCGAGATGGGGACATCGTTTGAGAGCGGTTTGTAAGATAACCGACATGAAACACTCAAGGCCGAGCTTTTCTTTTTTTTTTTATAAAGGGAGTATGATTTGGGACGCCCTAAGTTTTGATTTACATCTTGACGAATTTAGGATATTGAAATTTGATTTTTCCTTCTTTAATTAAGCCGGTTTGTAGTATAGAACTTTTTTTTTTTTTGGGGGGGGCTTCGAGCGTAGAATAATTGAATTTATTAATTCCATTGTTTTAACTTTGTGTTAAAATATAATATTCCGATTGGAAGATATGATACGATCTTCTTCTTCTTCCTTTAACACAAAAACATTTGGCTAGGCTTTTACTATATTCTCAGTATTTTTTTTTCTGTTACTTTATTTAGAAGTAATTTTTAGAAAAACGGTTGCTACTGTGTTTATTCGTCATGTTTTATAGAATCATCCAGTTTGCCTCTTTCTAGAAATTAAAAAGCCGAAGAGATTTCCGTCTTGCCTTTTGTAACTCGTTGATGTTCATTTCCACTGCATTGAAGTCTAAATTAGAAAAAAAAAAAAAAGCTAATTCGAAGTCTCGACTTCAAGCAAGATTAAAGCCTCTCAGCATTAATAAATTGCTACATGAGTCCATCACGTGCAACAAATACAAAAGCGTCTAGTTCTTGCAAACCTCAAGACAAGAAACATGCATGATATGCATACAGGACAAGAGTAGTTAAAGTAAAATATGCATGGGAATTATCTCTGATCCTGCGATCTTTAGAAGTTGCCAATGCGTCTCCCTGTGGTATAGAAACGTCGTCGGAATTGGATGTGCTTTGACCATATCAGATGGCATGATGCAAGGAAGAAGTAAATTGCCACCAGGACAAAAACCCTCTATCAAACTGATTATAACATAATTGGAGTTTTGGAATCCCATTGTAAGGAAAGCAAAGTAGTTAGAGGCGAGACCTAACATAGACACGCAAACCATTAAGGTGTCAGGAAACAGCGGAATAATGGCGGCCAAGATTATGCCCATGGAGATGAGAAAAGTCATGCTGTTGAGTAAAGTGAAGAGATATAGTTTTGAGCCGATGAGGATCATCTTTCCAGCTTGATGTGGTTCTCCTTGAGAAATTCCAGTGGAATTGGTCAGGGATTTGAATAGGAATCCTGCCAGTATCCTCCCGGAGGACTGAGAGCAGCTTGGTAAGTGGCGGTTGCCATTAAGGTAGACACTACAAGGATTACTTTGGGAGCAGATTTATCTTGGATATAGAAAACGGCTGCCCATTTCTCAAGACAAGTTAGTTGCTCTTCGAAATGCTCTGGTGTAGTGAAGCCAGGAATATAAAATGCTGGTAGATGTTCTTCACGTTGTAACCTGTCCACAACATCTTGATTGCTACTAGAATGCACTTGGAAGATTTCAAGAGCGGTCTTCCCCTCGGTGTTCTTTGCACGTACATCCATATGCCGAGCTAACGACATGATCATCTAGAAGAAATGCAAAAGGAATCAAGATGAAGTGCATACCCCTTTCAAGATAAACCATTGCTTTGTCACAAGCTTTACTATTGTGCACAAGATGAGCTCATGCCACCATGCTAGTGATGCAATGGCCCATGTACAAAGGAAGAAAGTTTACTAGATCTTATTTACTAAATGTCATCATTTAAACCAATACAAAGAAGCTTGAATCTTTTAAAAAGTGCAATATAATACTTTCACCCTAAATTATTTATGCGACGGTCAATTGAAAAGATTTAAGATTCAATTACATTTTGTATATCAGGTTTTTTCTTCTTCTTTTTTTCGCTAGGAAGAAAAAGACTATCTTAAATGAACGAATGGAGCAACCTATAAAAACTGGATTCAATATAAGGCTCGAGCCTACCCTCCAGTGACCTTGTGCACTGGAAAATGGTCAAAAGAGAAGAAAGGACTTGATTTTGATTAAAAAAAATCGTATCTTTTAATTCGTTTCTTTTTTTTTAAGGGAAAATGACAACATCTTTTTGATAAAAAAATTTTAAAAGAAAATTCCGGCGCGCGTGAAGGCAAAGAGCCTCGTCAAGGAGTGGGGCAAGGAGACGACAGCCAGCGACAGGGAGTTGAAAGAGATCGCGATTGTCGAGTGTAGGGGTGATCGGGTCCAAGGTGGGTATGGTCTAGACTTGGACCCTGTGTTCGACCCTGTTATAACCGGTTCTCTTTTTTTGGACCCTGCTCCCAACCTTGTTTGCATTGGACCCTGTTCCCGACTCACCCTGTTTTCCGGTCCAAGAACAGGGTTAACCCTATTTATATTAGAACCTATTTTGCATAAAAATTGTTGTATCTTTATATTAACCTGAGAGAAGCAATGCATGAAATGGTTTGATGGAAATTGATCTAAATCACAGAAATAGCAAATTGCTCAGAAATTAAAGTGCAAGTACTGTGAATTATTTAAAGGTGCAATGCGGGGAATAAAGGAAATCAAAGCAAAGAACACTAAACTCAAAGGAAGGAGCCGAACAAAATTAATTGAAAACGAGATTACTAGGACATTGACACTGCTGGAATTGAAATTAATCACAGTTTGTACAAATGACGCTCGAATGGAGACATTGACATTGACGTTACAACAATACCCTAAAGGAAATCAGCAGTAATTTTGGCAGAGGTCCAACATAATTTCAACATATCTTTTTCCTTTGCATATCTTCTATTCGTAAGTCTTAAATTCCCTTTGATTATTACTAGGTCAATGTCCATTTCTTAACTTAAGTTCTTTTATATATCCATGGTTTCTTAACTTAACTGCTTTCATATATCCATAATTTCTCAACTTAACTAAACTTCCGATACTGAGGCATTTCTCGTACCGTTTCCACTTATTTTGAATTAAATTAGGTTGAAGACTCTCTCCCTCAAACTTTGGCGGAATGGTCTTTTATGAGCATCAAAACAAGATTGAATTTGATATAGCTTGGCTGTGATTTATTCACCACCGATGTATAGTGACTTATTGTTATACCAAACGACAATTCAGTCACACAACTGAAGGAGACAAAGTAAACTGAAGCACCAAGGGAAAGAGAACTCTCTACCATCAAAGGATGAAGCATGAAAATTCACAACATATGATCAGCATGTCGAACAAGAACATCCAGATCACTACTATGTAATCTCAAATTGAAATGATGAAGACAAATTCGTCATTATCATCTCTGAGGCAAAATGTCGAATAGGTGGTGATCATGAATGGTGAGGTGTTCTAGAAATAGGAATTCCGGGATAAGTACACTAATGGTGCCATAAGTTGTGTACGGCGCTCACTTTGGTACCAAAAGTTTCCGCCGGATCACTTAAGTGCCAAATTTTTTGAAAAACGCTCACTTTGGCGCTAACTCCGATCTGGTTGGCCAGAATCCAATGTGGATCACTGAAGAATACAATCAATATGCAAACAATAAAACGACGACGTTTAGCGTCTTTTCCCCACAAATAAGAAACCCAAAATCCCCAAGTTTGAGTAAAATTGGAAATTGAAAACCCTAAATCCCCAATTCGACCAATTTGAGTGCATACTTCGATTTTCTCTCAAAATTATTAGCTCGATCTTACGAATGGAGGGCAGAAGCTTCAGCAGTGGCTCACATTCCTATAAATAAAAAAAAAGCGAATTAGATGGTGAGTATTACTATTATTGTGGGTTACCGAGTTCGAGAAGAACATCTTGGACTCGGTTGAATCTTGGGAAAATATTCCATGGGTGCGGCAGATATAAAGAAGGCTCGAAGTGCAAATATTTGAAATGAGTTGATAGGAAATTCTCTAATTGAGCGATAGAGGTGATCCTGGAGTTACTTGAAGGCCGAAATCAACCTCCACCTACGTTAATGGACGAGTTGGAGGATGTCGACTCAATGCAAGCTCAAACGAAAGGTTTAACATCTTTGGTCGACCATTTGAAGATGGAGGTTTCAAGGCTGAAAATTGAAATAAACTTTTATTGAGCGTCGATTGTGTTCTTAATCTCTTGTGTAGTTTATTCAAATGTGAAGTGAGTAATGAGAAGAAGTTTGTATGTCTACCATAGTTGAAGTTTGTATGTCTACCATTTTTGTATGAAACAAAAGATTTTGTTGTAATCCATGGTAGAAATGCAAGGTTGGAGTTGGAATACATTAATTGTGAGCACTTCAGAAATGCAATGTTTGATTGCTGCATTTTTTATTTGCCCTCCTAATTTGCTGGTTTGTTAGTTTGCTGCAACTGCAAACCATAGCGAAATGGAAGATTGTAGTTGGAATGCATTAGTTCTGAGCACTTTTTATTGTTTAGTTGTGTATTGGCAATGTTTGTTTTGGTTAGTTTTTAGTTCAAATAGAATGGTTGTTGCATTTTTATCGTTGTAATGGTTTGCTAGTTTGCTGCAACTGTAAACCATGGCAAAATTAAGGGATGGTGGCAAATTAACGATTGACCATTTTAGTGCCAAAAGTTGTAAATAGTGATCACTTGAGTGCTAAGTTTTTATAAAAGTGATCATTTAAGTGCCAGTCGCGATTACAAAGTGATCACTTATGTTGCACAAGTTGTAAATAGTGATCGCTTGAGTGCCAATTTCAAATTTGCACTAGTCGTGGTGCATCTTGCATCTTGTTCTTGCACTAGTTGGCTTGCTAGTGCATCTTCTTGCAACACAACAGCCCTGCAATGAGATGCATTAGCATCCAAAACTGCATCTTATTCCAACACATACAACCAAAACCCCACAAATAGCATCAACGCATCAACAACTTCAACGAGCAACACTATATGCACACATTTAAATTTAAAAATAATAGCAACCTCATAAGAACATTGCACCAACAAAAAAAAAATATACAGCATAACTGATAACTATCTTGCTAGCTATTAGCCGAAACCAAGCCAAGAGAAAATAACAGAAACAGCTATTGTCATTAACATTGATTGATTGTTTACAAAAGAAAAGAAAAACATGAACTTCACTCCCCAATCATTGAAAGTTCAGCACCCTCTTAAAAAAAAGACCAATGGCAATATGGAGGCAGCAACTATCATCAGTGATATAATATCCAGCACCCTCTTAAAAAAAGAAAACGTAAAAAGAAAGACCAGGTCCAGCACCACATAAAAATAAACTATGTTCAGCACCCTCCGATCAGCAGCACCACATAAAAAGAGACCAAGTCCAGCACCCTCCCATCAATTAATATGGATAACACCCTGATCTCTTTTTTTGTCTTGGGGCTTTGAATTGATTCATAATCCAAGCACTCTTTCGAACTGGATGTGTAGGTTCTTTAACTGGGCGTTCTATCAACTCCTTTTCCTTGTTTTTTACGGTGGCTATTCTTGTTCTAGGACGTGTCATGTGTTGGTCCATATCATCACTGTTGCGCCCAATCGTTGGTTGAGATGGAACTGCCGCTGGATTCTATTTGGATAGCTGTTTTGCAACTATACCCAGTATCTTCTTCTTTGGAGCACTCTTCTTTGGCTGTGCCCTTGATTCTTGAGTTGGCCCACCTTGAGAGAGAAGTACATCCGAAGTTCTCCCAGGCTACAAAAACAAAGCGATGTTGTCAACCAAATGAATTGAAGTACAACAAATTAGATGCATAAGGCTTACAAATCTTACAATCAAAATAGTCATTCCAATTCGTTTATCTGTGTAAATCCCATAATCATATTGCCTTAATCTTTTTCCAATAGTCTCTCTTGTTCGCTGTGGTGCATCATTTTTAGCAGCAACAGATGGGGGAGCAGCCTCTGTAACTTGTGCGGTTGCTCGTCTTCTCACCTAAGAAAAACATAACAAATTTAAAATTCAATCCATAAAAGACAAACACAATGATGTACAGCTTACATGAACTTTTTTTCTTCTCGTTTGCTCAATAATGGACTCAGTTGTTGTTGCTGTCCTACCTGTTCCAGTCCCTGTCCTTACACTTGAGCCTACAATAGGGCCTTTTTCTGGCCCTTTAGAAAGCCTTACAACAATGAACTATATTAGGGTCATGACCAACTACAATGAATAATTAGACATATACTCATTTTCATGGTGGAAATAAATGGAGAAAACTTATCAAATTACAAGTGCATGATAGAAGAAAAGCACAAGAGAAGCCAGTACACATGGTCAACCATCAAACTCTATCGAATAGGAAATGTAAATTTACTGAGGTAAAGAGGATACTTACCTTACAGCAGGGCTTTCTGTTTGCCCTTCAGTAGGCACTACTGCAAGGCCTTCTGTCCTACATTCACTAGGCCCAACAAGAAGCTCTTCAATAGGGCCTTCTGTCTTACCTTCAGCCATTACATCTTGCTATTGATGCTGCCTTTTCAGCTCACAACCTTTCTTATTGTGCCATTCCTTGCGGCAATAGGAGCATTTCATCTTTGAGCCAGTCCTACTCATCCTCTGACTTGATGCCTCTTCCTACTGCATTCTTCTTTTATTTTTTGGCATTCCAATTTGCTTCTTCAATGGCAGAGGTAGAGGGCTTTCATGATTTGTTGGCTCCCAAAATTTGCTGCTTCTGATAGGCTGCATCATGAATTGGTATGAAGCAAGATACAAGCTTTTTTTGTACCAATCATGTAGGTAGTCATCTAGGTTTTCTTGCTTAATGTAAATAGCACAAATTGCATGGGCACAGGGAATTCCATTTAGTTGCTAGGCTCGGCATGAACACTTTCTTCTATCTAGGTTGACAACATACTTATCTTAATTTTGAATAATCTCATATCCATTATCTCCATTCCAAACTGGATGGTAGAACCTACTAGCAGCAATGTTTGCATCCAATCTCTTCATAATCCTATGGTCATAGTCTCTAGTCCATTTCGTAGCCTTATCTCTTTGCCTATGCAATCTAGTCATTACCATCACTCGAATATCATCAAACATGCTGATGATTGGTTTGCACTCGGCCTCTAAAATTCTGCCATTGAAAGCTTCACTAAGGTTGTTATTAATGATATCGCATTTGAACTCTTCGCTGAAAAATGCCAGACACCAGTGCTTAGCTTCTGTTTGGAAGAGTGCATCAAAACCTTCCTTTGTCAGCTGCAACAATCATTGTTTGGCTAATCTAAAATCAGCCATGTTGGTACTTTTTGCTATCTGCCAAAACTGCTTCTAGAGCCTATTTCCTTTGAAGTTTCTTGACCAGTTTGCATATATGTGCCTCGCGCACATTCTATGCTCAGCATGTGACATCAACTCAGCCAATGCAGGAATAAGTCTCTACAAAAATTCAAACCAATAAATAAAATTCAGGAAAATATATGCAACTGATTAATATTAAAAGGGAGTGAATTAATTGACAATGAAATTACATTCTGTTGGTCGCTCATGAATGTCCATCCTCCCTCATCGGTTATCTCAAGGTCGGCCATTAAATTTTTTAGAAACCAGGACCAAATATCCTTGTTCTTTATCTTCACCACCGCACAAGCTATCGAAAACATTTGATTATTGGCATCTCTTCCCACAGCAGCCAATAACTCCCCTTTACACAAACCCTTTAGAAAGCATCCATCCAATACTATAACTCTTCTACAATCAGCCAAGAAGCCCCGTTTACGTGCATCAAAACAGACATAAAATCTATCAAATCTAGGCCCAAAATTAGGGAGTGGCCTCTCCATAGCCTCTACATACACCCTACTAGATGGGTTTTGAAACATGCATTCGCCAGCATAGTCTCATACCTGCACATATTTTTCCTTATACCCACCCATTAGTATTTTCATCACCCTCATCTTAGCTCTCTTGCATTGATTCCTTGACACATTAACCCCTGCTTGCTCATTCACTAACTGTTGAAATTAAGGACTCTTGATCTCGGGCATTGCTTTGATAGTGTTGAAAAAATGCTTCGATAACCACACACTCGTTACCCTTTTATTGTTAAAAATAATTGGACAAGTATGCTTCTTCTGCAAGGACCTAATTTGGAATGACCCATTCTTAATTCGCGCGCCATAGAGCTTCCATGGATAATTGGGTTGAATTATTTCGTATTTCTAATGAATTTAACACTCCTCTGTTCACCAATGGAGTTCTTCACAACAGCTTCCTTGAATTGTTTGACATCGTCAAATCTCATGTCCACAGACAAAATAGGTTTATCAACAGTCGGATCATAGCAAGGGTACTTACTTTTTCTTCGACGAGCTTGTTCTTCATCATCATTGTCAATCTCATTCTCCGAACTAGCAACTTCATCGCCGTAACTTTCTTCATCTTCACTTCCATTACCTTCAGCTAGAACACTATCACCATTTACTGGCTCGGGCCTCTTTGCTAAAGGTGCAAGTTTTTTTTCTCTGAAATTCCCTTTGCTTTTGTCTTGATTGTGCGAGTTCATCATCATCTTCGTCACTTGGGAAATTTACTGAAGAAAAATATTCATCTTCCGATTCACTGGATAAAGCAATTTCCCATTCTAATCCAATGAAGTCCTCATCGCCCAAATCTTCACCAAAATCTTCACCCAAGCTTTCAGGACATGTCACTATTTGTTCATCTCTATCAATGTGAGTTCTCGCCCTTTCATCCCCGACCTGATTACTCGCTTGAATAGGATCCCTCACTTCTCCCCTTTCAATGGTGGTTTACTCATCCCCATCCTCATCCTCACCATCACTATAATACTCAACATATACTTTAGCTTCTTCTCTATAAAGATAATAGTAAATGATATCCTTAATACCATTATCGTTATTAAAAAATCTCAAACCATCCTTCAATTCTTTCCTAGGAGCACAGTAATGTAGTTTTTGCACTTTGCATCGTAAAAAATACACAAAATCCCTCAGAAAGTCAATATATGATGGCTTTCGAACATTGACATAAATAGTACCTTCATTTCTATTAGTATATTCCCAATCATCGGTGCCAATAAGAAACTCTCTACCGTAGTAAACAATGATGCCTACCTGATTCGCGTCCATGTCGATGCTGCACCCAATAAAAATAAATAAATGTCATTATTTGTTGGGATCACATGACAAAATCAGCAACTTCACATGGAGGTCCTTGTCATTTTGTTGTCAAGAAACAAATGCAACTAATCTCCCCAATTCAGTGCTTTTACAGAAATAAAAGAAATCGAATTGAATAAACAAAGTGAGGTTCCACCACCCATTTTTCAATTCAATCACATTCGGTCCCCCTTTTCCCCCACAAAAGCAGTCCAATTGATTAAATAAATTCGGTCCCACCACTGTTTCCCCCCGAGTCGAGCTCCATTTTCCCCTCCGCGCCCAATTTTTGTATTCGGTCCCTACAAAAGAAAGGGAACGAACGACGAAACCCTCAAATTTTCTATTCGGTCCCCACGACTTTCCCCCTGAGCCGAGCCCTCAATTTGGCCTCCATGCCCTAACTTGCCCATCGAAACCCTAAATTTTTCACTAAATTGACGCACGTAGAGAACATGACAAACCTGAGTGAGCGAGAGTTGAGGACACAGCCAGTGAACAAACCTGAACGACAGCGCAACTACAGCGGTGGCCGAGCGACGATGGGTGAGTGAACGACGGTGGGTCAGCAAACTACGGCCGACGGCGTCGAGCGAGAATCCTATACGAACACGTCATTTTTTACCGTATTGAATCCACTATACGACGATCGTTTTCTAGGTAATCCACATGGAATGGTAAAACGACGTCATTTCTTACGAAGAAAAGGAAACGACGTCGTTTTATGCCATCCACCGTGGACAATATTAAGAGTTGTCGAATTTTTTTTAAAATATAAATGCCATGTAATCATTTTGGCTGGAATTTCTCGCCGGTGGCACCAAAGTGATCGTTTTTTCTCCGATTTGGCACTTAAGTGATCTAGCGGAAACTTTTGGCACAAAAGTGAGTGCCGTACACAACTTATGGCACAATTAGTATACTTATCCCTAGGAATTCCTATCAATCGGTGAGCAATATAACATGAGCAATTTGAGATAGCAATTTGAAGCTCTCGACAGAAGGCAAACACAGAACAATCGTATCATTGAGTCTCAATGAATCTTGGGGGAGATCTAATCCGAATGGTTACCTGCTAATAAATGAAGACACCAAAAGACTTGGATAATCTCACAAAGACGAAGCTAAGGTGACGAATCAATTCAGTGACAAAATTGCTTGACAAAGATATTCAGCTGCAACTGGCTTTGCTCGGTTCCTCAGCTCTCCCGCATGCACCAAGCGAGGGAGAAAGAGCACGAGAGAAGTTTCGATCGGTGGTGATGAGCATCCGTTCTCTACTCCGTCACTGTGATGGCGCGACATGGAGCTAGTGATGGCGTTACGAGGAAGCAGATGAACGCAAATGAGAAAGCAGCGCGAGGGGGAGCTGGATCTGGCGGCGAAGCTCAGAGCAAGGCTGGCGAGCAGCCAGGAACCGGGTTGATAGAGGCGGCGTCGCAATTTCGAGGGCGCGAAGCAGGGAGAGGCAGAGTGGTGACGTTGGGATCTCACAGGCTGCGAGTGTTGTGGGAGGAAGGCGATGGTGGGCGAGCGGAAGCAGCGTCAGCGCTCAAATGGAACCAGGATCGGCGGATGTGCGGAGGTCGCGAGCTCGGGGAAGATAGAAAGTAGAAACGAATTAGGGTTTTGTGTTTGGTCTTTTTGGGGTGGCTTACAACCGGTTCTCAAACTGGTTCCCAAACCGGTCCAATCAATCCAGTTCTCGAGTGGGTAATCCCTCGGAACCGGTTCTCGCACCAGTTCAAAGAGGGTTTGAATTTTGGGACCCGGTTCCCGGACCAGTTTCAACCGGAATCGATTCCCGACCCTGTTTTCCGGGTGGGCCGATCCAGGAATCGGGTTGACCCGGTCCATCTGCACACCCCTAGTCGAGTGGCAAGCAAATAGAGAGAGAAAGAGAGAGAGAGAGAGAGAGAGAGAGAGAGAGAGAGAGAGAGGGGAGGGAGGGAGAGGAGTTCAGAGAGATGAATCGAGAGGAGCGATAGAAGGTCGGGGAGGGATTTCAGGGCCGAGGAAGAGGAGGAGAGGAAGCGTGAGAAAGAGAGGAATTTTTTTTCTTAGAAAGGAAAATCAATTTTCCCAATTTTAGAAGGATATTTTCTATTGATTGGAAAACGTTTTTTTATTACTTATTTTGCACGCCCTGAATGCTTGAAAATGAGGAAAACCTTTTGTCAAAAAAAAAATTTCCGCAAAACAAACATAATCTAAATAAGTCAATTTAGTTTTCCAATTATCCCGTACACATTCTAACGTGCAAATTGTAGGATCCTGTTTAATTTGTTTGAACCAATCCATATTCGTTGAAGGCAAAATTTGTTTCAGGTTGATGAATTTATTAACTCATTCCTACCACTTGAAGTCCTTTTATAATATTTTTATAAGACGGCGGGTAGTTCAACAAGAGAGAAAAACATGTAATTATCAATATAATGATTGTAATAGGACTCAATCATGTATTTAAAAGGACAAGAGTGGGATTAAATTGACATCGTCAAGTTTTATTATATCTGAATTTAACATTTAAATATTTTCATTCATAGTCAAACATTACAATAGTATAATGAGCTTAACACATGGGTTTTTTCATGAAGTTTATTAGCAAAAACTTGAGGTTCAAATTTCATATAGAGAGATCTGAATTCACATAATATCTTGATAACATACATTAGTATTTACAACCTTTTTTTTCTCTTTTTTTTTATAAAAGGAAGTGATGGATTTTTTTATTGTGGAAGCTTCGATACAATCTAATTATCACAATATTCACCTTTAATATGTCATATCCCTTGATCAGTGATTTTTGTCAGTCGGTTCCTTGTGATTCCGGTGGATCATTCCAAGCAAGCAAATTTATGGATACTTCTACAATTTACAACACTATGCTGGACCATTTCAAATATCAATCTCAGTTGGACATTTATCGACAAATGTTAACTGTTAAATGATAATACTATAAAATATAGGGCTGCACAAAATGTTGTTCAAATCTCCTCTCTCTGGGTGTTTCTAAGTCCATGTATTTTCAAACCCCAGTGTTTCATTATCATATAATTTGTTCTTGGGTTAGATAATGTCAAATTCAAGGATCATATAATAAAAGCATGAAAAACCATGAAATTGGTGAACTATACCTCAACTTTCGGCGGTTCGAACGCAGCAACATGTAAGACAGTATTACCACATGTGTCTTTCTAGTTCAAGATTTCTGTCAAATGAACTCGCTTAAGCCATTCTAACAAAACATTGAATTGCTTGAGGTTGTTGTTCTTGACGGCAATGTGAATTGTAGTCTCACAGTAGATCGTCAAGTCTTCAATGGATGATTTGCAAGTGCAAAGGAATTCGGCTAGGAGCTCCACCTCCTGGTCTCCTTCTTTTTCGATGGTGTCATGCAAAGGGGTGAACTCAAATCAACTCAAGATCAAAGGTCCTCAATGCCCTCACAATTTGGTAGTTCTCATAATGCAAAGCCAAGTGCATGGGGCTATAACCCTCTAAATTCAGCTTCCAAGCAAACAATGGCCTCAAGATGACCATCTCCATGGCCACCCTGAATTTTCTGGCGGCCACAGCAATGTGTAGTGGAGTATTTGGGAAGGGGTCCTTAGATATGCAATCTAAGAGCTCCCGCTCCTCCCCAATTAAGCAATGTAGCTCATGAACATCATCATTTGCTATTGCTTGTTGAAGCCAGGACTTCCTAATCTCTTGTTCTTCTTTTTCGGCCAGAATCTCGCTCATCGTGTTACTAGGGAAATGTAGCAGCAGAAGAGGGACTTTGCTTGGTGATGATCGATGGAAGTAGCGAACTTGCAAAATCATATTTTATATAGTGCCACGGTTCAATGAATATATGATTTAGGAGAGTCAACAGGTGTACAGGTGGGCCCAACGGCAGGTGGGCCCAACGGCAGGTGGGGGTTGAGTGGGGCCCACCATATCTTAGACCGGGACCGGCGTGTACTGGTCAGATTCTTAGGAAATCGTAGTGTTGTAATTTTACGTGCCTTTCGCTTTCTTGCTTTTGCTCTTTCGTTTCTTGTCATGTTTTGCAAGAATTGCATGACATGATTCATCGAGAAGGAAAAACTATACCGTGTCATGGCCCGTGCGTTAAAGTCAAACTGTAAAATACTATATGGTATTCTCTTTTTGAAAACTTCTTTAAGCATTTATATTCTGGAGCCTCTGATGAATTTTTTCTTGAAATATTTTGGAAGGAAAGTTATTTATATTGACGATATATACGATGACATGTTATATTGTGGTTTTGATTTGATGCTTGTAGTCAACCTACAGGTGAGACATAACGTACAGACTGAATCTACTTCGAGATTTAATTGTGGCTAACATGTTTTTCGAAACTTAATCAAAGCAATGTCATTTTTAGGGCTTAAAAATAGCAGCTAAGGTTACCGTGCCTCACGCCTCACAAAGTGTGATTGTAAGGTAATCTTGTTATTGTGACTTCCTTCCCGTCAAGCCCTCGAATTTTCCAAGGTAAGAGAAAATCAGTCACACCTTACTTGTTATTGCTAATCCTAAACTAATGAAGATAATTTGTGGAATTTAATAATACATATGAGGATTTGATAGCACCAGACCTATTTCTGTCTTTATTTGAAACGAGTTCACTTATAAACCCAAGCACACGATTATCTCCTCGAGCGCATGATCTCCCATCAATTCTTCAATTTGATTCAATACATGGAGGCTAGTTCTCTACTCATTACTATAGTGGTTTATTGAATGAAGATTTCGAGTTTCAAATTTAGGATCGAATTAGCTTGGAAAATAAATCTATTTAAATCGTGGATGCATGACAAATTTGACAATTTATTTATAAAATGGTAAGTCGCTGGTAGGCTCTTGATTTATTGCTCCTCTATAATGAAATTGGTAGTTGAGGTTTCCATAGACATCAAATCAGATAACTGCTAATAATATTTCACTTACTATTTAATCTCAAAGCTTTTAACCCAAAAGTTTTAGAAATGCTCTCGTGAATTATAACTACACATTGTCCGAACAAAGGAAAAATTATAACTACATATTGCAAAACCGTAATGCAAAATTAGTTTACATAGCTACTAGCTTACTTTGGGGACGAGTTAGTTATTTAAATTTAAATATCTCATATCCTATGACTATCAAAAACCTACCTCTAGTTGGAATTTCGAAACAACCATATAAATGATGATAAGTAACTCAAATAAGATAGTAACTTTGTTCTAGAGTTGGTTACTGTGCTTCACAAATATATTGATAAATTATTTGAAGCGTGGATTATTTTGAATTTTTTTGTTAACTATAACTAATTGATAAGCTCCTAAAAAAAGATGCGTAAGTTATTGGGATATCTGATACTTTTGAAACAATAACCACCAAAAAAAATGCAAGTGGACACAAATAAGAATTGTTGATTTTGTATAAGAGTTGATGGGGAAAAGTGCCAAAAAAGTCCTAAACCTTTTGTGTTTGTGCCAATTTAGTCCTAAAATCTTTTTGGTTGTAATTTAGTCCTACACCTTTTTACTTAGTGCTGACACAGTTATTTCCGGCCAATTTTGGCCGGATTTTGCTGACTAGACGCTAGCTGGCTGATGTGGCCTAATCAGTGTTGATGTGGACAACTTTTAATAATATTTTAATTTTTTATTCTTATTCTTTATTCTTTATTCTTTATTCTTTATTCTTCTCTCCTCCTTCGTTTGGCCGTTGGCTGGACCATGGCAACCAGCCAGAGGTGACGGCCGGCGAGGCTCGCCGACCACCTTGCCAGTGGCCGCGATGGCGGCTTGGCGAGGCTTGCCTTGCACCAAGTTGGCAAGGGTCGAGCCTCGCCCATGGTCAACAAGGCTCAACCTCGCCAAATCGCAGCCTGGGCGGTGCAGGCGAGGCTCGACCCTCGCCAGCCCAGCGGGAGGCCTCCTCACGCCGAATCAGGCGAGGGTGGAGCCTCCCCCATGGCCAGTGAGGCTCGACCTTGCCGACACCGCCCAGGCCGCGATTGGTTGAAGTCGAGCCTTGCCTTGGCAAGGCTCGACCTCGCCGAATTACGGCCTAGGCGGCATTCGTGAGGCTCGCCCTCGCCGGATCTGGCGAGGTTGAGCCTTGCCGACCATGGGCGAGGCTCGACCCTCACCAGATCCGGTGAAGGCGAGCCTCACCGCCCAATGTGAGGCCGCCCTTGCGACCAATGGCGAGGTGGCTGGTGAGCCTCACCGGCCATCACCTCTGGTCGGTCGCCATGGTTCGGCCAGTGGCCGAAGGAAGGAGGAGAGAAGGAAAAAAAAAGAAAAATAATTTAAAAATTAAAATATTATTAAAAGTTATCCACGTCAAGCACCGATTAGACCACGTCTCCAACCAAAATTAGTTGGAAAGGACTGAATCGACACTAAATAAAAAGTTTATGACTAAATTGGCACAAAAAAAAACGATTTAGGACTAAATTGACACAAACACAAAAGATTAGGACTTTTTTGGCACTTTTCCCAGAGTTGATGACATTAACACGTTAGTCAGCCTTGCAAACGAATCCAGGTAAATTATTGGAACAGTTAATAATTTTTAAATAATCAATATACATTGATATTACTAAGAGTTGGTAACTCAAGCTTCGCATATAAATTATTTTAAGCTTTTGAAAATTTTGGGTAAGGTTTAAAACCGTTGGTAATGTTTTACCAGTGTTGGTAACTTTAAACCATTGGTAAGCTCCGTAAATAAATATTGTTAAATTATTGGAATAAGTTTGTAATGTTGAAACAATCAAATAAACTTTGGCAAGTGAACCTAAATAAGAGTTGCTAATTTTGTACAAGTATGAGTAATTTTAACACATAGTTATGATTCTCAAAAATATGTCCTTAAATTATTGGAACAGTTGGCAATTTTGAAAATGTTAAAAAAATTGATAACTGATTAAAATACAGTGGGAAATTTCATATAAGAGTTTATAATTTAAGCTCCACAAGTAAATGTTAGTCAGTTATTAAGAGAACCGGTAATTTTGAAATAAGTTGATAATTTCGTGTAAGAACTGGTAACTTTAACCCAGTGATAAGTTTCAAAATAAATGTTGTGAACTATTGGAACAGTTGATAATTTTGTGGCAATCAAATAAAGGTCAGTAAGTTGACTAAAATAAGATTTGACAATTTCATATAATAGTTAGTAGCATTATCGGTTGGTAAGCTGCACAAATAAATGTTGGTAAATTATTGCAACAATTGATTAATTTGAAACAATCAACTAAAAGTGAACAAGTGACTCAAATAGTGGTTGTCAAGCTAAAATTAGTTGGTGAATTAATGGAAGAAAAATGGGCAAGTCACTTAAATTAGGGTTGGTAATTTTAATAAAAGTTTGCACCTTATCATGTTGGTAAGTTATACAAACTAATATTGATTAATTACGAAAACAATTGGTAATCTTGGAAGTACTGATATGGTACTTACAAAAAAAACAGTCGGTAACTTTATACTATGTTACTGGCTAAATAAGTATACATATCAAGGATTAGACATCATTTGCGAAAAGAAGAATAATGTCTCACTTTGTTTTCTAAAAGTCGAAATTGCGATGACTACTCAGAAGATCAGAAAGCAAAGTGCAAGTAATTGATGAAAAAAAAGCGAAGTGCTAAATTTGCTATCACATGTATAATGATTGTGCGATCATGTCTTTATTCCGTTCTTTGTCGGGGAAAAAGGAGAAAAAGGAGAATTCTTGGAGACAAAAAGTACTTTGCATATTTGACTAGTTAATAGCTTCTTCAATCTTGATTACAGGCAATATAAAAGGTTTTCTTGCTTGTAGCTAATAAAAGACAACATAGAGGCCTTTGCAAAGATATCATATAATATAATGTCTGTACTGTCATGTCTTTATTGTATTGGGCTCCAGCCTCATTAAAAGTGTTTCTTTCTTTCTTATGACGACGTTAGCAAAGACAGGGTAAGTAATCCAAATCTGCTCAAGTCATCCATGGGTTCAGCCAAGACTAGATTAATCACTAGTTGGACCATCTTCAATTCATATATTAATCTATTGTCTACCTTACCACACAAAAGAAAAGAAAGAAGACCAATAGTTCACCCCCAATTTGAAAAGAACATCTTCTCAAAAGTGGACGTAATTATTCTTTATGTTCGAAAAATGATTATACATTGCT
Source organism: Eucalyptus caleyi (assembly GCA_014182885.2). Lineage (NCBI taxonomy): Eukaryota > Viridiplantae > Streptophyta > Magnoliopsida > Myrtales > Myrtaceae > Eucalyptus > Eucalyptus caleyi. The sequence goes on along the minus strand of CM024469.2, from coordinate 17,664,287 downwards.
ATTTAATTGATCGATTGAGATCCTCTAAAATTACGAGATGAAGTCACAACCTATATCTATCTTCTCAACAGGTTAATACTATGCTACATGTACTATTGGCTGTTTAAATTTGTGGTCCCTTTTCTATTTTTCTCTTTTCCTTCGTTGTTTATTTCTTTCCTTTTCCCTTCCCATTACTGTCCTTCGCCCTCTCTCCTCTCTCTCTCTCTCTCTCTCTGACCTCGGTTCGAGCCGCCACCACTTGTCACCTCCATCGCCATGGGAACCCCGCTTGTTGTGTTGTGTATGTCTGTGCTTGTTTGCGGATATTATTTTGAAGGAAAAAAAGAAGGGACGAAGGTAGGTTGATCAAATATTGATGGTTGACCCGGTTGACTATTGAAGTGAGATGATGTTAATGTCGCATGGAAGCTTGCAAGGAACCAAACGAGAAGAATTTTATTCCAAAAGGTGCAATCTTTAGAACCACTCTATTATAATAGGTGTGAAACCCGTAGATGTTCTAATTAACCTATTGAGAAGATGCAACTTGTCACATTAATTTGAATATAACTGGTTATATGGATTCGGATTTTCTCATTACTTGAATAGTGTTAAAATATGTCTCGAGTTTAAGCCCGAAGTAAAAAGATGAATTTTGAAAATAAATTAAATTGAAATAAAGGGAGATGAGTACACGAATTAGTCTAGTTGACGTCATATTATTAGAGATGAAGCTAGTCAACAAACTTTGGAAGCAGTTGACCGATGCAGTCTGTTCCTTGATGGAGTTGGACGAAAAAAGGAAAGTCCAATCTTTCTTTCATGTTGACCGAATCTTGGATTATTCGGTTTCTTCCATGCACACAATTCTCTGGCGGTTATATATATATATATCTCTCTTTAGCGAAGCCACATCTTGAAGCGCCGCGTGAGTGCTTGTTCTGCCGTTGTTGATGCAAGCAAACTTGAAGCACCAAATATCGAGTGCTTGAAAGTGGACTTGTTGGTTTTTGTTTGTGCAATTACATCTGAGAAGAATTAATATTTGTAGCCGATTAAATCTTGAGGTAAGATTTGCATGTAATTCCTTCGTGAGATTGAGAGATTATTTTAGAGGAATTTTGGGGCTAAATACTGCGTGCGTTATTGGGTGTAATTGGGGCTTGGAAAACACCAAGAGAGTGTTTGAGTGACTTGAGTGTGTAATCTCCTTCTATCGCTTGATTTATAGTGAAATTCACTGTTGCTCTCCCCGTGAACGTAGGTCTTTATGACTAAACCACGTAAATCTAGTGTCCGATTTATTTATTTTTCTGTCTATATTTTGTTCAATCGCTCGCCCCTATCACAACAAATAGAATGAAGTCCTTGATAGGTTATATATTCAATTTTATAGGTCGTTAGTTGGAAAGCGCTATTACAGTCGGTAGTTGATTTGTCAATAACTAAAGTTGAGTATGTGATGTCAACCCAAGGAATCAAGAAAGTTATTTGGGTCAGAGGTTCGCTTAGCCATCTAGAATTGATGTGGGAGAAGATTAATATTTACTGCAACAATTACAGTGCGGTACATTTGTCCAAAAATCAAATGAATCATAAGTGGGCGAAACACGTTGGTGTCAAGTAGGGGTAAGCATCGGTCCAAGGTCAACCTTGGACTGACCTTAGACTGGCTTAACCCTGTCGGTCTTGATCCAGTTCCCAGGGAGACTAGGTCAGTCCTTAGTCCTAGGATCAGGGAGCAGAGCAACGTGACCGATTACCCATGGCACAGGGCAAGCTCCGTTACACTTAGAAGTATGACGTCCCCCTCTACAGAGCCGCCTGGGCTCCCCTTGACCACATCCGGCCCCGTCTCAAGTCGCGCCGGCCGCCGGCGGAGGCGGAGTGCGAGGAGGATGGCGGAGGCGGCGGAGGGGGTCGAGGCGGCGATGCAGCCAATCGCGGTTGCCTCGTCCTCGCCGGCTGTGGCGGTGAGGGCAAGAGCGGCATCCCCAACGCCGTCCTTGTCGTCGAGTACGACTTCACCTCCGGTTCTCTCTCCAAGCAGCCTGTAAGATCCCGAAAATCCCTCAATCAGTTTGTGTGAGTTGCTGTGTTGGCGTTTCGGTTGATCGGTTGCGACGTCTGGTCACTCGCTTTGGTTGATTGAACACGGTGGAGCTGCGAATCTACGCTATTTAGGAAACATTAATCCACCATATGTTAATATTATTCATCATTTCAATTTGTCAAATTCAACTATATTACATCCTAATAATCCATAAAACTTGGAGGAAAAAAAACAAGCAATCCATATTCCATTATTAAATTTAACATTTAATAATAATAATAATAATAATAATAATAATAAAAAGCAATCCACGTTTCACTATCAAATATAACAAGAAGTCTTTCCCCTTTTATTATTTTATTATCTTTTATCATTTACATATTTACATTTTGACCCCTCATATATTGAAAATTTTTAATATTGACCTTGTGCGTATTGGAATAGCATGTCGGAATTATGGATTCGTGTTTTGGAGAGTGTCGGAAGATTTGACCACATGTTGGATTTTTCAATACTTGTTAATCACATGTCGGAACGTATCGGAGTGTGTCGACATGTGTCAGAGAGTCTAACACAACACGAAGGCTTTCAAAGAGTATCGGTGTTTCCTAACCCACAATCAACAACAAAATCACCATCACCACCACTAAGTTGGCATCAAGAGATTTCTCTCTAGGCCCTTCGTGCATATATGCTTCAGGCATGCATGTGGGTGTTGACATTTAAAGTTTAGCGGCTCCTTAATCATTCATTAATTACATAAAAATAGGGATTAATTTATAAACCCTAGCAAAAATAATTTTCATTAAATTGCATGACATATAAACATTATGAGCATTTGCATTACTAGTATTAAACTTTAAAAAAATTAAAAATTTTAATTTAAAATTAATTAAAAAACATTTACAAAATTTATCATTATAATTCTTAAAAAAAAAAAAAGAAAAAGAAGAAAGTGAGATCGGGCCGGGGCAGGCTGGCCCGGCATTCGTTCTGTTCCCTTCTTCCTCTTTCCTGTTCGGGCTCGGCCCCATTTTCTCTTTTTGTTCCTCGGCCCGACCCACGCACCTATCTCTTCCCTAGGTAGCACGAACACGTTATCCGTGCTTCCGTGTCGTGTCCGACACGTGTCGGAGCGTGTCGGACACGGCCGGACACGTGATCAACGCGTGTCGAAAATTCGACACGTGGTCAACCTTTGCTAGACACGTTTCGACACGCGTGTCCGGGAGGGAGCAGACCGCGAGCGACGGAGAGAGAGACGGCCGAGCATAAACTGAGGCGAGGGCCGCCACTGTGATGCTACGATGGATCCGACGAGGCTACAGCTACGAGGGAGAAAGGATCAAAGGCGAGAGGAAGAAGAGAGGAAGGCGGTCGAGCAGCGAGTGGCGAGGAAGGGGGTCGGGCGAGGAGCGGCGAGCGGCGAGGAAGGTGGTTGGGCGAGGAGCGGCGGGCGGCGAGGATGGTGGTCGTGCGTGCGGCGAGGAGGGAGGAGGAGAAGAGGAAGGTCGCGAGCGGCGAGGAGAATTAAAGAAGCTAGGGTTTCTGAGAAACTCAAAAATAATAAATAAAAAAAATGGGAGTCTGATGGGTATGTATTTTGGGGGAGGGAAAGTGACGGACAGGTGGGGGAAATGGAGGATGGTGGGAGGGAAAGAATAAAAATTAATTTGGGAGTGGGGGAATCGACCCATTGGGCTGTCAGGTGGTGGGGAGGGAAAAAGATAGTGAAAAAAAATTGGGGGGAAAAAGGACGAGGAAGCTTGGGCGCGGATTGGGGGTGGGGGTTTCGAAAAATAAATATAAATTTAGGATAATGAAATAAAAAAAAAAGTGTAAGATTTATTAATATTATTAATATAAATTCATTGTAAACTCTTTATTTATTTATGAATTTGAATTAAATTAATTAAAAATAAAAATATTTATTTAATATTTAACTTGTCGGAACATGTCGAAATTCTCTACTTTTTGAGGAATGACGTATCGCGTGTCGTGTCATGTCGTGTCGCGTGTCCGTGTCGCCGTGTCCGTGCTACCTAGTCTCTTCCTCCTTCCTCCCGCATGCGGTTCACGCGTCTGTGGCAACAGAGACGTATGCAAGCAAAAACAAAGTAGCTGTGATCCTAAGCCTGGGGATCAGGCCGGCAGCGACAGGCTGGCGGTGGCAGAAGCCATGCACGCCTGTCGCTAGCCCTTAAAAGTGAGAGAGGGGGCGCAAGAGAAAAAGGGAGGAGAGCAGGGGTTGGTTTTGAGGGAGAGATCCGAGAGAGAGTTCGAGTGAGAGAAATGGAGAGAAGGGGGAGAGACAGAGAGCGCGAGTGAGGGAAGAGAGTTGGAGGGAGAGACCTCCAGCCACCGCACAGCCGACAACCTGCCGCCGTGCCCCCTTTCCCGCTCCAAAACTCCGGTAAGCCTCGACCTCGTTTTTGCCTTCTTTGGGCATGCTGGGTATGAGCTCGCCAGACGGCCGTGTGCTCCAGCCCCATCCGTCCTTTGTTTTGCTGCTGCTGTGTGTGCTGTTGTTGTGATGGGTTATGGTCTTTGATCGAGCCAAACATCTCTTGTTTCCATAGAATATACTACTTGTTCGACAAAATGTACGAACGAGATCCATGGTTTTTCGACAAGTATGGTCTGTTTCGGAACGATGGTGACTCTCCGATCAATGAGTGCATACGGATGGCTAGGAGCTGGTCGGTCCTTGGCGGTCGTCATGGCGGTCCTCGGAGGCCGCGGGCTTCACTATCTTGGGCGTTCGGCGGCGGGGAGGTCGGCCGACGAGTGGCAGTCAAAGCGACTACCCGATGGAGGGTGGTAGCTCGGCAACGGCTTGAGCTTTGGCCGAGGTTTTTCTTCAGAGGAAAACCAAAACAAAAAGACATAGGAGCTTCGGGTGAAGGACGTCGCTCGAGAAGGGGACATCGTGAAGAAGACAGCGTGAAGAAGAAAGGATTTTATGCTTATCGATTATAGAAACTGTGATGACGTGGGCCATTTTGAGTGTGGGCTGGAGTAGTTTTAGGCCTAAGTGTTGGACCTTAGTTGCAGTTTGGTAAGTTCGGTCTGGTTTGTTAAATAGGTTTGGATTTAATCTTGTTTGGGCTGGGCTTGAATTAACTGAAGTGGGCATGGACTTGGTCTTGTTGTGGCCGAATTGGGCTTGATTCCGGTGAGCCCATTCCACTCTTTAAGCTTTTGTTTTCATGAACCCAGCTCGTGGACCAGACCATAGCCCATATTCAAACTGGACTCAACAGCCCAGTCTAGAGCACTATTTTTGGATTAAAAATTAATTAAAAATTCTGAACTTTAAAAAATTTTAAATTCCTTCACTGCTTTGGGCATTCGACAGCAGGGAGGTCAACCAACGAGTGGTAGTCAGAGTGATCGCCAGATGGGCCCGATGGAGGGTAGTAGCTCGATGGTGGCTTGAGCTTTGGCTGAGGTTTGTCTTATATATATATGTAGGAGCTTCGGGTGGAGGACAACACTCGAGATGGGGAAGTCGCTTGAGAGTGGCTTGTAAGATAAATCGACATCAAACACTCGAGGCTGAGCTTCTTTTCTTTTTTTTCTTCCTTGTTGGGAATGTCGGATTCCCAAAAACCGGATTCGACACTAAATCGAACCACTAAAGTGAATGCGGAAGATAAGCCCAAGAAATACATGTATCACCGATCTTAAAGCACACCACGGAATCGAGCGTACCTTGTTAGCCACAGATTAAACACCAACGCCGATAAGAGGAAGAGAAAACCGATCCCGTTCGATCCAATGACATCGATTAGCCTTGAAGAGAAAACGACGTCGCCTTTAGCATTTTTGGTTTTCTTTTTGGAGGGAGAGAGGTAGAGGAACGTACGTTATGCCAACGGTTGTGTTCCTCCCTCTCTCTTTCTCCTTTTATACGTCCCTCCAACAGAAAGGAACGTACCCCTTCATCCATGGGCCATAATCTTGTAGGCCGGACTTTTAGGCCCAACATGGGCGGACGGGCCAACTTAAGCCTATCACATAAAACCATCATCGCATTAATGATGAAAAACACAAATTCATTAAATGTGAACACTTCAGGGAAATTACAATCCAGTACATCAGATTCTACGCCATCCTAGAGATTTCATATGGCCACAAAACACATCTCTAGGTTTTGGTTTTGTTATAGGATCTGCTACCAATTTATGCGTAATATGTACTGTAAATTCACATCTTTTCGTGCAACCATATCTTTGACAAAGTTATACTTGGTATCTATATGTTTGGTCTTGCCACGATATTTTGGATCTTTGGTGTACGCTTTTACTGCTGCTTGGCTATCACAGTTAACCAATAACGAATCTGCAACACTTCCATTAACACTTAAATGATCTAAAAATCTCTTAAGCCAAACATCTTTTTATATTGCTGCTGATAATGCCACGAACTCAGTTTCCATCGTGGACAAAGCTATACACTTTTGTTTCTTACTACTCCAACAAATTGTGCCATTATTCGGTAAGAAAACAAACCCGAAGGCAGATTTTCTTTCATCTAAATCTCCTCCCCAATCAGCATCAGAATAGCCTTAGAGTCGCAGATCCTTTTCTTAATAACTCAGCGTATAATCAGCAGTCCCCTTTAGATACCTCAGTATTCTCTTAATGGCTTTCCATTGTGTTGGACCTGGATTGGATTGGTATCTACTCACCATTCCAACTGCAAAACATATGCCAAGTCTTGTACACATCATAGAGTACATCAAGCTCCCAACAGCACTAGCATAAGGAATATGTTTCATTTGTTCCTTCTCTTGTGGAGTCCTTGGACACAGTCTATAGCTCAATCATTCACCTTTTGCAATAGGAGTAATCCAATCTTGCATACGAAATCGTTCAAGAAGCTTATTTATATATGTTTCTTGCGAAAGAGACAACGATCTCTTGAAATCTTAACTCCAAGAATGTATGCAGCCTCACCCATATCCTTCATCTCAAAGTTGGAAGACAACCAACTCTTGACAGTATTAACAGACTCCATATTGCTTCCGGCAATTAATATATCATGAACATATAATGATATGATCACAAATTGATCTTTGGATCTTTTGATATATATACAATGATCCTCATCTATCATTGTAAAGTCATATGCCACTATTTCTTGGGCTTATCTTCCGCATTCATTTTAGTGGTTCGATTTAGTGTCGAATCCGGTTTTTGGGAATCCAACATTCCCAACATTCCTTAATAAAGCGAGTATGATGTGTGAAGACTTAAGTTTGGATTTACATCTTTTATTTGACGAATTTAGGATATTGAAATTTGATTTTCCCTTCTTTAATTAAGCTGGTTTAGAGTATATATATATATTTTGTTTGGGAGGGTGGAGTGTAGAATAATTGAATTCATTAATTCCATTATTTTAACTGTGTTAAAATATAATATTCTGATTGGAAGATATCATAGGATCTTTTTTTCTTTTGGTTAGGCTTTTACTATATTCTCAGTATTCTTTTTCTATTACTTTATTTAGAAGTAATTTTTAGTAAAACGGTTGCTACTGTGTTTATTTGTCGTGTTTTATATAATCATCCATTTTGCCTCTTTCTATAAATTAAAAAGCCGAAGAGGTTTCCGTCTTGCGTTTTGTGGATGGACACTTCACGCATTTGTGTTTGCAAGTTGTAACTTGATGATGTTCATTTCCACTACATTGAAGTCTGAATTAGGAAAAATAGCTATTCGAAGTCTTGACTTCAAGCTAGAGTAAAGCTTCTCAGTATTAACAAATTGTTACATGAGTCCATCACTTGCGACAAATATAAAAAAAAGTCTAGTTCTTGCAAACCTCAAGACAAGAAACATGCATGATATGCATACGTGACAGGAGTAGTTAAAGTAAAATATACATGGGAATTATCTCTGATCCCCCGATCTTCAGAAGTTGCCGATGCGTCTCCTTGTGGCATTGATATATTGTCGGGCCCTGCGTCTCCTTGTGGCATTGATTTATTGTCGGACTAGGGCACGCTTTACCCATATCAGAACGGATAATACAAAGAAGACGTACATTGCCACCAAGAGAAATTTCGATATCAAATTTTCTCCAACCTCGTTGGGGTTTGGGAATCCCAATTTAAGGGATAAGAAGTAGTTACTAGCGAGAATAAACATAGACAAGCAAACCATATGAGTGTCAGGAAGCAGCGGAACAATGGCGGCTAAGATTATGCACATGGAGATGAGAAAAGTCATGCTGTTGAGTAAAGTGAAACGATATAGATCTGAGCCGTTGAGGATCATCTTTCCAGCTTGATGTGCTTTTTCATGACCAATTCCAGTGGAATTGCTCAGGGGATTTGAAGAGGAATCCTGCCAGTATCCTCCTGGAGGACTGAGAGCAGCTTGGTAAGTGGCGGTCGCCACTAAGGTAGCCACTATAAGGATATTTTCGCGAGCAGATTTATCTTTGACATAGAAAAGGAATTCCCATTTCTCAAGAAAGGTTAGTCTCGTGCTGAAAATCTTCGATAGGTTAGAATGCTTTTCTAAGATTTTAAGAGCGCTCTTCACAACTTCTGGATTGCTACTGGAATGCATTTTTAAGATTTCGAGAGCAGTCTTACCATCGAAGTTCTTTGCATTTACATCCACATACCTAGCTGACGATATGATCATCTGGAAGAAATGCAAAAGGAATCAAGATGAAGTGCATACCCCTTCAAGTTAAATCATTGTTTTGTCACAAGCTTTACTATTGTGCACAAGATGAGCTCATGCCACCATGCTAGTGATGCAATGGCCCATGTACAGAGGAAGAAAGTTTACTAGACCTTATTTATTAAATGCCATCATTTCAACCAAGACAAAGAAGCTTGAATCTTTTAAAAAGTGTAATATAATACTTTCACCCAGAATTATTTATGCGACGGTCAATTGAAAAGATTTAAGATTTAATTGCATTTTGCATGATTTTTTTTTTTTTTTGCTAGGAATAAAAAGACTACCTTAGATAAACGAATGGACCAACCTATAAAAACTGGATTCAATATAAGGGTCAAGCCTGCCCTCCAGTGACCTTGTGCACGGGAAAATGGTCAAAAGAGAATTGGAATAGAAGATTGGGAGAGGAGTTATTGCATCCATCCATCCTAATTCCTCTTCTCCTTTGTTTTGTTCTGAGCAACAATCCCAGCGTTTATTTTTGTCAAAGTCAATTCCACAAATTTCTTTTTGAACGAAATAGTCCGGATAATTACTTTTTAAAGCTATTTCTACTCCCTTATACCTAAATGCGTCAGTTCTCTTCCAATTATTCCGTACACATTCTAATGTACAAATCGTAGTTCTATGTGATACCAAAGTACAACAACATATCGCATATTATACCGATCTGGTCCAATCTCCACCTAGGAACTAGGAACTAAATTGGAGGGATCAATTCCCAATTTTCGGTTGGGGGACTAATCTGATCTGGTTCTTGAGCGGTCCATTGGAACCAATCATTTTAAGCACTTCATTTTGCAATGAACCAAAATCTCACGTCGCCTAAATAGACGTTCCTCATAAACAAAGTATCTTCTATATCACTTTTAATTTGAATTACATTATAATCAATAAACTTGCTCTAATGAACCATAATTTGGTCAAGGTGCCCCAATGTGAGCATCATGGGCGAATTCAAAAGACTTGAGGAGAGCAATAGGAGGAGTGCGTGAGGGATTTTAGATTATTAAGTTTATATTTTAAAAAAATAATAAATAAATGATCTAGGCAATCTATTTCCCCCTTGGAATCGAGAATCAAATTGCTGAGACATTGGTTCCACTTTTAGGAATTGGGAATTGGATTGGCGCCCTTGATTACAAGATTGAACCAGTTGGTATCTGAGCAATTCTAAGTTCTTTTGGTCCATCTTGCTCATCCCTACTAGGAACTATTTGTATGAGTTGTAACATAGGTGAATTCATAAAACTATTGACTAAAATGACTATAATTTTTTATAAAAGTTTAGGACTTAATCAAGTCAATCGAAAGGTTTAGAACTCAATTACATTTTGTACATGAGTTCTTTGCTATAAAAAGAAATACTAACTTAGATAGGTGTATTTGTATCCTTTATGCATAAGATTCAATTGATTGGGAAATAATTATCCTGTTCACTAAGTGATTATTTTATGGTCATGTCAGATTGTCTCTATTAGCTTCCATTTTATTAGCTTCTATCTAGTACAATATGTTCAAAAGATGGATTAATTTCGAAAGGAGAAAAGAGATTTTGCTAATCGATGGGAAAAACAAAATACTATAAAAGGATGAAATGAGTTACTGTTGTGTAAGGTAGGAGTGTATTATGATAGAAAGAGTTGGAAGAAAAGTATTCATCCAAAACCATCAAAAACTGAGTTTTATAGGGTTTAAAGAGAAACAATCTTAATTATGCCTTTTTCTCTCCACTAAATAAACAATAAGCAAGGTTATCCTTATATCCGTCCTTTGTTTTCCTTCCTTTCTCCCTATATCCTCCAACCAAAGTATTGTTAGGGAGAGTTAAATTGAACTCAAATTAGAAGTATCACTAGCTTAAAAGAGTTTCCCCACTAGCAGTTTTGAAATGAAAACCGTGGACTTGTTTTGAAAAAACTGAAAAATAAGCATCAATGTCAATATTTTTAAGCACTGAAAATAGAAAATAAAAAATAATATGATAATAATTTAACTTGCATCTCTCACGAAACATGGAATTGTGATTACTATTGATAGGTTTTAATAAGAATCCTTATTTAAATAGTATATTTGAGTGCTTGCGTCTTCCTATGCCTCCATTCTTTGGGTTGGATACCATTTCGCCCTTATCGAGTTAGGTTGTTTTCTTTCCCTATTAATCGTAGATTATATTGCCCTTTAATTCATTTCCCGGACGGTAAAGTCACCACATGCAATTCGGTCAATTCATTTCTTCTTTGTTTTATACTAGACAATAACGCTGGCGCTTATTTTTTTCAAAGTTAATATTACCTAATCTTTTAGAAGAATAGATATGTATTTTTTTTCCAACCCTATTTGTACTCAATTCTATTAAGAATGCATTTTTTCACGAAAAAAAATTTGAAAAGATCTCTGAAAAATATTTCTCTTATAAGCTGAAATTTTTCAAAAAATGGAAAATATTTTTCTTATTTGGTATGAAAACTAAAATCTTTTTCTTGAAAAAATAAACTGTAAAATATTTTTCCTTGTTTTTAAAGAAAAAATTTTTTATTTCATTTCTTTTCTCTCTTTTTTTTTTTGGGAAAATGAAAATTTTACAGTAGATTTTTCTGAGAAAAATTACAAAAATCTTCAAAGACCAAAAAATCGAGCAGACCTAGAAACCCAGAGAGAAAGCTGATTGGGGGACCCGAGAAACCGTAGGGATCAAACACAGAGCGAGAGGGACGAATCGAAAGATCTCTTGCTCGTCGCGGAGGCAACGATGCAGAGAGAGAGAGAGAGAGAGAGAGAATAGGAAAAATCAACTCAGCAGAAGCGCATTCCACAAAGAAAGGCTTCTTCTCAAGGAGGTCCACTCACCGGGGATCGAACCGAGAGGTCGTCGGCCTCGTGATCAGCGACCCCGCGCGGTGCCTCGGGGGAGGGAGAGACCAGGACGACTGGTTGCGGAGGAGCTGCCCAGAATCGGAAGGGGGTCCAAGAGGGGATTGAGGGGGGAGAGAGAGGGAAAGGATTTTAGAGAGAAGTGGAGAGGAGCGAGAGAAGGTCGGGGAGGGATTTCAGGGTCGAGGAAGGGGAGGAGAGGAAGTGTGAGAAAGAGAGGATTTCTTTTAGAAAGGGAAATCATTTTTGTCAATTTTAGAAGGATATTTTCATTTGATTGAAAAAAAAAATGTGTTTTTATTACTTATTTTTCACGCCCTAAATGTCAGAAAATGAGAAAAAGTTTTTTTGAAAAAAAAAAATTCCGTAAAAAAACATAGTCTAAATAAGTCAATTTATTTTCCAATTATCCCGTACACATTCTAATGTACAAATTGTAGGACCAGTCTGATTTATTTGAACCAATCCATATTCTTTGAAGGCAAAATTTGTTTCAGGCTGATGAATTTATTAACTCATTCCAATCACATGAAGTCTTTTTATAATATTTTTATGCAATGGTGGGTAGTTCAACAAGAGAAAAACATTTATTTATCAATATAATGATTGTGACAGAACTCGATCACATATTTAAAAGAACAAAAGAACAAGAGAGGGATTCTTAATAAACATTACAATAGTATAATGAGCTTAACATTTGGGTGTTTTCATGAAGTTTGTCGGCAAAAACTTGAGGTTCAAAAAAAAAAAAAATTCATCTAGAGAGATCTGAAGTTTCATAATATCTTGATAACATGCATTGATGTTCACAACATTTTTATAAAAGGAAGTGATGGATATTTTTATTGTGGAGACTTCAATACCATCTAATTATCACAATATTCACCTATAATATGTCATATCCCTTGATCAATGATTCTGTCAGTCGGTTCCTTGTGTTTCCGGTGGATCACTCCAAGCAAACAAATTTATGGACATTTCTACAGTTTACCACATCATGTTGGACCACTTCAAATGTCACTTAGACATTTATTGACAAATGTTAACCGTTGAATGATAATACTATAAAGTATACCGTTGCACAAAATGTTGTTCAAATCTCCTCACTCTACATGTTTCTAAATCCATGTACTTTCAAACCCCAATACTTCATTATCATATAATTTGTTCTTGGGTTAGATAATGTCGAATTCAAGGATCATATAATAAAAGAATAAACGACCATGAAATTGATAAACCATACCTCAGGTTGCGGCTCTTCGGACGCAGCAATATGTAAGACGGTGTTACCATCTATGTCTTTCCAGTTTAAGATTTCTGTCAGATGAACTTGCCTAAGCCATCCTAACAAAACCTTGAATGCTTTGAGGTTGTGCTTCTTGACGGCAACATGAACTGCAGTCTCACATCGATTTGTCAAGTCTTTAATGGATGATTTGCAAGTGCAAAGGAATTCGTCTAGGAGCTCCAGCTCCTGGTCATTGTTTCCATCTTTATCGGCGATGTAATGCAAAGGGGTGATCCCACGTTGTCCTCGAACTCGGATCAACTTAGGATCAAGGGTCATCAGTGCCCGCACAATTTGGTATTTCCCATGATGCAAAGCCAAGTGCATGGGGCTATAACCCTGCGGATTCAGCTTCCGAGCGAACGATGGCCTCAAGATGACCATCTCCATGGCCACCTCGAATTTTCCGGCAGCCGCAGCAATGTGTAGTGGAGTATCTGGGAAGGGGTTCTTAGATACACGATCTAAGAGCTCTCGCTCCTCCACAATTAAGTCATGTAGCAAAGCAATATTGTCTTGGTCGATTGCTTGTTGAAGCCAAGACTTCCTAGTCTCTTGTTCTTCATTTCCGGCTAGAATCTCGCTCATCGTGTTACTAGGGAAACGTAGGAGCAGAGGGGCTTTGCTTGTTGAAGATGGATGGAAGTAGCAATAGCGAACCTGCAACACCATAAATAGAGCCAGAGTCAATGAAAGTTTGATTAGGGAAGTCATTGTTTTGATTGATCAACGAAAATTTAATTAGGCGAGTCGTTGTTTATGTTTACGATCTATGCCGTTGGTCGTTGGGCGGTCTTTGTTACCCGTTACTTGAAGTTGTGGGGAGTAGTAACTGAGGCTGTGTCGGTAAATCACAACTACACCCACCTTGGTACGCAGTCATGATGACTACTTAAACCGTGTGGAGTGAAAAACATTGCAATGTTTCAATCACACTAACAGAGAACTTGGCATCTGATTGGAGCATTTTCAAAATTTCGAGTCTTCAAGTGGCCAAAACAAAACCTTTCAAGTCTTCAATTGGCCAACTGCTCAAACCGCAAGTCCTGTTTCTACAGTTACCTCTATTACTTGTTCTTCCTATTGCGATTGGCTGTTAAGTTTTCTAGAATCATAAATCAGACGACTGCTATAATAGTTCTCTTGCTTTTAATCTTAATTTTTTTTATCCAAAAGTTTCAGGAATGCTTTCGTGAATTATAACTACGCATCGCAAAACCGTAATACAAAATTAGTTTACATAGCTACTAGCTTGTTTTGGGGAAGGGTTATCTATTTAATCTTACATATCTCGTATCCTATGACCATTAAAACTCGACCTTTAGTCATAAAAGTGCCATGATTGGAAAACGATAGTGAAAGGATGAGCCGTAAAAGAACCTCACTCAGTGAACTCTTCATTATGATAGCGGTTCGGGTACACTAAAGAGCCACTATCATGTCCAGGGAGTCGACACATTTTGGTAGCAGTGGAAACTCCAACTGACGGCTCTATATTAACAGAGCTGAAATAAATCAAAATAAATTAGTCAAGTAACATAAGCTAAATTACCATTCTTTAGACGATAAAACAACTAAATTCACCATTCACAAAACTAATGTAAAGAACAAAAACGGAATAAATATAGCATGATATTCGAAGCCCGTCATTCGACAATTGAAACAATGCTAGCGTCCTTTGTGAGATCTTTTTTTTTTTTTTGGTTAGTCAATAATCATCTTGATATGGTATAGAGTTACAGAGATTATGTATATAAAAATAGATGATTTCGTTCTCATTACGGGAGCTATCTTGATTTTGTTACCCCCATAAGGATCACATACTTTTTCCTTCATGAATAACTCTAGCCTTATTTAATGAGGGGGACATAAGGTATATATCTCTACAAATGCAAATGCGCTACGTCATGGCAAGGGTTCGGCACAAGTATTCACATGAGAGGAGTCCAAGACAAACTTAATCTAATGTTTGGGAGCACAAAAGAGAAAACAGAAGGAAGGAATGAAAACAAGCGGGGTGAATATGAACGAGTTGAAGGAGGAGGTAAAGAGAATGGAGGAAAATTATTTGCTTTGCTATAAAGCATGTGAGACTTTTCATTTGGATAGCACGTAGGTTTGTTGATTGTAACATGGCCTCTTTTGGCAGGACTTCGCTTTGTTCATGATAAAAAATGAGCCCAACGACTTACTCATAATATAGTCAATTAATTCAATTAAGGAACGCCCTTGTGTTAGGCACCGACCTCATTAATGATGACACTACCTTAGGGCAGAGACTCAATTAATCACTTGTTGTTCACAAATTGAAGGCAACTACCTCTGCCTTGTCTTTTCTGTTATAATATTGTGGGGGTAAAATGCCGACCAAGCGCACGGAAGACATAAATAGTACTGTTAGATGGAGGTACTCAATGATGATTACCTAAGTACATAGTAAAAATACTTGGCGTTTTAAAGCCACATATGCAAGAACAGGGCCAATCTAAGCCATCATCACCCAAGGAAGCAATCTTTCCCCGGAAAGAGAAAGAAAAGAAACCCTAGCATCCATTCATAAGCCATGGCAGGAACTGAGGATTACATCAGTATGTTGCCCAATTGTCTAATCAATGACTTCTTCTCCTTCTTGCCCACAAGGGACACCATCTAAATTTGTATTTTGTCCATAACGTGGCAGTCTGTTTGGACCGCCGTCTTAGATCTTAGATTCTCCGTCTCTTCTTATGATAATGCGTTTGTGGACAAGGTCCTGATGCTATATGGGAGGAGTAAGGTGAAAAGTTCCACCTTGACATCAAGTCAAAACACTTCTGCCCCTCTAAGATTGATTCATGGATTTGCTTTGCGATTGATCATCATGTGGAAGAACTTCTTCTCAACTTGAATATGTGGGTCAAGGGAATCCCGTGGAATGGTCACATGCGATCAATGTGAATTGCTTATGTTATCATCATAAACATGGTTAAATCCGGATGGTCAAGTTCTTCCATTGAATCCTTGTGGGTTCTCAAGCCAAGGCTTATCTTTATTTTTATGGTATCACATATAACATCGCATGATAATGTGGCCACCAACTGTTCTTGAACTGAATTTGTCGGGCAGCGCATGAACATGCCTAGTTTGAAATTTTTGGGCCATCGATTACTGTTGATTGTGACATGGCCTCTTTTGGCAAGACTTCGCTCAATTCATGATAAACCTACCTAATTTTATGAGCCCAACGACTTACTCATAATACAGTCAATTAATTCAATTAAGGAACGCCCTTGTGTTAGGCACCGACCTCATTAATGATGACACTACCTTAGGGCAGAGACTCAATTAATCACTTGTTGTTCACAAATTGAAGGCAACTACCTCTGCCTTGTCTTTTCTGTTATAATATTGTGGGGGTAAAATGCCGACCAAGCGCACGGAAGACATAAATAGTACTGTTAGATGAAGGTACTGAACGGTGATTACCTAAGTATATAGTAAATATACTTGGCGTTTTAAAGCCACATATGCAAGAACAGGGCCAATCCCAGCCATCATCACCCAAGGAAGCAATCTTTCCCCGGAAAGAGAAAGAAAAGAAACCCTAGCATCCATTCATAAGCCATGGTAGGTACTGAGGAGTACAACAGTATGTTGCCCAATTGTCTAATCAATGACTTCTTCTCCTTCTTGCCCACAAGGGACACCATCTAAATTTGTATTTTGTCCATAACGTGGCAGTCTGTTTGGACCGCCGTCTTAGATCTTAGATTCTCCGTCTCTTCTTATGATAATGCGTTTGTGGACAAGGTCCTGATGCTATATGGGAGGAGTAAGGTGAAAAAGTTCCACCTTGACATCAAGTCAAAACACTTCTGCCCCTCTAAGATTGATTCATGGATTTGCTTTGCGATTGATCATCATGTGGAAGAACTTCTTCTCAACTTGAATATGTGGGTCAAGGGAATCCCGTGGAATGGTCACATGCGATCAATGTGAATTGCTTATGTTATCATCATAAACATGGTTAAATCCGGATGGTCAAGTTCTTCCATTGAATCCTTGTGGGTTCTCAAGCCAAGGCTTATCTTTATTTTTATGGTATCACATATAACATCGCATGATAATGTGACCACCAACTGTTCTTGAACTGAATTTGTCGGGCAGCGCATGAACAGGCCTAGTTTGAAATTTTTGGGCCATCGATTACTGTTGATTGTGACATGGCCTCTTTTGGCAAGACTTCGCTCAATTCATGATAAACCTACCTAATTTTATGAGCCCAACGACTTACTCATAATACAGTCAATTAATTCAATTAAGGAACGCCCTTGTGTTAGGCACCGACCTCATTAATGATGACACTACCTTAGGGCAGAGACTCAATTAATCACTTGTTGGTCCATCAGTTCACAAATTGAAGGCAACTACCTCTGCCTTGTCTTTTCTGTTATAATATTGTGGGGGTAAAATGCCGACCAAGCGCACGGAAGACATAAATAGTACTGTTAGATGAAGGTACTGAACGATGATTACCTAAGTACATAGTAAATATACTTGGCGTTTTAAAGCCACATATGCAAGAACAGGGCCAATCCAAGCCATCATCACCCAAGGAAGCAATCTTTCCCCGGAAAGAGAAAGAAAAGAAACCCTAGAATCCATTCATAAGCCATGGCAGGAACTGAGGATTACATCAGTATGTTACCCAATTGCCTAATCCACGACATCTTCTCCTTCTTGCCCACAAGGGACGCCGTCAAAACTTGTATGTTGTACAAAATGTGGCAGTCTGTTTGGACCGCCGTCTCAGATCTGAAGTTCTCCATCTCTTTTTATGATAATGCATTTGTGGACAGGGTCTTGACGCTATATGGGATGAGTAAGGTGAAAAAGTTCCAACTTGACATCAAGTCAAAGCACTTCTGCCCCTCTAAGATTGATTCATGGATTTGCTTTGTGATTGATCATCATGTGGAAGAACTTCTGCTCAACTTGAATATGTGGGTCGAGGGAATTCCATGGGATGGTCACGTGCGATCAATGTGAATTGCTTATGTTATCATCATAAACTTGGTTAAATCTGGATGGTCAAGTTCTTCCATTAAATACTTGTGGGTTCTCAAGCTGAGGCTAATCTTTATTTTTAAGGTATCACATATAACATCACATGACAATGTGGCCAACTGTTCTTGAACTTACTTTGTCGGGCCGCGCATGAACAGGCCTAGTTTCAATGTTTGGGCCATCGGTTACTGTTTACACGGTGAAAGATTGTGGTCGGTCCATAAGAGAGCTCATTCCGTCCATGCCCAATTGAAAAAGTCATTGCTCTCATGTTTTCGAGAGCCCTCAATGATTCACCAACATGCATTCAGTAACCATCTTTAGTTGAATTATTAATAGATCCCCGTGTCGCGTGACGTCTTCCACATAAAGGCGTTGGTGGCAAGGCGTGCGTCTCATGCAATCAACGGCACTTATGATAAGCATGTCATAAGCCGACTACGTTCTATTACGTGCAAAATATTGCCTTATAATACACAAATGCTCGTTTGAAAATCTTTACATTCTTTAGTTTGATCTATGTTATGCAAGTCAATTCAGAATTAATAGGTTGAACTCAAATATGAATCACCATTTATCTCGAAATCACACAATTTTAAGAATCATGCCATGTCATGTTCTTTCTTTCTTTCCAATGTTACATAAAATGTTAGTTTTGAATTTATGCTCGTTCAAATTTAGCGGTGCTCGCACTTGAACTTTTCTTGCCCCCATATTTGTTTAAAATTTGGATAATATTTTAGATTTCGACAAGAATGCAAAAAAATTAATAGAACATTTAAATATTAAATCACGCCTTCATTTAATAATATAAGCTTTTAGAACAATTGGTAGTGGTCATACCTTCATCTAACAGTTTAAGTTTTTAGAACAGTTGGCAGTGGTCCTATCAAATTCTTACTTGATATCAAAGCCTTCATTCTTGTGAAAAACCTAAAGGCACCAGGTTTGACGTTCCTTTTCGAATGGCGGAATCAACGTATAGTGTTTAACAAGTGGGTGTAACGATTTAGTTCCTAAGTGCACCGGTTGCACATCGCACCTTGTGCACCCTAAGCATCCCGCTACCCATCCAAATAAACATCTCAATAGTGTTCACTTTATGCGCGCAAGTTTTATTTGAGGAAGCACTTAATCGAGTTGTTTTATAATAGTCAGTGTTTTGATGCTATTTGCACTCACTATGTCACATAGTCAAGCCTTTTTCATGGAGGAGGCTTTCTTTTGGTGCCAGCCACACAAGCCACATCGCTTAGTAACTATCTTCCCAAGCTAGCCGTATAGGCTGCTTGATGCTACAACACTAGCCATATAGGCCACATCGCTTAGTTACTGTTTTGCAAGCCATTTCCATTCCAATTCTCGACATTTTGTGCTTTGTTTCGAGAAATCAACACTACCACCAAATACCTCATTGCCCTCAAACGATTTAGATCTGGAAGATGCTGCCTCACACATCACCCCCACCACATATTAACAAGCCTATCTGGTGGTGTCATTAGAGGAACAAGTTTTTTCAAGTTTTTTGTTGCACTGTTTGACATTAATTAAACTCAAGGTGACACTCTAGATGAAGATGTCACCTTGAGTTTGGGGGAGGATGTTAAAGATACTAGGATGTTAGCAATATCGAAATGTCTTTTACAGATGTTCAGGATATTTTCTTAGATTTTCTAAAACTATTTGGATTATGCATATCTGATTTGATTTTCTTTAATTTTGTTTATCTAAGCTTATAAATAGACTCTCCATGTACTCTTTTTAAGATATCGAAATATGCTAAAATCTCTCAATTCTCTCTTCAGCATTCTTATTTTTCAATTTGGTAATAGAGTAAGAGATTCTAAGTTTAAATCTTATCAAGTCCCATTTAACTCCCCAATAAAATATGTCCACACTTAGTACTAGGTAAAAAAACTAGATTAAGTGTGACGGGAGTGATAAAATATTTAAATATTAAACCACGCTTTCATCTAATAACTTAAGTATTTAAAACAGTTGACAAAGTGATATCACCAAATTCTCACAAAAGTTATTATTGACACCTAAATTTTGGCTAAATATTTAAAATTAAATTGCACAGAAAATTAGAGATCGATTTGACCTTTGAAAGGGCTAATAACAACACCTAGAGGGGGTGGTTGAATATGAGTGAAGAAAAATTTTCGCACAGTTTGGTAGAAGTATTTGCTTTTATAAAATGATAGACTTGAATGAATTTAGATTTTAGCAGTTAAATGAAACTATGAACAAAATAAAGGAGTTCATGAACGAGAATAAAAACACAAGGTTTATAGTGGTTCGGCTTAGATCAAGCCTACGTCTACTCTCCCACGCTGACAGCCCACTGGCTAGATTCCACTAAGAAATAAAAGAGATTTTACAGCTTGGTGATCTCAACTTCACAATGAAGAGTTTGCTTCTCTTTCACAAAGTCACATTATATGTTTTTCTCTCTTCTGAGTACAACTTTGAGCTCAGTATTTGGAGTATAAGGAAATGGAAAGCTTCAGATTTTGAAATTTCTATTTCATGCACTTTATCGAACAACTGGAGAGTCCTCCTTAAATACTCATTCATGCCTTCTCAACCGTTGGCACTTTCCAAAGGAATTCTTCCAATCTACCCGTTGGACAGAATCAATCAAGGAGATCTCAAGTCGTTTGAAAATTATGATGAAAACCCGTCAATCCTGTTCGTCCATACAATCAGAATCTTAGTTTCCATAAATAGATACTTTCCCAGTTTACTTGCAATTCGAAAAGATTGGAGTATCGAAATTGATTCCCTTAAAGATAGCCAATCATGTAAGTGCTAAATCCAACCAGAAAGTCATTCATAAATAATACGAAGCTAACCCTTGAAAAAAAAATTTGCATCTGGATAAGTCTGCATTCTTCAATAGTGTTTAGTCTGGAATTTGCTAGTGTTGGCAGATTTTGACACAAAGTTAGGGAGACCTCAGACTTTGACACTAAAGTTTGGTCATCTTCAGACTTGAATATAGAAGTCTGGAAATCTTCAGAATTAAACTTTGGATAAGTTTTGTCAACTTAAAAACATTAAATGAGTTTTTTTTCCAACAATCTCCCCATTTTTGATGATGATAAAACTTTCCTACAGATTTAAGAATTTTTTACCCGCAAAACAACTCTTAAGCAATACAAGATATCTTATAAAAAAATAAGTTGATTAGGATCTAGATAACATCGATTCTGCAACCACAGAAAACAAGTTGATCTTGAAAATATAAGCTTAATATCAAGACTTAAACAACTATCCATCCATAATCATTACCACAAAAGTAAGTTGTCTGCAAAAGTCAAACAGAATAAAAGTTTAACAAAAATTAAAGTCAAACAAATCAAATTTGCACATTCTCCCCTTTTTTTGTCAACAGCAAAAAGTGGAGAAATTCAAAAAAGATAAAGATAAACGAAATCAGGTTTGTTTGGGAATTCGAACAAGCTGGAAATCCCCCATCGACTGAACTGTCTCCTCCTTCGCACTATCTCCTTCAGCTTCTCAACATCTTCAACCTTGGTAGTCTCTTTAACTTGCTATTGTAAATCTTGAACTTAAAGGTTAAGAGCCCGTACCTTCTCATGGAAAGAATCTGAAGTAGATTTCAATGTAGATTGGAGGTTTTTCATCTCAAACTCCATATCGTATTACTGTGCTTTTGACTCCAAAAGGAGCTCTAGTAGCCTTTGAAAGTCTACAGTAGTTTTTGTTTGTGCACCAGCTTCAGCCAAATTAATTCGAAGAGTGTTTAGAATTGAGGGAACATCAGCATGTCGAACACCATGACTTGGAGAGGATACCTCAATATTAGCTTCAGGAAATGTGAGGCATAGACATTCTCTAGATCAGCAAAAGATGTACTTATTTTCTCATGAACTCCCCCTGTTTCTGTGGCTACAAGTGGAGTAAGGAATTCTTCTTCTTGTTCCTTCTCAATGTCAGTACCAGAGTGATGTTCTTTTTTTATTTAAGCTCCTACAGTTCCACTTCTTGTCTTCTCTGGATTCTCAGATAAGGATATTGCAAAAGTTGGTTCATGAGAGTTATCTTGACCCTCCTCTTCTTCTCTTCCTGCTTCTCCAGCTTCTTTTCTTGCTTCTTCTCTAGCTTCTTTTATGGGATGTGTCTAAGAAAGTAGTTGTTCTGAAATAGAGAGAGACATGAGTGCAAAGGAAGACTATTGTTATTTTACATCTATCATATGTATTTACTGGTCGACCAATTATATCGCATTCTGTGGTTTTGAATATAATTATAAATACATGATGTTATGAGAATAGTCAAGTATAGCCTTTAAGAGATATGTATACTTGAATTGATGTAGCAAATTATGTTTGGAGCATTGTGAGACATCAATTGTTTATTTATTTTTTGGGGTTGTAGCCATTATGTCATCTCTAACAGGTGCATAATTTGAGCTCTCAAGTGCAGGTGTACTCATTGGTTGGACGACTTTCTTGCTAGTATAAATTGTTTCTAAATTTGATAAATGTCGAATGCCTTATATTATTGATAGAGCACTATCAAGCCCATCATGTCCGAGTGGGAGATGTTGTATTTTATTAGTACGTCCATGATGGGGTGCAATTAAGACACATCATTTCGTCTTAATATGTTATATGATGGAAAGACATCATTTGAAATGGTATGAGGGAGTTATATAAAAAACTTTTGAAGATAACCATTGGGACGGTTGGCAGAAAGTACGTTTAGAAAGAAATTGTTCTCTCTTCCTCTCCCATTTCTATCAAAGAAAAAAAGGCATTCCATTACTCCTTTACGAAGACAATCGACATTTACACTATGGAAATTTGATATTTTCCTCGTGACTACATTCAGACCATCGTGAAGTCATATTGTTCGTCATTCACCCATAATTTAACGTACGGGATAAATTGTTCATTGCGCATCAACAAGAGAGGTTAGTCATCTTCTGCCAACTTTCTTCCCACAATCCGCAATTAGTGAGTCAATGCGGTTTTTCCCTTCAAAATTGGGCATGTGCTCCTCCCATACTTTCAACTCTCTATCCTTTTTAACACCCGACTGAAAAGTACACCATGTGTTATTCAATTTTTCATGTATGTCGATGCATGCTTCGTTCAATTCCGAAGGGAAGTCCTTATCTTCGATTTCTCGGGTTGATAAGCTCTAGGGCGCAAGCTCCGCGGGGGGTGGGGGGGCGCGTGTCATTTTATTTTTTTTATTTTTAAGTGCTAGGATGGAGAAGAGGGCTGTCTGTGCCGACTAAATCCAAAGTCTCGGAAACTGGGAGTGTTTGTGATTCCGCAACCGGAATCAAACAAACATCGTAAAGAAAACGCCCACGCCCGCAAATTATTTGTGTGAAAAGAAAGATTTATTTTTCTCTGCTGGATGACATGCTGGATGACAAGATAGAGAGGGTGTGAAGAGAGTGTGATTTAAATCCGCACCTTATTGGATCAGAACCTCAATCTAGCACTTAGACCAAGGAAATACAAAGAAGCAAGTTGCAACATTTTAAATTTTATTTTTACCTGAAACAGCAAATTACCGGTTCCACCTGACTGGACCCGATCAATCAGTTGGTTCGATTCCTGATTCTAAGGCTAATCAGTCCGGTTCCCGATCCCAAAATCTAGGAACCGGTCCTCCCGATGTGATTCCTAGTTTCATCTTGGAACTGGACCAAATTGGGAATTGATCAATCCTACTTATTGATCTCTCTCCATGTAGTAGGCACATCGCTAAACCACATAAATTAGTTGAATTTAAATTTTATTAATGCAATTTATATCTTACTCAATTAGTTTTGTGTGCTTTTATTCACGCTTTCAGGTTAGTTGCAACAAATCATATTTTAGAGATAGAAAGACTCATAGTGGGTCCCTAAAAAAGAATGCAAGGCCTTACACATTTCTTGACTTATGATTAAATTTGGCTACTTAATGCTCATCCGATGAATGTATCATATCATACTTTCTTGATAAGTAGTGGTATGTAGCAATGGACTTGGGTTCATTAGCTATTCTCGATTCTATATTTTTACATCCAACCTTCTCTTTTGTGTTAAGTCATTTGAAAGGTAGGTGGCTTTTAAAGACAAGATGTCGAAAGCAAAATTGATGACGTTGGCTCTATAAATTATCCTTTTCACATCCAACCTTCTATTTCCTAGTAATTCTGTATAGTATTTCAGTCAATTGCTCTATTTTTATTTTGGATTTTTGATCTTGAATCTGTCATTATGAAGATTTTTCTTGCATATATTGAAACTAGTTGCATATCATTCGTCAACTCATGTAATCCGCATATTTTCAATAATTGTTAATTCATATGTGTGAATCACTCCAAAGACCTCTAATTTGATATTTCAACGAGGCATCGTCAATCTTGAATAGTGACAAAATTCAGGGGCTAGTTGTATAACAATCGGGGTGCCCGCAAACACCATCTATAGGTTACACGAAACAGACAGACACGGAATTTGACACAAGATCAAGAGGCTAAGACAAAGTCAAGCATTTCATTTGTGTTCATCACGCATGTGTGCATTTGACCCTTCACTTGGCTTCTTACAGAGTAACCTACAACAAAACCACCATCATGACCACCTCTGCATCATGCAGCTTGTCTAGCGTACCACCGCTTCTTACCTTCTGTGATTGCCTGCAACCAGAAACAAAAACATCATTACCACCACTGCGTATCGCCACCGCTTTTTACCTACTCCGATTGCCTGCAACCAACAACAAAATCACCATCACCACAATTGTATCGGCATCAAGAGATTCCTCTCTAGGCCCTTGGTGCATATACGCTTCCGGCAAATACGTGGGTGTTGACACCTAAATTTTGGCGAGCCATTTAATTATTTATTAATTACATAAAAAAATTAAGAAATGATTTCTAATCCTTAGCGACAATAATTAAATTGCATGGCATAAGACATTAGGAGCATTTGCATTACTAGTATTAAAATTTAAAAAAATTAAAAATTTTATTTTAAATTTAATTAAAAAATTTCAAAAATTTATCATTATAATTTTTAAAAAAAAGAAAAAGAAAAGAAAGCTTTGCTTTGTGTGCTGTTGTTGTGGCGGGTTCTGGTCTTCAGTCGAGCCAAAGATCTCTTGTTCCGTTAGCATATACTAGCTATTCGACATAATGTTTGAACGAGATCCATAGTTTTCTTCTCCGGGTATGGTCTGTTTCAGAACGATGGTGACACTCTAATCAGTGAGTACGTAGGGGTGGCTAGGAGCTGGTCGGTCCTTGGTGGCCGTCGTAGCAGTCATCGGAGGCCGCAGGCTTCACTGTTTTGGGCGTCCGGCGGCAGGGAGGTCAGCCGACTAGTGGTAGTCAGAGTGACCGCCCGATGGAGAGTGGTAGCTCGGCGGCGGCTTGAGCTTTGGCTGAGGCTTGTGTAAAAAAAATAAAAAATAAAAATGGAGGAGCTTCGGGTGAAGGACGTCGCTCGAGAAGGGGACGATGCGAAGAAGAAAGGACATCATGCTTATAGTGGGAAATATGATGACGTGGGCCATTTTGAGTGTGGGCTGGAGTGGCTTTAGGCCTAGGTGTTGGGCCTTAGTTGCAGTTTGGTGAGTTGGGTCTGGTTTGTTTGGGCTGGGTTTGAATTAACTGAAGTGGGCATGGACTTGGTTTTGTTGTGGCCGAATTGGGCTTGATTCCATTGAGCCCATTCCATTCTTTAAGCTTTTATGTTCATGAACCCAGCTCATGGACCAGACCATAGCCCATACTCAGATTGGGCTCAACAGCCCAGTCCAGACCCCTATTTTCGGATTAAAAATTTAATTAAAAATTCTGAATTTTTTTTTCTTTAAAAAAAAAAAAAGTTCAATTCCTTCGCTGCTTTGGGCGTTCGATAGTGGGGAGGTCAGCCGATGAGTGGCAGTCAAAGTGACTTCCGTGAAGGACATTGCTCGAGATGGGGACGTCGCTTGAGAGTGGCTTGTAAGATAACCGGACATCAAGCACTCGAGGTCGAGCTTTTTTTTTTTTTTCCTAATAAAGGGATTATGATGTGGGACAACTTAAGTTTGGATTTACATATTTTATTTGACGAATTTAGGATATTGAAATTTGATTTTTCCTTCTTTAATTAAGCTGGTTTAGAGTATAGAATAATTTTTTTTTTTGTTGGGGGGAGGGGGAGGGGGTTTGGAGTGTAAAATAATTGAATTTATTAATTCCATTATTTTAACTATGTGTTAAAATATAATATTATGATCGGAAGATATCATGGGATTTTTTATTTTTTATTTTTTTAATAATTTGGCTACGCTTTTGATATATTCACAGTAGTTTTTTTTTTTTCTGTTACTTTATTTAGAAGTAACTTTTAGAAAAGCGGTTGCTACTGTGTTTATTCACCGTGTTTATAGAATCATCTAGTTTGCCTCTTTCTAAAAATTATAAAAGTTGAAGAGATTTCTTTCTTGCATTTTGTGTATGGACGCTTCACACGTTCGTGTTTGGAAGTTGTAACTCGATGATGTTCATTTCTAGAGGTGTTAAAATGGGTCACTTGTTTATAACAAAAGATGGTTAAATGGGTTTCACAATTAAAGGTTTAAGATGGTGGATCTTAAGTGGGTTTTTAAATGGGTTGGGTTGAAAACTCATCTTAAAAAAAAACATTATAATTCCTCCCTTCTCTCTTTAACTTTATAAAAATCGAAATTATAATTTTTTATTTTTATTTTCTCTTTTCTTTTCTTCCTTTTTATCTTTCTTCTTTTTTTCTTTCTCCTTCCTCCTTCCGATCGCCGGCACGGCCACCGGCCAGGCGAGCTTCGAGCTCGCCGGCGTCGGGCAAGCTCGAGCTCGTCGGATCCGGGCGAGGCGGAGGCCTCGCCGACGCCCGGCCGAGGCTCGAGCCTCCCTGGGTTCCGGCGAGGGGCGAGCTCGAGCTTGCCTGACGCCGGTGAGCCTCGAGCTTGTCGGATCTGGCGAGGCGGAGGCCTCGCCGGCGCCGGGTGAGGCTTGCCTATGGCCGATCGCCGGCCGCCGTCGTCGTGGCCGGCGACCGCCAAAGAAGAAGAAGAAAGAGAAGAAAAAGAGAAAAAGAAAAAGAAAAAGAAAATTATACTTTAACAATAAAATAAAAATAATTAAAAATTTAATTTAAAAATAATTAGATTTCGATTTTTTAAATAATTATTTAAAAATTTATAAAAATTGTCCATTAAATTTATATGGTATAAAACTATTTTAGCAATACAATTTTTAAAAAATAATATATATATATATATATATATATATATATATATATATATATATATATATATATATATATATAAGCTTGGAAGTATTTTAATAATATAATCTTTAAAAAACATAGGAATAAGTTTTTCTAAATTTTTAAATATGAAAATATTTTATTAATATGAGTTGGGTCGGGTCGGTATGGGTTGGGTATGAGTCGGGTTGGGTTTGGGTCGAAAAATTTATATTAAATATAAATGGGTCATAAATGGATTAATGGATCAATTTGGGCCACCATTAACGACCCGACCCAAACCCGACCCGACCCACCCGTTTAACGACTCTATTCATTTCCAATGCATTGAAGTCTGAATTAGGAAAAACAAAGCTATTCGAAGTCTCAACTTCAAGTAAGAGTAATGCCTCTCAGGATTAACGAATCGCTACATGAGTCCATCACTTGCAGCTAATACAAAATAGTAGTCCTTGCAAATCTCAAGACAAGAAACATGCGTGATATGCATAAGTGATAAGAGAAGTTAAAGTAAAATATGCATGGGAATTATCTTTGATCCTCTGATCTTCAGAAGTTGCCCACGCCTCTCCTTGTGGCATTAATTTGTTGTCGGACTAGGGTGCGCTTTGGCCATCAGACCGGATAATAAAATGAAGACGGACATTGTCACCATGAAATAACCCACTATCAAATTCGCTCCAACATCATTGGAGTTCTAGATTCCCATTTAAAGGGATAAAAGGTAGTTATCGGGGAGAATAAATATAGAACAGCAAACCCCAGTAGTGTCAGGAAAAAGCGGAACAGTGGCGGCAAAGATTATGCAAATGGAGGTGAGAAAAGCTCCGCTGTTGAGTAAAGTGAAACGATATAGATTTGAGCCGCTGAGGATCATCTTTCCAGCTTGATGTGGTTTTCCATGAGCAATTTCAGTGGAATTGGTCAGGGGATTTGAAGAGGAAGCCTGCTAGTATCCTCCCGGAGGACTGAGAGAAGCTTGGTAAGTGGTGGTCACCACTAAGGTAGACACTATAAAGATTACTTCGCAAGCAGATTTATCTTAGACATAGAAAAAGGACTCCCATATCTCAAGAAAAGTTATCCTCGCGCTGAAAAGCTTTGGTATAGAGAGGGTAGGAATACAAAATCTTGGTAGACATCCTTCACGGCGGCGTAACTTCTTCACAACATCTTGATCGCTACTAGAATTCACTTGGAAGATTTCAGAGCAGTCTTATTAAGTAAGTTCTTCGCATTTACATCCATACGCTCACTTAATGACATGATCATTTGGAAGAAATGCAAAAGGAATCAAAATGAAGTACGTACCCCTTCAAGTTAAATCATTGCTTTGACACAAGCTTTACTATTGTGCACAAGATGGGCTCATGCCACCATGCTAGCAATGCAACGGCCAATGTACAATGGAAGAAAGTTCACTACACCTTTTTTTTATTAAATGCCATCATTTCAACTAATATAACTATTGATACCTAAATTTTTGTGGCCCAATCATTGAGTTTTTGCATAAAAATTAGAAATTAATTTTAACCACTAAAAAAAAGAGAGAAAAATTGCATCAGAGCAAATAAAAGGAAAATAAGGGGAGGATCAATCTGATTTGATTATGAATGGAATGTGGAAATTCTGATTAACCATTCTTGCTCTGGTGAATATTCAAATCATAGTAAATATGGAAGCAAATTCTCGATTAAATAAATCTGGTGAATAAAAAAGCAATGAGTTTGATAAAATGAAAAAAATCGAAATATCCAAGGAAAAATCAAGCCGATTGTAAGATTTTGCTTTAATTTACAAACTATGAATTAAGGCAACGAAAATAGGAAGCTCGAAAATTGCCATGAATTGGGGTTTTAGAATCACTATAAAAGGAGCAACGATTTTCGTGACCCGGGGCGATTTTCGAAAAATTCAGAGCAAAAATTTTGGAGAGAAGATTCGCGTGAAAAATTTCGTGAAGAAAAGAATGCTTTTCTCGATTTTGAGGAGAAAAAAATTCAAACACAAAAGGGGGAAAACTTTTCATTTTCTTTTGTTTTGTTCTGAAAAAAAGGTCAAAGTCAGTAAAAAGCTGTATTTTTTTTTATTACTGAAGCAACAGAGAGAAAGGGCGTTGGAGGTGACGTGAAGAAAAAAAAAAGAAAGCAAAACGCAGCAACTGTTCATCTTCCACTGTGCCCGCTGCCCATTCGCGCCGTCCACCAAGCTGCACCGGTCGCCGCACCAGCACTCCCTCGCGCCGGCCACCGCACCTCCGCGTTGCGCCTCCCTCTCTGCCCGCCTGTCGCTGGCCGCCGCCCGGCGCCTGTAGCCAGCGCCGCGCCTTGCCGTCGCTGCACCGATGCCGACGTTTGCAGCTGCGTCCCCGATTGCAACCCTTCTGCCCGGAGCCCGACACCGACAACGCCTGCGTCTCCGCCCCCGATCTCGCGTCGCCAACTGCCCGTGAGCACCTGCGCCTGCCGATCCGCCTCCGCCGCTGCTCCAAGCTCGAGCTGCACGCCACTGCTGCCTCGTCGACGCTTGCAGCGTTCCTCGCCGCCCCGCGTCGCCGCTCCTCACCACTGACCTCCTGCTCGCCCGCCACCACTTGCCTCCGCCCGCGAGCCAGAACTCGAACCCGCTGCGACGCCTGTTTCCCCCTTCGCCGGAGCCCGACGCCACCGTACCTTGGCACCACCGCCCGCGACGCTTCTCACCATCGCCGTCCGCCAGCTCCCGCCGGAGCTCCGACGCTGCCCACCATCGCTGCCCCCTTCCTATGCTCCCCGTAGGTGGTTTAGTTTAGTTTTTATTTGTTTATTTTTATTTATTTTATTTTACTTTATTTATTTTAAGTTTTGTTATTACTGGAGCATGGTATGTTGATGTTAATTATTTGAATATTGTAAGCATTATCTGCAGAGTTTTGCCTAAAATTATTGTAATTATTAATTTGATCCGTAAGACATCGATAATTTTTTTAATTATATTAATTTCTTGGGCATTTTTATAGTATTTTAATTGTTAAACCATTATAATTATTAATTTTATCCATAAGATTTCGGATCAGATTTTTAATTATTTTAAGCTATATATTGTGATATTTAGGGTTAAAATAATTATTAATTTAACTCGTGAGATAACGGGATTATTTTTTCGATTATTTTAATCATTTATTTGTTGAATATCTTGATTGTTTAGATTTAATGTTTCTTTAATAACTACTTGTCTTGGAAAAACACTAAAAAATATATTTTAAAAAAATCAAAATCTTGTATCAAAGTATGTAGGTTTAGGATTGCATTTTTAGGACTACATTTTTAGGATTGGATTTTTAGATAATTTTTTGAAATGGGTTAGTGTTGGACCTAAATAACCTTTTTTTATATATTTAAATAGGGTTTTAGATAATGTTTGCACATTTTAATTATCTCATTTCTTTTTTAAAAATAGTTTCTAAGATATGATAGGGTTTAAGTCAAATTAATCCCTAAAATAAACTAGAAAATTATTTATTTTAGGTAGTTTAATTAGGGTTTTTATTAATTCCGAATTTCAATAAAAGATATAAAAATACTAGGTGCATGTTAACTAGTTTGCATAGTAGGATCATTTAATTAGAATTTGTTTATTAGTAAAATTAGGAGATGTAATTAAAAATGCATTTTTTATAAAAGAATTCTAATTTTCAAGAAAACCCAAAAAAATGCTTTGTGTGTTTATTTCTTTTTTAATGAAAGTCTTTTGATTGTTTAATAGTGACTGGGCATCCGTGTGATCACTTTTTTGCATGATAGAGATTTAGGTTAAAATCTAAGCTGCCTGCAAAAATATTTTTTTGAAAATTAAAAAAAAATGGAACCAAAAGGGCATTAGAGAAATCTAGTGCAACCACTCGTACCTTTAGTCTCTGATTCGTAGGAGTAAAATAATCAACACATTATTTTACTTAGGTGTCTAATCGACCTACCGTAAATCAATTAGTGGCGACTCTTAGATAATAATCATTTGCATGCTAAGTATTTGAACCCTAAGTCACGAATTGGTATGGGTTTGGGAGAGTCCGAGCTAAATCTAAACTTAGCAATCCATTAGCTAATTTTAGGTGGTACACCCGAAATTTAGGTCGCGACAATAACAAAGCTTTTTCACTCATGCGATCGTTAGGAATTGCCCATGTGGGGTGCAACATAGGCAAATCCACATAAGCGATGACCTTTTTTTTTTTTTTTTGTCAAACATAAGTGATCACTTGAAAGGCTACAATCTAGCATAAAAGTGTAGCATTTAATCATGTCAATTGAAAAGATTTAAGATTTAATTACATATTGTATATGACTTTGTTTTTCTATGAAGAAGAAGACTACCTTAGATAAAAGAATGGACCAACCTATAAAAATTGGATTCAATATAAGGGTCGAGCCTACCTTCCTATGACCTTGGGCACGGGAAAATGGTCAAAAAGAGAATTGGAATAGAAGATTGGGAGAGGAGTTACTACATCCATCCCTCCTAATTCCTCTTCTTCTTTGTTTTGTGTTGAACAACAATCCAAGTGTTTATTTATGTCAAAGTTATGGAAAATTGTCCAAAAAGTTCTAACACATTATACTTTTGTCAATTCAGTTCTAAATCTTTTAATTTTGTCAATTTAATCCTAAATATTTTCACATATTACCAATTAAGTCAATCTGAGAAATTTTGACCCGAAATTATTGACATGGATGTCGGTGTAGCCATGTAGGATAATTAGTGCTAACGTGGACAATTTTAAATAATATTTTAATATTTTTCAAATTTTATATTATTTTTCTAAGTTTTGTCTCTTTTTTTTTTGCTTCTTCTTCATTTGGCCAATGGCCGGCCACCGGCCATGATAGGCTAATAGGCCTTGCCCACCACAAGCGAGGCGTGGCCAAGAAAGGGCGAGCCCTAGCAAGGGGACCCATCGAGGCTCGGTAAGGGTCCGCCTCGCCTTGCTCGGGCCAAGCCAGGGCGACCCTCACCTAGACCAGGCAATGCTGACCGTTGCCCAAGCCATGGTGGCCTCGTTGGGTGTCGACTCGACGAAGGCGATGCCAAGCAAGGCTGCCTTGACCTGGGTAATGGCTGGCTGCGTTAGATTTGGCCTAGGCAAACCAGATTTAGCTTGGCTGGCCGTTGCCAAGGCTAGATCTAGCCCTTGCTAGCCTTGCCATGCTCATGCCAGATCTAGCAAGGCCAGCCATCGCCCAGGCCAAGAGGCCTCGTATGATGTTGGCCCAGGCCGAATTTGGTTTGCCCAGGCCAAATCTGATGAGGCCAACCGTCGCCCAAGCCAGGGCGAAGGTTGGCCTCACCTGGCTTGGTAAGGTGAGGCCGACCCTCACCGAACCTTAACAGGGCAAGGGCTCCCCTTGCGTGGGCTTGTCCTTGCTTGGTCGTGTCTCGCCTGTGGCAAGCAAGGCTAGTCAACCAAACATGGTGGGTGGTTGGCCATCGCCTATGGTCGGTGGCTTGCCACCGCTTGTAGCTGGAGGCTGACCACAAGCCAAATGGAGAAGAAGCAAAAAAAAGAAAAAATTCAAAATTATTAAAATATTATTAAAAATTATTCACGTTTGTGCGACAATCCTAGATGGCATTGCCGGTGTCCACATTAGTAATTTCCGACAAAGATTGATGGAATTGAAGGCTTTATTGGTATTGGGCTTAAGGCCCGTCCGCCCATGCTGGGCCCAAAAGGCCCGGCTCATGGGAATAGGGCCCGTGGAAAGGGATAGGTATAAAAGGGAGGAGAGAGAGAGAGAAATGACACTAGTTGGAAATAACGTACGTACGCTTTCTCCTATGCGCTCTCTCTCTCTCTCCAAAAAGAAGAGGAAACAGTAACGCACAAGGCGAATTTTCTCCTTTCTTCCAAGTGAATTGTCGTCGTTGGATCGAACAGGGCCAGTTTCTCTTCCTCTACCGGGGTCGGTGCTTAATCTGTGGCTAACAAGGTACGCTCGAATCTGTGGTGTGCTTTACGATCGATGATACGTGTTTTCCCGGGCTTCGTCTTCCGCATTGATTTAGGGGTTCGATTCGGTGTCGAATCTGGTTTTCGGGGATCCGCTATTCCCAACATTGGTATCAGAGCCCTAGCTCACGTTTTTTCCGATCAATTTGATGATTTTTGATTGATTTTTCGCAAAAGTAATTCAGCCGTACGGATCGGGGCGAGAAATCCCGACACCCGAGCGTTGTTCGGCCATTTTTTCGAGTTTTCGTAAGTCGAAATCAAATTGTGATGGCATAGGAAGAAAGGCGACGTTGAGACGAGTCTGGCGATACGTCGAGCGCCGCCGGGCGATGCCGCACGCGCCCACACGCGCGGCCGGAAGGCGCTGCGCGTGGGCGTGACGCGCCCGGAAGCGCTGGATCGCCAAGCGCGTGCGGCACACGTGCTGGTCGGCGAACCGGCGCATGCACGCTGCCGGCGGGCGAACCGGCACGCGCCGGTCCGCGGACCGACGCGTGCTGACGTCACGCAATGACGTCATCCAACGGTCGGTAACCACTAGGATGACGTCACCGATGACGTCATCGCCGACGATGTTTCACCGGGCGGTCACCGGCCGGCGACCCAACCGGTGATCCGACCCGACCTGAATCGCAGAGACCCGGCACGCGCGCGGCACGTGTCGGATGTCGTCTGTGTGACGTCGTCCCGCACACGCGCGCGGCATGTGCGTCGGTTCGCCCAAGCTGGCCTGACCGGTTTGATCGGTCCGATCGGTCTGTCCGGTCCGACCGGTCCGACGACCGACAACCGTTGACCGTTGACCGACGACTGTTGACCGTTGACCGACGACTGTTGACCGTTGACCATTGATCGACGACCGTTGACCGTTGACCGTTGACCAAAAAAAAAAAAAAAGAAAGAAAGGAGGAAAAGAATTTGTTTCTTTTTCAATTAAGTATATATGGATTATAATGTGATCCCTTATTTGTTTTGCATTTGTTGTAGGAACTATGCCTCCGCTAAGGTTGCGCACACCTATTCGCGCAGTTACCGATGAACAAAAGGATAGGCTGTCTAAGTTGATAGTTGAGCTGATTGATCATCGATGTGAGAGATGTGACTTAATTGATCACGTCCTTGAAGTCAACGGGAAAATTCAACAGGTCATATGGAATAGTCGTCCTATGTCACAATTAGAGATGGTGCGATTTTTCATAAACACTCTTCCGCCTGAATGGCAAGATGTGTTGAATCACATATGGGATGTCAACGGAGCTGCTTCCTATAAGAAAATTGTGATGGATTTTGTAAATGAATATTACTGTATTGTTTCAAGGGAAAATATCAAGAAATTGAACAAAAGAGGATCTTTCCCAGTTCGTGTGCCGACTTGGTGTTAGTTGTATTGGCTGATATATGTTAAGTGTGATTTGTGGACATATTATGTAATGATTACTACCTAAATGTGTTAATTGAAAGCATTATTTTTTTTTTAATTGTATGTCAATTATATGTTGCTTTCTATTATTGCTTTGTTCTTTGTGGGTAATTAGCTGTGGGTAGTTTTAGAAGTTTTTGTAGCTTCATAGAATTGATTTTTTATGAGACAATTATATTGATGATAGTTTTAAGTTAGGTTTTTGGAGGATGATTGGAAACATAATGACCTTTTGATTCTGAAGCCTTACTTGAAATTATTCATTAATATGATGGGTCTATGTAAATAGGGATGCATAAATGATATGCATTAATAATTCGTGCATATTTGTCTCGATTTGTTCGATCAATGGCTTCAGCCACAAAGAGCATAGTTGCCAAGCTGAACAAAGGTGAAAAGCTCAATGGAGACAACTATGAAATTTGGCAAATGAAAATCCAAGTATGTCTTTGGAAGAGCAAGAAGCACTTGAGGCTCTTATCCCGACCATGGTAGAACCTGAAGAGGGAACCACTGCACAGCACAAAAGAGATAAAGAAGCTTTTTCTACGTGGAAAAGAAAGAACTCTCTAGCTCGCATCACGTTGCTGAGCAGCATGGAAAATGACGTCATGCGAGAGTTTCGGCATTTTGACAATGCCAAGGAAATGTGGGAGGCATTGGCAGCTAGATTTGGTCATACTTCGGTGACTAGACTAAGGCAGCTCACTATTAGGTTTGACTCTTATAAGAAGCCTCTTGGTCAGACTATGAAACAACATCTTAGAAAGATGTCAAATATGATAACTGAGCTGAAAGATGCTGGTCATGTCCTCACAGATGAGCAGCAAGTGTAAGCAGTGATTCGTTCCTTGCCTCAGAGTTGGGAGCATATGAAGGTGCACCTGACTCATAATGAAAATATCAAAACCTTTGAGGATGCAATGCGTCATCTTGAGCTGGAAGAGGACCGCCTGTTGGCGGCTAAGCCGGATGCTGAACTCTATCATGCTAGTTCTAGCTCACATGGAGCTTCGAGCTCCAAACGCAAGCGCCCTAACTGGTTTGATAAAGGGAAAGGCAAGGAAGAAGCATGTCCTTCAGGGAAGAAACCCAAATTTAACCAACATGGAAGAGGGAAGCGTCCTCGCATGAAAAAGCTTGCAAGGGTGAAATGCTACAACTGTGACAAGAAGGGTCACTATGCTCGCGACTGTCGTGAACCAAAGAAGGTATGCACCCCTTGTACTTTTCAGAACTTTGCTTATATGTCGAGTTCTGTGTTCTTAACTGAGTCTAATCCTTTGTGGACTGTGGATTCAGGAGCGACAGACCATGTACCGAAGGATAGAGGATCCTTCGTGGAATTCCGACGAGTACCAACTGGAACTAAGTGGATCTATGTGGGAAACAACTCTAGAGCTGAAGTGAAATGAATTAGCACATGCCAACTGAATATGCATGGTGGACGCACTTTATTCCTACATGATGTATTGTATGCTCCAGAGATTTGTCGGAATTTAGTGTTTGTATTAGTGTTGGTTAAATTAGGTTTTAATATGAACTTCTATAGTAGAGGTGTGAATTTGTTTTTGAATACAAATTACTATGGTTGTGGTTATTTTCTGGATGGTTTTATTGTATTAGATATTGATTATGTTAATGCTAATGTTTGTTATTCCCTTCTCACGTCTCCTAATAAATATGATAATGATGTGAATGTGTGGTATGCTAGACTTGGTCACATTGGCCAACAGCGTATGAATAGACTAGCCAAAGAGGGCTTGTTGGGCAATATTGAAAAAGTCGATTTGTCCATATGTAAGCATTGCCTAGAAGGGAAAACAACAAGGAAACCATTTGGAAAAGGAAAAAGAGCTGAATTTCCTCTGCATTTAATCCATTCTGATGTCTGTGGTCCAATGAATGTGAAAGGAAGGCATGGGGCTGTTTATTTCATCACCTTTATAGATGATTATACTCGATTCAGATATGTTTATTTGATTTCTCGTAAATCTGAAGCAATAAGTTGTTTCAAAAGGTTTATGAACCTGGTAGAGAATCAATTAGACAAGAAAATAAAAGCATTGAGATCCGATCGAGGTCGAGAATATTTATCTGATGAGTTCAGAAAATTATATGATGAAAAAGGAATAGAAAGACAGTTGTCTATTCCGTATACTCAACAAAATGGTGTTGCGGAGAGAAGAAACAGAACCCTACTGGAAATGGTTACGTCCATGATGGCGCATGCTAACTTACCCATCACCTTTTGGAGTGATGTATTGTTAACTGTTGCCTATATACTTAACCGGGTGCCTTCCAAATCAGTTACTTCCACTCCATATGAGTTATGGACAGGTAGAAAACCGGACTTAAATTTTCTTAAGCCATGGGATTGTACTGCCTATACACATGAGTCATCTCACAAGTTTGGGAAATTGGGTCATAGAGGAAAGAAGAGTATTTTCATAAGATACTTGGAACACTCGAAAGGGTATGTGTTCATTGGTGAGCAGGAAAGTGGGAGTATAACTGAATTTGAATCACGAGATGTTACATTCTTAGAGGATGAGTTTCCTAAGAAGGGCGAAATAGTGGAAGATTACTCCCTAATTGAAACCTTGGATCAAGATAATGATCTTAGTGGAGTTCGTCCAAGTGGGAGTAATATGAGAAGTAATGAATTGAATTCAAGTCATTCTCAATTACAACCACATGATGAGACGACATCATTATTACCTAATCCAAGTGGGAGCATGATGGGGACTGATGTGCAAAGTGTACAATCTCCCATACGGCGAACAAGTCGCCAAAGTATTCCCCACCGACGTTTTGACATAGAAGGGGAAACTTTTATGGTTGTTCCACAAGATGAGGATGAGCCAAGAAATATCAATGAGGCTCTAAATTGCCCTAGTAAGGAAAAGTGGATTCATGCAATGGAAGAGGAAATGGAGTCAATGAAATCAAACTAAGTCTGGGAACTGGTTGATCTTCCAAAAGGACGCAGAGCTATTGGGAACAAGTGGGTTCTCAAAATAAAGCGAAAGGCTGATGGCTCGATAGAAAGGCATAAGGCTTGCCTTGTGGCAAATGGGTATAATCAACAGGAATGAATTGATTATGAAGATACGTTTTCTCCTGTAGTAAGATTTACCTCGATTCGCATTATTCTCGCAATAGTGACTAGTCTGGATCTTGAGTTACATCAGATGGATGTAAAGACTGCTTTCCTCAATGGAGAATTAGAGGAAGAAATATATATGGAACAACCTGCTGGTTTCATAGTGAAAGGCCAAGAAGAAAAAGTATGTCGACTTTTGAGGTCGATATATGGTCTTAAGTAGTCA
This sequence comes from Eucalyptus caleyi, assembly GCA_014182885.2. Classification (NCBI taxonomy): domain Eukaryota; kingdom Viridiplantae; phylum Streptophyta; class Magnoliopsida; order Myrtales; family Myrtaceae; genus Eucalyptus; species Eucalyptus caleyi. The sequence goes on along the minus strand of CM024469.2, from coordinate 17,626,322 downwards.
TCAAGACAATGGTATATACGTTTTCATAATGCCATAATGGCATATGATTTTAAAATGATTGATGAGGATCATTGTGTATATATCAAAAGATCCAAGGATCAATTTGTGATCATATCATTATATGTTGATGATATACTTATTGCCGGAAGCAATATGGAGTTTGTTAAGACTGTCAAGAGATGGTTGTCTTCTAACTTTGAGATGAAGGATATGGGTGAGGCTGCATACATTCTTGGAGTTAAGATTTTAAGAGATCGTTCGAAGAGATCGTTGTCTCTTTCGCAAGAAACCTATATAAATAAGGTTCTTGAACGATTTCGTATGCAAGACTGTAAATCCATAGACACTCTTATTGCAAAAGGTGAAGGATTGAGCCACAGACTGTATCCAAGGACTCCACAAGAGAAGGAACAAATGAAACATGTTCCTTATGCTAGTGTTGTTGGGAGCTTGATGTATGCTATGATGTGTACAACACACGACATATGTTTTGCAGTTGGAATGGTAAGTAGATACCAATCCAATCCGGGTCCAGCACATTGGAAAGTTGTCAAGAGAATATTGAGGTATCTGAAGGGAACTGCTGATTACAAGTTGAATTACCAAGGAAAGGATCTGCGACTTGAAGGCTATTCAGATGCTGATTGGGGAGGAGATTTAGATGAAAGAAAATCTACCTCTGGATTTGCTTTCTTACTGAACAATGGCGCCATATCATGGAGTAGTAAGAAGCAAACGTGTATAGCCTTGTCCACGATGGAAGCTGAGTTCGTGGCATTATCAGCAGCGGTACAAGAAGGAGTTTGGCTTAAGAGATTTTTGGATCATTTAGGTGTTATTGAGAAAGCTGCAAATCCATTATTGGTTAACTGTGATAGCCAAGTAGCTATAGCGTACACCAAAGATCCAAAGTACCATGGCAAGACCAAACATATAGATACCAAGTATAATTTTGTAAAAGATATGGTTGCACGAAAGGATGTGAACTTACAGTACATATCTACGCATAGAATGGTAGCAGATCCTATGACAAAGCCAATACCTAGAGATGTGTTTTGTGGTCATGTAAAATCTCTAGGATTGCGTAGAGTCTGATGTATTTGATATTGTAATTTCCCTGAGTTGTTCACATCAATGAACTTGTGTTGTTTCATTATTAATACCTATGAATCTTTGTATATCTTTATACATCTTAATGCTCAGTGCATTATTTTAAGTTGAGAAGTATTAGCCCACTCACACGGGTAATCGCCTCTGTTTACTATGTGATAAATAGAGATGAGACTGTTTTAAAGCTTATTATCTAAGTGATAATCGAGAGCTCAAGCTTAAAATACGTATGTCGCTTTAACTGAGTGTTAAGATGAGGACATAATACTAAAGATGTCCGAAAGTAAAATAACCCACATATTTTACTTTATCTGTCTATGATGCTAGATGTGAGTTCTGATGAATTTTGTGATTGAGTAGATACGTGAACTCAAGTTAGACATTGGGTATGTCTGAACTATCATCTGTACGGTATTGAAAGGTGTAGACATACGCTCCATGGGAAATGAGTTACTACCGTAATACGTATTTCATACTGCGTATGCATGAGACGACCAATAAGAGTGGCAAAAAGTTTGATCTCAACTTTTATGACGTGTGAGACTCTTGAGGAAAAGAGTTCCTCAATTTTTAGTCCCCTCAGGACTCTTACTTATTCTCAAGATTTCTATTTAGTGTTTGCTATCTTAGGGTGTTGCCAATGGTCATGAGATGATTCAATCTAATGGGGCATTTCTAGAAAAGCAAGCTGGACTGAAATTGAGAGTTTGAAGGAAAGAGGAAGATCGATTTTGGAGAATCACATTGTGGTTTTGTATTCACTAGTCAACCAATTATAATTGTCTTTGTGATAATTATAATTGTGAATACAATATATATATATATATCATTGTTTAAAAGAGATCAAGAGAGATATAAATGTGATTAATCGATCTAGGGTACTGCATACTAAATCTACTCAGAGTGTGACGCCCATTATGAGCTGCTATATATTCCTAACAGATGTATAGCAACGAGCTCTCAAAGTATGCTGGTCGCACGGATTATTCACCGATATGAATGTTGAAGAGAGGTAAAGAGAATCTTGTTCGGCCCACCATGTGCAAGTGGGAGATGAAGGCTTTATTGGTATTGGGCTTAAGGCCCGTCCGCCCATGCTGGGCCCAAAAGGCCCGGCCCACGGGAATAGGGCCCGTGGAAAGGGAGAGGTATAAAAGGGAGGAGAGAGAGAGAGAGAGAAATGACACTAGTTGGAAATAACGTACGTACGCTTTCTCCTATGCGCTCTCTCTCTCTCTCCAAAAAGAAAAGGAAACAGTAACGCACAAGGCGAATTTTCTCCTTTCTTCCAAGCGAATTGTCGTCGTCGGATCGAACAGGGCCAGTTTCTCTTCCTCTACCGGCGTTGGTGCTTAATCTGTGGCTAACAAGGTACGCTCGAATCCGTGGTGTGCTTTATGATCGGTGATACATGTTTTCCCGGGCTTCGTCTTCCGCATTGATTTAGGGATTCGATTCGGTGTCGAATCTGGTTTTTGGGGATCCGCTATTCCCAACAGGAATGAATTCAATTAGTAGAAAGTGAAAAGATTCAGGACTGAATTGGCAAAATTAAAAGGTTTATGATTGAATTGACATGAGTACAATAAATTTAAGACTTTTTAAATAATTTTTCTATCAAAGTTAATATCACGAATTTCTTTAGAACGAAATAGTACAGATAATGGATGCTATTTCCTTTCTCTTATACTTAAATGCGACAATTCTTTCCCAATTTTCCGTACACATTCTAATGTACATATCATAGTTCTATGTGATACCAAAGTTCAACAGCATATCATTTATTACGTACTTCGCTCACTTCTATTATTTCTTGATATAAAACGGTTTATGCATTTACGGAGGTCATTAATTGCAAATTGTACGATCCCTTGATTGCTTGAAGCAATTCATATCCTTTAAACACAAATTTTATTATTGGGCAGATGAATTTATCCACTCATTCCATCTCGCTTAGGTAAGACGCATATGACATTTGTGGCAATAAAAAGATTAAAATTATATTTTCTTTAATTAAATCGAACTCCAATGCTATTTCTACTTAACTGACATATATAGAGAGAGAATTCAAAGTAATACCAAAAGATTGTGAAACCAACCACGAGAAGTCTTTTTTTTTTAATAAAAATAATTGTGTGCGGAGGTGGGAAGTTCAACAAGAGAGAGAGAGAGAGATCAAATCGACAAATATTAACTTTTATTATATGTGAATTCAATGGTTAACAATTTTCCTTCTTAGTAAACATTACATATCATAATCCACTTAAGAGGTGGGTTTTTCCCGAAGATTATTGGCCAAAATTTGTTTTTATGATATCAAAAGACATGAAGTCGAACAATATAGTGATATTGTATATTACTCATACAAAAACACAACTGATTTGTAGAAGGATGTGTATTTTTTCTTGTGGAGACTCCAATACGATCTAATCATCACAATATTCTCCTATAATATATCACATCACCCGATAAATCATTTCTGTTGATCCTTTCTTGTGTTTTTCCTGGATCACTCCAAACGAGCAAATTTATGAACACTTCTATATGTTCAACACCATGCTATACAACTTCAAATGTCAATGGTCAGATAGACACTTACAGACAAATGTTAACGGTTGAATGATAATAATACATCATATATTGTGGCCCAATTTGTAGTTCAAGTCTCCTTTCTCTGAATGTTTCTAAATCCATGTACTTTTGATCCACATTATTTCATTATCATAACATTTGTTCCTAGATTATATCATGTCAAATTCAAGGATCAAACAATAAAAACAAAAAATCTAGGAAAATTGAATAAGCATACCGTGGGTTGCCTTTCATCCACAGCAATATGTAAGATGATGTTACCATCTTGATTTTTCCAGTTCAAGATTATTATCAGACGGACTTGAGTAAGCCATCCAATTAAAACCTCGAATACTTTGAGGTTGTGATTCTTGACGGCGATGTGAACCGCGGTCTCGCATGGGCTCGTCAAGTCTTCAATGGATGATTCGCAAACAAAAAGGAATTCAGCTTAGAGCTGTAGCTCATCGTCTTCTTCTTTCCTAGCAATGTAGTGCAAAGGGGTGATCCTGCATTGTCCTTGAACACAGATCAACTCAGAATCAAGGGTCATCAGTGCCCTTATGGTGTGATAATGCTTGTGTTGCAAAGCCAAGCACATGGGGCTGTAAGCCTCTAGATTCAGCATTCAAGCAAATGAAGACCTCAAGATGGCTACCTCTTTGGCCACTTGGGTTTTCCTAGCAGCAGCGGCAATGTGTAGTGGAGCATTTGAGAAGGGGTCTTCAGACACACGATGTAAGAGTTGTCGCTCCTCCCCGATTAAGTTGTGTAGCTCATCATCAACATCATCATTTGCTATTGCTTGTTGAAGCCGAGACTCCCTAGCCTCTCTTTCTTCTTTTTCGGGCAGACCCTTGGCCATCATGTTACTAGGGAATGGTGAGAGCAGCAGAGGGGCTTTGCTTGGTGATGATATGGAAATAGCGAACTCGCAAAAGCACATATTGTATAGTGCCACGGTTCAACGAATATTTAATTTACGGGAGTCAACAGGTATACAGGTGGGCCTAACGGCCGGTAGGGGTGTAAATGGGTTGGGTTGGGTTGGGTTGGTTCTTGATGTTACCCGACCCGACCTGAAACATAAGGGTCACGCATTATGACCCGACCCGACCCGACCCGACCCGACCCAAAACATATCAGAATATCGAATGTGTTTCGGGTCGGGTCGGGCCGGGTCGGGTCGGGTCGGGTTTCTGGGTCACCTTTTTTTTTTTCACATTAGACCATCTAATGTGACGGAGGCTTGGTACAACCCACGAATGAGAATGCCACCTACCATTACAATCTGTTGAAATATCCTGCAGTTGCAAACAAGAAAATGAGAAACATACATATGGAACAATTCTCCTTTCATGGAAACGTTCGATTCTCTACTCATCATTCATCATTGTCGCGGTTTACTTCACCAGTGATTGCATCTCAAGTCGCTGTCGCTGTTCTGCTTCTTTCTCTTTGGCTTCTACTTCTCTTACAAGCTTAGGCATGCTTGTTGATTGCTGATGCATAAACACACTAAGCACACAAAATCAAAAACCACACTGTTTCTAGCAAATGCTCATCTAGATATGAGATAACAAGATTAATCCACACTAAGCCAACCCTAGGGGGAACCAAAAAGGGGTTGTGCATGTGGTGTCATCAAAGCTTCATGGCAGCAAAAATATCAGTAGAGGAACTCTGACCAAGATCAATTCAATCCAATGTCAAAAGCATGCAATATCCTGCAACAATTGAAATGGCTAGTTAAGCCATCATTGTACCATCTCTGGCTTTTTCAGTGCCACACCAAATAGTAAAGAAGCAACAAAATTTACCAGTAAGATATTGAACTGCTCTGAAAGAATATTTGATACTATGAAACGATTGGTCACCACAAAACCGAAGAGAGAAAATCAAATTTGCTCATCTGATGGAAGGAGGGTAGAAGGGATCATGATAACTTCTTCCAGGTTGGCAGTCCAACACAAAAGGATATATTGGTCTGCCATGAATAATCTATATCCACAACATATCAACAAGCATTCATATGTGCAAGTGAAAAAAGGGAGAACACACAACACAGTGCACGCTAACTGCATCCTCATGATAATTCCCTTATAGGAAAAGCAACTACCAAAACCCAGTATCCTCAAAGGTCAAGGAGAGGAAACTTGGAAGTGATATATAGACAAACGGTTAAACAAATCTCTTATAGGAGTCCAACAGACAGAAAGACAAATGCGTCACTCACTATTCTCAAAGTGTCAAACAAATAAATAACCGGAAGCTGTCCCGTTAACTTGTCATCCCAACTGAATGTGGGTTTCTGCAACACATGCTTAGGTCAAGTTTTCTCGCAACAAATTAACAAACTTTATGCAAAAGCATGACAGTTCCGAGACCCAAAAGAAGTCCCAGATTCTGCTTGTAGCAAGCGAGTCCGGAAAAGGAATACTCTTCCCCGCCAATAGTTTAGCATACAGAGAAATTCCCAATAAAACCGACCCAATCACCCCCTCCGGGACGCTGACCCTCCCTGTTCTGTTCATGAACTTCAAGAACAACGGGAAAGAACCGAGAACCAGAGCACCAGACGAGACACCGCAAAACCACGATATACCCAAAAGAAAGAAAGAAACACCAATGGAAGATAAGCATCCAAGAAACCAGAAAAAGAGCAGAGATGGCGTCTGAAGAACGAAACCTTACCAAGAACGAGAAGAGCTCCGAGTCCAACCCTCTGTTTCTTCGGGTTCGTGAACAGAGCTTTCCTTTCTTGCTTCTTTTTCCTGGGCGTCTAAACTCCACCCGTCTCTGTCGCGAGCTTCCCGATTTGACCGACGCCTGCCGACGAATTTAAAGACCCTGGATCGTCAAGCCGCGCGGGCGAGAAATTGCGGCAGATTTTCTCCCGACTCTGAGGAAAAACCGAAAGCCACACAGCTCCAGCGTTTTCCCACTAAAACAATAGGAATAGGCGGCGGCTAGGGTTCCGGCGTTGAGACGAGGGGGTGGGGAAGGCGACGGCGAGGCGGAGGCGCGTCGATCGGAGGGCGGCAGCGGAATCCACGAGAAGCACAGTCGTCGGAGAAGAAGCCGAAGGGGAGGGGTTCTCGAAAACACGTCTGTTTAGTGTTTAGTGTTTGTGTTTGGTGACTTGTTTGGAAATTGGAACAAGGGTGTTAACGTGTTTCGAGTCGAACAATGTTCCAACTCTAAACCCGACCCGAAACATGTATTCCGCTTGTTTCATGTTTGTTACTCGAACACGACCCGAACACAAAACACGTTTTATATTTGTTTCGTGTTCGGGTCGGGTCGGGTCGGGTCGGGTTTTTTTGACACCCCTAGGAGTGGGGCCCACATATCTTAGACTCGGAGTGATATGTACTGGTTAGATTCTTAGGCAATCGTAGTCTTGTAATTTTACGAGCCTCTCGCTTTACCATTTTCACTCTTTTGCTGCTTATTATATTTTGCAAGAATTGCATGACATGATTCATCGAGAAGGCAAAACTATACCATATGGTACGTTCTTTCTAAAAACTGATTCAAGCATTTAATATTCTGGAGCCTTTGATGGATTTTGTCTGGAAATATTTTGGATGGAATTTTATTTATATTATGGTTTCAATCTGATGTTCGTAGTCAACCTACATATTGAGACATGACATAATGTTCATGTGTACAGACCGATTCTATTTCGGGACTTCATCACGGCTAATGTGTTTTTCGAGACTTAATCAAAGCAAGTGATTTTCGAGACTTAATAATAGCATACATGGTTGTCGTGACTTATTTCCTAGCGAAGTGTGACCATAAGGCGTTCTTAATAGGAGCATAGGATGAGTTGTACATATGTTGGCTATAATATAATACATTATCTATGATATTGAGCATATTTTATGATTTTTGGGGATGGATGCAATGCCTGTGAAATGAGTGAATGCGATGCATAATTATTTCTAAAGCTTCATTATTCTTTGCTTGATCTTATAGGAATGGTGTTTGTTATTTATTAAGCCATGCTTTTGCTCACCCCTATTTTAAAATAATTTTTTATTTCTAAAGCTGCATTATGATTTCCCTTTTCTCCTCTTTTTTATTTCTCCATGTAAAACAAAGAGCGAATAAAGCTGAAAGCAATATAAATAAGGGGGCAAAACAGTGAAAGCAAAAGTGTCACTTCCACCGAATCTTTCCAAGGTAATATAAAATCAGTCGCACCTTACTTATTGCTAATCCCAAACTAAAGAAGATAATTTGCAGGAAGTAATCATACATTTGAGGAGCTAATAGTACCGGACCTTCTTCCTCCTTTATTTAAAACGAGTTCAATTATAAAACCCAAGCACAGGATCATTTTCTAGAGCTCAAGACCTCGCATCAGTTCATTAATTCAATTAAATAATCAGATGCGAGTTCTCTTCTCATTACTATATTAGTTTACTAAATGAAGATTTCAAGTTTCAAGTTTAACATCGAATTAGCTCAAAAAATTAAATTCTTCAAATCATGGGTGCAAACAAATTTGACAATTCACGTGGGCCACCAAATTCCTCTCTGGAAGTGACTTCTATCAAGCCATTGCACGATTCTCTTTTGATGTTCTCTGTCGTGTCATTTGGAAAATTAGGAATAATATCCTCTTCCGGGGCCAAGCCTTGTCTATTCCAGCTTGAAGCAACATCTCATTAAAGTTGTCAAGGACAAGACTCTCTCCTTCAACCACATTACGAATACTCCAGGGAATAGGTGGCTACAACGGTGTTGGGGGCTTGATCCCTCTATCTTCTCTCTTGGGGCAGCGAATCTTCATTTGAGGACCTAGGTGTAAGTTTCCTTCTTGTTTTGATGTGAGGGTTGCAGCTGTGTTGCTGTTCCTGTTCCTGTTCCTAATGCGGGTAGGAGGACTCAGTGTAGGTGGGGACTAGATCCAATTCTTCAGAGGTTGCGATCGCTTGATGCTGTGAGGGTTGCCGCTGTCTTGCTGTCTGGTTTCCCTTTCCTCTTTCCCTTCTTATTTGTTGCCGCTGCTTGGCTGCTTGTTGCTGTCGTTTGGTTGCTGCTTTTTGGTTGTTTGTGTTCTCTTTTTGCTTGACACCCTTCCACTCGTTATGACTTGTTTGTCATTATGAGTGTAATTTTTTTGGTGCCATGAACCCCCTGTTGTATAGTTTTGGTTAAAAGTCAATATAATTCTTACCTTACCAAAAAATAAAAGAAGACAAATTTGACAATTTATTTATAAACTAGTGAATCATTAGTGGGTTCTTCATCACTTGCTCCTCTTTAATGTAATTGGCGGTGAAGCTTTCCATAAACATAAATCAGACGGCTGCTGTCATAGTTCACTTGCTTTTAATATCAAAGCTTTTAGCCCTCGAGTTTCAAGAATGCTCTCACGAATTATACAACAAATTGCAAAACCTTAATGCAAAATAGTTTACATAACTACTAGCTTATTTTGGGGAGAGGTTAGATATTTAAACTTAAATATCTCATATCCTATGATTATCAAAAATCAACTTTGTTTGGAATTTCGAAACAACCATATAAATGATTAGAACAGACTTAAGTTAAGATCGTAACTTAGTCTAGAATTTGTTACTCAAGTTTCACAAATAAATATTGTTAAGTTACTTGAAGAGTCGATTATTTGGGAAATCGTTTGGTAACAACAAATAGTTAATAAGCTCCTAAAAAAAGATGTTGGTGGATTATAGGAATACTCAGCACTTCTGAAACAATCAAAGAAACGCTGGTAAGTAGATTCAAATAACAATTGGTAATTTCTTACAAGAGTTGATGACCTTAATACATCAATAAGCTTTCCATATGAATCTAGGTAAATTATTGGAACAATTGATAATTCAAAACAATCAAATGTACTTTGGTATGACTCAAATAAGAGTGGGTAACTTCATGTAAGAGTTGGTAACTCAAGCTTCACAAAAAAATTGTTAAGCTATTGAAAAAGTCATGTAAGGTTTAAAGGTGTTGCTAATTTTGAGCAAGTCTTGGTAACTTTTTTTTTTTGGTCATAAATCTCGGTAACTTTAAACAGTTGGCAATCTCCACAGATAAATATCGTTAAATTATTGGAATAGTTGGTACTTTTAAACTAATCAAATGCCAACAAAAAAATAATCAAATAAACTTTGGTAAGTAAACTGAAACAAAGAGTTGCCAATTTTGTATAAGAATGAGTGATTTTAACACATTTTATGATCCACGATTAAATGTCCTTAAATTATCGGAACAATTTTTGAAAAAATCAAATAAACATTGACAAAGTATTAAAATAAAGTTGGTTATTTCATATAAGATTCTATAATTTAAGCTCTACAAATAATTTTTAGTCAATTAATGGGAGAATTGGTAATTTTGAAATAAGTGGAAATTTTGTATAAGAATTGGTAAATTTAAACCATGTCTTGAAATATAGGTTGGTGAACTATTGATAGAGTAGGAAATTTTGTAGCAATTAGATAAATGTCGGCAAGTAGACTCAAATAAGAGTTAGTAATTTCATATAATAATTAGCAGTCTCATCGGTTGGTGAGCTGTGCAAATATATGTTAGTAAATTATTGCAACAATTGGTAATATCAAAATAATTAAATAAAAGTGAACAAGTGACTCAAAAAAAAAGCCGTTAAGCTCGAGTTATTTAATTGAGGAAAGATGGGTAAATCACTTAAATTAAAGTTGGTAATTTTGAATAAAAGTAACTTACCACGTTGGTAACTTATACAAGCTAATATTGATAATTAGGAAAACAATTAGTAATGTTGGAAGTAGAAATAAACATTGGTACTTTCAAATAATTATAAATATTAATGATTAAACACCATTTGTGAAAAGAAGAATAATGTCTCTCTTTGTTTTCTAAATGTCGAAAATGTGATGACTCCTCGGACGATTAAAAGCCAAGCTGGTAGTCGATAAGAAGAAGCAAAGTGCTACATTGCCAACGAAGAGGATTGGGGAAACAAAAGAAAAAAGCAGGCCTAAAAAGAGAGTAAATCTAACATAAATCCAACATGTTCTTAAACTAACCTTTGAGAAATGTGTTACCAATGTTTGAACGTAAAATCCATACCCTTAAATCTGTTTTTATTAATGGTGCCATAAGGATGGTAATTTCTAACACGAATTAACATATTTATATATTATTATGTGGATAATTCGAAAGTGGGAAAAATTATTAAAATGGCCCTAGACCTATTTTAATTTTTCTTATAATTGTGTCGTTCAGTCTATCCGATCAAATTTGGCTGACAAGTGTTGATGTATCAATTTTTTAATATTTCTTTATTTATTTTCTTCATTTTCTTTTTTCTTTCTCTCTTTTTTTTTTTCTCTCTCTCTCTCTCCTCCTTCCTTCTTACTCATGCCAATCATTGACCTCAGCAAAGCCTAGCCCAACCAGGTGAGGTTGACCTCGTGATCGGTTGGGGAAGAGGGAGGGAGGAGGGAGGAGAGAGAGGACAATAAAAATAAATAAATAATCAAAAAATAAAATATATATTTATAATTGAGACGTCATTATTCACAGGATGGCCAGCATCGGCTAGTGTCCACCTTAACACTAGCTAGCCAAATTTGATTAGATTGACTGAATTAGTACAATTGCACAATGTTTATAACTGAATTGGCCAAAAAGAAAATTGTTTATGATTGAATTGGACAAATTGTAATAGATTTAGAATTGTTTTGGTAACTTTCCTTGAAAAGTAACACAAATTTAATGCATGCAAAATTTATAGCATAGTTAACAACAGTATAGTGTTTTCCAACTACATGAATTGACACAACGGGGAAATTTGATTAAGACACTTAAATTCAAACTACCAATCCTTATGACAACAAAATATAAGAATTAATAGCAAGCAACAAGTAGTTTATGTGTCTTTACCAAAAAAAAAAAAAAAAACAAGTAGTTTATGTGATGATCCTTTTATACACATATGCTCTATGCCACATACACGATAAACCTCTTTTATTCTCTTCTCATTCTCTCTCTCTTTTTTTTTTTTTTTTTTTGAACCGGGTGGGGGGGGTTTGGTGTTTGTCTTGCTATATGTCGGCTCCTTTTGTATTTTCACTTTATTATCATATATATAATGTTTGTAATATCATGTCTTTATTCCGTTCTTTGTCGGGAAAAAGAAAAAGAGAAAGGAGAATACTTGCCTAAATGATAGCATCTTCAATTTTGATAGTTAACAAAAGACAACATAAAGGCTTGAGGCATAGATAGGATGTGTGTGCAGTGGGTCGCGAAACCTATGCATAGATCACAAATAGAAAATATGATAGAAATTTAGGCTTCATTTGTTTCATAGAAAATCTTTTTAAAAAAAAACATTTTCCAAATTTTTTTGTATTAGTTTCATGAAAAATGAATTGACTTGGGAAAACATTTTCCATGAAGGGAAAAAAAAGTCTTCTAAAATGGGGGAAAATATCTTACACTTTTCAAATAAGGAAAACATTTTCCTTACTCACTCTTTCTTATCTCACACTCTCACTAGTCCCCACTTCTTTCCTCTCTCTCTCTCTCTCTCTCTCTCTCTCTCTCTCTCTTTAATTTGTTATTTCTAAAAAAAAAATTCACATTTTATTACTTTTTTTTTTTTTTTCTTTACGGCCAGTGATTGGCCAAGGGGAAGAAGAAGAGGCCAAAAAAAAAAAAAAAAAAAAAAAAAGCATATAGAAAAACAAAAAATTTAAAAATCGATTTTTTAGAAATTTTTTTATTAAAATGAGTGCATGGAGGAAAATCAAATTGACTTTTCCAAACAGAATTGGCAGAAAATATTTTCAAGTTTCGGCCGAATATCGGAAAATATAATTATTTTCCTGGAAAATGGATTTCTGGAAAATATTTTCCAAAAACGATGCATTTTTCATAAAACGAATGGAACCTTAGTTAGAGCAAGTTTCTTAAAAGGTAATGTATTATTAAGGAGTTCAAAAATATACTTTAGGAGTCTGGAGACGTATTCGTGCATAGCATGGGTTCCACACCAGTATTCAGATGTAAGTAGTCCCTGCCAAATTTAGCCGAATACTTTTCTTTTCGTACCCCAAAGATTGTGTTGATTGTGAGATGGATTCCTTTGGCAAGAGTTAGCTAGGTTCGCAGTTAATATACCTTATGACATGAGTCAAACGACTTCTCACATAATGAATTGAAGTTCCATTACGAAACGAGCAAAACATGTGAAATCTGTTAAAGCGGCGATTTTCGTGGATTGATGATCGATTTGAAGAAGCCAGCCAGCTTCATGTTATCCTCGATAACAACAACAGCCATAAAATGGTCGACACTTATATAATTGTCGTTGATAAGGTTGTTGTTGAGCTCAGAAGTAAGAAGTAGAAGTTTTTGAATTCCCCTTCAAAAAGAAGGATTTGGAGGATTTTAAGCTGGAGGAAGAATCTCAAGGTGAGCATGTCTTCCATGATGATGGAGAAATCATTTTACAGAAAAGCGCCCCCCTCCCTACCCCACACACACGCCCAAAACCCGCGTTGATCCGAATTTGGATACAAATGAGATCTAGTCACAGGAATTTGGGGAGATAGAATATCGAAAGAACAGAAGAATCAATTATTGATTTCATTATGACAGGCAATTGAAAAATCAATCATGGATTTGGGATCTTTTCTTAAAGCAAGAAATTTTGATTGATTCCGTAGATATGGTTCCAAATTCCAAGAGGATTTTGGCACATATGCTTTATTAAATAACCCGACATTTCAACCAAAAAAAAAAAAAAAAAAAACATGGGGGCCGAGATTTTTTGTGATAATGGGAGAATAATGGGAGACGCTTTAAGTTTGGATTTACATCTTTTATTTGATGAATTTAGGATGGGGAAGTCTAATATTTCCTCCTTTAATCAAGTTCGTTGAGGATATTCACTAAGTATATTACATATGAGTTTATTATTACTATTACATTTAAGTTTTTGAATGAGTTGATATATATTATTTTTTATTGGAAGATACCACATGATCTAGTTGATTTTTAGGTTTTCCTAGGCTTTTGTTATATTCTCAGCATTTCTTTTTCGGTTACTTTATCTGGTAATATTTTATAGAGAAAGGGTTACAACTTTATCAATTTGTTATGTTTTATAGGATCATTCAATTTGCCTCTTTCTAGAAATAAAAAACCTGAAGAGATTTCTGTCTGTGGGTTTTGAGAGTGTACATTTTGGGCATTCGTGTTTGCGAGTTGCAACTCAGTGCTTTTTGTTTTCACCTCATCAAAGTTGAAGTAGGAAAAATAGGGGATAAGTACACTAATAGTGCCATAAGTTGTGTACGGCGCTCACTTTGATGCCAAAAGTTTCCGTTGGATCACTTAATTGCCAAATCGGAGGAAAAACGCTCACTTTGGTGCCACCGGCGAAAGATTCCGGCCACCGGCCAAAATAATTACGTGGCTTTTTTTTTTTTTTTTTAAGTCGACAAGGCCTTAAACGACGTCGTTTTGCCGTTCTACATGGATGGCCTCACAAAAACGACGCCGTTTAACTCATTGAGGATTGAAATTAGGGTTTTGACTTGGCCGCCGAGTGGCCGTCGTCGGAGTTGGGGTCGGGGTCGAGGTCGAAGCTACGGCCGCCAAGTGGCCATCATCGAGGTCGGGGTCGGGGTCGGCTACAGCCATCGAGTGGCCATCGTCGGGGTCGGGGTCGGGGTCGGGGGTCTGAGCCACGGCCGTCGAGTGGCCATCGTCGCGGTTGGGGTCGGGGTTGGGGTCGGAGTTGCGGCCGCCGAGTGGCCATCGTTGGGGTCGGGGTCAGGGTCGAGGTCGGAGCCACTGCCGTTGAGTGGCCATCGTCAGGGTTGGGGTCGAGGTCAGGGTCGAAGCCGTGGCCGCTGAGCGCAAGGACCGTCGAGGACGGTGACGGCCGGAGATTAGGGTTTTGAATTGGGAGAGACACCAAACGGCGTTGTTTTGGTGTTAGGATGCTGACTGTGTTCTCCGGTGAGCCACATCAGCTTAAAAAATTAATAAAAAAGTGCCACGTCGGATTTCCAGCCAACCGGATCGGAGTTGGCATCAAAGTGAACATTTTTCAAATTTTTGGGCACTTAAGTGATCCGACGGAAACTTTTTGCACCAAAGTGAGCGCCATACACAACTTATGGCACAATTAGTGTACTTATCCCGGAAAAATAGCTATTTGAAGTCTCGACTTCAAGCAAGACTAAAAAGAGTAATCCAGTTCTTACAAACCTCAATACTAGAAACATAGATGATATTGCGCATGCGAGAAGAATACTTAATAGATGAGTTCATTACACGCAACTAATAAGAAGAGTCCAGCTCTTGCAAACCTCAAGACTAGAAACATATAGATTACAGTTGCACACGCAAGAAGAATACTTAAAAAGTAATTAATACTTGCGAACTATTTCCGGTTCTTCAATTCTAGGAAGTTGCCGACTTGTCTCCCTTGGAATCGATTCCACGTACTAATCGGTCGTACCTGCGCCACTTTTACGTGGGGAACGCCCACGAGAGGAGCATCACGACAAAAAGAAGCGCCGTTATGGAGTATCCTGCGAACTCATCGGGTTTCGGGAGTTCAATGAAAAGAGTAGCAAAGTAGACGACACCGACATAAAGCGTTAACGTGTAAACAAGGTTACTGTGGGGCAATAGGGGAGCAGCGGTCCAACAGATTGTGACGATGGACAACACGAAAACCGAACTGTTGAGGGCCATGAACTGGTATAGATTTGAGCCGCTCAAGATCATTTTCCCGGCTTGATGTGGTTTTTCAGCAGCAATGCCGCTGGAATTGGCAGTAACGACAGTGGATTTGGCTCGGGAATTTGAAGAGTTATCCCCCCAGTATCCTCCTGGAGGGCTGAACGCAGCTTGGTAAGTGGCGGTCGTAATTAAGGTAGCCACTAGAAGGATTATATCACAAATAGATTCATCTCGGAGGCCGTATTTAAATACAAAATTCTCATGGTAAGTTTACTCCTTAAAAACTCCGATAAAGAGTGGTTGGGATCACGAGAACGTAACTCCTTTGCAAGATCTTGATTGCCACTACGACTCGGTGGGTAGATTTCCAAAGCCGTCTTATCCTGGTAGTTCTTTGCATTTAACTTGACACTCCCCCTTAACAGCTTGATGATCTGGAAGAAATGCAAAGGGAACAAAATGAAGTGTTTATTTATCCCTTTAAGCACAATCACTGCTTTGTCTCTTGCTTTACTATTGTGCATGAAGTGAGCTCATGCCATATAAGTTTGAGCGATACTAGGGATGCAATGACCAATGTACCATGAGAACAAAATCTTATTTATCAAATGCAGTCATTTCAACCCATGTAATGAAGTCCCAAATGTTTTCAAAAAGTGAGATTTGGCATCTCACTAGAATAATTAACATGATAGCTAGGAATTGGCCATGAGAGTTGTAACATTGGCGAATTCACTAGAGTGCCAACTTGAACGGCTCTGATTTTTCATAAAAGTTTAAGACTTAATCAAGTCAATTAAAATAATCAAGTCAATTGAAAAGTTTAGGATTCGATCACATTTTGTACATGAGTTCTTTTCACTATGAAAAGAAAGACTATCTTAGACAAGTGTATTTATATCTTTTATACACAAAATTCAACTTATTGGAGAGTAATTTTCCCTTTCACAAAGTGATTATTTTATGTTTGTGTCAGATTGTCCTTGTTAGCTTCAATTTCACTAGCTTCTATCATGTCCATTATGTTCGGATGATGGATTGATTTTGAAACGAGGAAAGAGATTTTATAGGGGTTCAAAGGGAAACAATCTTTATAATACCTTTCCACTGAAAAAAAACTGTAAACAAGGTGATCTCCATTAGCAATTTTTAAATGAAACTGTGGACTTAGTTTTGATAAAACAGAAAAATAAGGACAATGCCAATCTTCTAGAGTGCGGATGATAAAATTTCTAAAACAGAAATTGATTTCTGGCAAGAAATTGAAACGAAAAATTATCTTTGGGCTGATGAATTTATTCACTTATTCCATCACTCTCACGGAACAAACGGATGAGAGTCGAGGCAATAGATAAACCAAACCTTTATTTCCTTTAATTATATTGAACTCTATCATTATATATAGAGAGAGCGAGGGGTTCGGCCCCGGGGAGGGGGAGGGGGGAGATAGACGTGTATAAATCAATATAATAATCAACTTGATGAGGAGTCAGCAGATCGAGACGGAACTTGATAAAAAGTTAACAAACGTATGACAGATTGTAAACTTTTATATATAATAATTCAACAGTCAACAATTTTCATTCTTAATAAATATTACAATATGATAATGCACTTAACATATGGGTTTTCACTAAGTTAGTTGGTATAAGATTGAGATTGAAATCTTTGATAAATTTATTTTTAATATAGAGATACCTGAAGTCAAAAAATATGGTGATAATATATATTAGTGATCACAAGTGATTTGAAAATGTGTTAGATTTTCCTTTTGAATGCTTTAATGAGATCTAACTACCCCAATATATTCACCTATACTATGTCAGATCCCATGATCAATCATTTTTGCTGGTCATTTTCTTGTGTTTCCGGTGGATCACTCCAAGCAAGCAAATTTAGGAACACTTCTACAGTTTACAACGCCATACTGTACAACTTCACATGTCAACCGACCGATAGACATTTATTGACAAATGTTAACCGTTAAATTATAACAATAAAATATACCGTTGCACAAAAAGATGGTCAAATCTCCTTTCTCTGTATGTTTCTAAATCCACGTACTTTCAAATAAGGACCTGAAGTGAAGTCTGTCTCAAATAAGAACCCAAAGTGGTCATTTAGTCTCAAAAAAGGACATTTCTCGCTGACCTATGAACAAAGGCATTTTCAATTCATATTCCAGTGGCTTGATCAAGGGTAATTTTGTCTTTTTTTTTAAAAAAAAATTTCGGTTGTCTTTTTTTTCTTGGGTCGATGGTTGCACTGTTCATCATCTTCTTCATCCCTTGTTCGTCTTCTTTTCAAGACCATTGAACTTGGGAAAGGCTGGCTTGGTGAGGGCCAACAAGGACTGGACACCCATCATCGGCAGTGGGCGAGGGCCGCCAAGCCCTTGCTAGATCTAGCGAGGGTGGCCTCGGCGGCGGCAGGGACCAGCACGTAGTTCTCAATTCCGCTAAGCAATGGGGCACCAACAACACGCACCAGCTTCACATTCAAAACAGTACTGTTCAAATTCTTCACGGTGTAATGCCAATCGAAAGCCGCGAATCACTCGACCTCCTTATAGATATCGATCCTGGTTGCATTCGCTCCGTTCACCAGGACATCGAACACCTCTGGCCCGCCTTGTTCACCCGTGGATCGATCTTCACGAAGTGGAACCACAGCAGGTAATCCAGCTTGGCGTCCACCTCCAATTAATACTCCAGGACCCCCATTTGATCGGCCGTCACTGCGTTCTAGTGCAATTTCATGGGGAAATAATTGGGCTGCTGATTGGTCCCCGCGATGCTGCTCGCGATCGAGATGGCATCAATGGTTTTACGCGTGGCGACGGTCCAGGCGTTGTAATCCGACTGCCAGGACTGGCCGAAGTAGTCGGCGTGGTCGCTGAAACCCAGCCCCCACTGACCGGCGCCACAGTCTAGTCTCCCGTAGTTGACCGGGATGAAATCGCTGCCCCACAGACGCGAATAAGACAGCGGATCGACCTGGACGAGCGACAGGGATCCGACCACGAGAGGGGGGGGGGTGTCGGTAGCAATGCTATAGAAGCAGACGTCGGCCCGCCATCGTGGACGAAGGCGAAGAGGTCGGAGTAGGCGCGGTGGCGCCGGCGAGGTCAAGGGAGGGCCAGGGGGAGCGCCGCTGAAGACAAAGGTGCCCTCGACGGAGGCGTCGAAGCTCGGGGGTGGGACTTGCCATCGTAGTTGTCATAGATGATGAAGGTGCGGAGGTAGTAGCGGCCAGAGGGGAGGCCGGGGCGGACGTAGCAGTTCTTCTTGCCGGAGGAGAGGGGGAAGTAGCGGAACGTCTTCTCCTGAGGCTAGTGGAAGCGGAGGGGCTCCAAGACGACGTCGGTGGCGCCGCCGGTGAAGTAGCAGTCGGGGAGCCATGTGGTGTTGAAGGAGTCGACGGTGGGGGTGTGGCCGCTGCAGTTGATGTGGCACGAGACGTTGCCGTACGGATGCAGAGCAGAAGCGGTGAGGAGAGGGAGGAGGAAGAAGAGAGAGAACATGCTAGCTCCCTCGTCGCTGCTTCCTTTCTCTCTCTAACTCTCTCTCTCTCTTTCTCTCTCTATGACTGGCTTTGCTTGGGGATCGTGAGAGAGATGAACAATGCAACCACTGACCCAAAAAAAAAAAAAATACAAGACAACCGAAATTTTTTTAAAAAAATGGACAAAAATACCCCCGATCAAGCCATTGGAATATGAATTGGAAATGCATTTGTTCACCGGCCGACAAGTGAGGTCCTTTTTGAGTCTAAATGACCACTTTGGATCCTTATTGAGACAAACTTCACTCCAAGTCCTCTTTTGAGAAAATGGCGCACTTTGGGTCCTTATATGGAATTTTCCCTTATATATAGAGAGAGCGAGGGGTTCGGCCCGGGGGAGGGGGAGATAGACGTGTATAAATCAATATAATAATCAACTTGATGAGGAGTCGGCAGATCGAGACGGAACTTGATAAAAAGTTAACAAACGTATGACAGATTGTAAACTTTTATATATAATAATTCAACAGTCAACAATTTTCATTCTTAATAAATATTACAATATGATAATGCACTTAACATATGGGTTTTCACTAAGTTAGTTGGTATAAGATTGAGATTGAAATCTTTGATAAATTTATTTTTAATATAGAGATACCTGAAGTCAAAAAATATGGTGATAATATATATTAGTGATCACAAGTGATTTGAAAATGTGTTAGATTTTCCTTTTGAATGCTTTAATGAGATCTAACTACCCCAATATATTCATCTATAATATGTCAGATCCCTTAATCAATCATTTTTGCTGGTCATTTTCTTGTGTTTATGGGGGATCACTCCAGGCAAGTAAATTTCTAGACACTTCTACAGTTTAAAACACCATATCACACAACTTCACATGTCAATCAGCCGATAGACATTTATTGACAAATGTTAACCATTAAATTATAATACTATAAAATATAGCGTTGCACAAAAAGATGTTCAAATCTCCTTTCTCTGTATGTTTCTAAATCCACGTACTTTCAACCCCTAGTGTTTCATTATCATAACATTTGGTCTTGGATTAGATAATGTCAAGTTGAAGGATCAAACAATAAAAACAAGAACAACAACAAAATTGATGGACCATACCTTAGGCTGATCTTCAGACACAGCAATATGTAAAATGGTGTTATCATTTTTGTCTTTCCAGTTCAAGATTTCAGTCAAATAGACTCGCTTAAGCCATCCAAGCAACACCTCGAATGCTTCGAGGTTGTGATTCTTGACAGCAATGTGAACTGCAGTCTTGCATTGGCTTGTCAAGTCTTCGATAGAAGATTTGCAAGCAAATAGAAATTCAGCTAGAAGTTCTAGGAGCTTCTCGTCATCCTTCTCATTGTCTCTTTTTTCCCCAGCTACAAAATGCAAGGGAGTGATCCCGCATCGTCCTCGAAATCGGATCAATTTGGGGTCAAGGGTCATCAGTGTCCTCACGGTGTGATTGTCACACCCTGATCCTCGGGGACGCGCCCATCCTTCTACCTGGTCGATTTTAAAGTGCGATATCCCAGGACTAAGTATCGCCGACCCTTTCTGATTATTACGCATGCGGAAGCAGTTATGAAACCCCAGACAATAAAACAATGGGATAGAAAAGTAGGCCATATTTTTCGTATTGAAATTCACAACCACACTTTTATTAACAGTGCAACTTATAGTATCTTTACAATGCTATTTACGGCAATCAAGTCTCACACCTATCTACACTAAGACAGGGTTCACAAAAGGGATGGGATCTCAATCCACATTCGGGTTGTACTCAAGATCTCTCTTTGGATCATCTTCTTCTTCTTAAAAAATCTTTCTCTTCCTCAAGTTCCTCCTCCTCGGCTCATTCTCAGAGTCCTGAAATGGTTATTCAACAACCAATGAGACCACGTCTCAACGAGATCTACCCCCTAAGACCCGATTAGTAAGAAAATATGCCATGAGGGCTGCCTAAGCACATCATGAGTCAGAAGGCTTACCTTGGCCTCAGTTTGCTTCTTGCAAGTCAGTTCAAATAATAAATACTAAATAGCATCCAACCAATCAGATCGACTTAACGATCAATTCGACTCAGTCGATTACATGTCATCAAAACCATTACATGGTCATCCCGACTCTTCATTCTTGACTCTGAATCACGACCCTATAGGCATAATTTATTTTTAGTGGAATCACGGCCCCACTCGGCAAATTTTCTAGACTTGGTGGCATCACGGCCCCACCTGGCAAATGTTCTAGACTTGGTGGCATCACGGCCTCACCTGGCAATTTTTCTCAACTTGGTGGCATCACGGCCTCACCTAGCAATCTTTAATCCAACTCACAACCTCGTACAGTTACTTTCCCATTAAGTACCGACATTTTCCCAATTTTGGGATAAATTCTCATATTCACCAATTTCACTAAAATTTCATAATCTGATGCTCGAATAAATAAACATAAAGCACCACTGGAATCAGCACAAAATTTCGGTCGTCGGGGCTATCCTAAATTTAATTTCTGGAAAATAAATATTTAACTAAATAATTACGAAAAATATTAAATAAATGCAATAAATCCAACTTAAGTTCTCGTTATAAATTTAATTGGAAGCCAATACGAACTCGGAAAATTACCGAGACTCGTTCCATAAATAACATGGCATGCCTACTTGCTAATGTTTATTTCTAACCACCTAACATGCATCATTAAGTCTCTAATTTAATTGATCTAAACTAATCTAACTACCTAATTGCATTTAATTAAATCTAACCAACCCATAAGCGTAATTAGCAAACTAATAAAGCATTAGTGAGTAAAACTCACTTGCACTAAATGAAGGCCGGGACACCGAGACGACGACGCAACGGCAGCCGAACTTGGGCCAGGCCAAGAACTTCGCAAGCCCGAAGAAACTTTGGACTTCAAGATTGGGCTGACTTCTTTAATCACTTGGGCTTGAAAACACTGAATTGTGAGCTGCTTGCTGGGCCAGAATTAAACTGAAAATGGGCTGATCTCTTGGGCTGAAAACTGCTGGCTTTGCTGGGTTTCGGAGCTGAATCTGCTGGGCCTGATTTGCGGCCCAAATGACCTACAAAGGCTGAACTGGACTGCACGTTGGACTGAATTTGGTTGGGCCCGAAAGTGAAGAGATGGGCCACGAAGAGGACGGAAGCAGCTTCAGTCACTGGGCTACCGAAATTGAAGGCGCGTGGACTGACGAGCTGGGAGAGAAACTCGGATGTGGCGTGCTGCAAGTGCTTCGTTTGCTGCTGGACGAAGAAGACGAAAATCAACCCAGCTTCAGTAGCTGGCTTCTGTTGACCAAAGCAGCTTCGGACAGGGACGCGTGGATGCTGCAGACGCTGGCGTGGAGTTGCTTCAATCAACAGACGGTGAGGAGACACGGTTGACTGGCAGATGCGTTGGGGTTTCACGCTGTGTTGATTGCTGACCGAAGACTCTCGCGGACGCGTGGAGAGAAGAAAGCGTGGCACGGAGCTGCTTCGGTGTTGCCTCGGCGTCTTCAAGCAGCTGCGGTTGTGGACGATTTTGTCAGGCGTGAAGACACGATGCAGCTTCTTCGGTGATGACTGGAGCAGTGAAGTGGAAGATGGACGCGTGGAGTTGAGGGCTTCGGTGGGATCTTGGCGTCGAAGCCAGTCAATTCTTTTTGTTGAAATGGACTGTTCGTGTGGCAGAGGGATGAACGAAAATGGAGAAACACTTTGGTGGAATTCGTGGGCTTCCTCGGTGAGAGAGAGAGAGAGAGAAAGTTCACCAATATGGATAGGAACGGAGGAGAAGGCGCACGTGAAGGCAGTCCAAGGGGCCCCATGCCATCAATTCTTATCCCCTCCATTTATGATCTTGTCTCCCCATTACTTTCCAACAAAAATCTACCAAAATAATTCAATTTGTGATGTCAAAATTGTTGTAGAATTCTAAATCCGAATTTCATTTAATTTACCTTCAATTCCTCGTTCAATTTTCCAAATTGAGGTCCAATTTCGACGTAGAAAAAATCCCAAATGATTTTCCATAAATCCCTGACACACAAAGCAAAAGTCTAATTTCCCATTAATTTAGCCTAATCAATTTCTGCCAAATTTCCGAC
Source organism: Eucalyptus caleyi (assembly GCA_014182885.2). NCBI lineage: Eukaryota > Viridiplantae > Streptophyta > Magnoliopsida > Myrtales > Myrtaceae > Eucalyptus > Eucalyptus caleyi. Next base: position 17,603,275 of record CM024469.2, on the reverse strand, counting down.
GTCCAAACCCATTCCGTAAAATCTCGGGACCTCCGAAAATCTTCTCGAGATCGAGTCAACGCTCCTAAAATTTATCATGACATTTACGTAGACTTCAATTTCTGAAATCGGACTTGAATTCTCAGTTAATTTCAAATTGGCGCGTTTTTAGCGTGACTTAGACTATCGAGTAACTTTCAGATATTTTTAAGAGCAAATGACCCGTGGTCGATTTTCTTCGAACCACTATGAACTCACTCGACTCATTGGCGACTCACGATTGTCGTGAAAATCTCGAGGACTCAAATACGGACACAGGGTACCAAAATAATAAGAAAATCAATCTAGGGTCGGTCGACGAGAATTTTCTAATTTAGTGGTGTCACCCACGATTAGCTACACATCTCTATCGATCCAGTCTATCTTTGATTTCAAATCGATTTTTAACTGTGCCGTAACGACCTCTAAAGATGAACACGGTCGAGAAGCCGATTCCTGATCAAGTTCTCAAATCTATTGCCTTAAAATTCCTTAATAATTTCCCCATATGGTCTAGTTATTTCAAGAGTGATTAGCTCTGAGAATAACCCTATAGGCGCGTCAATGAAATGCCCGATTTATGCGGTAGAAGACAGGGTTGAAAAATCTGAATGTCACAGTAATAATGTTCGTGTTGCAAAGCCAAGTGCATAGGACTTTAACCCTTCGGATTTAGCTTTCAAGCAAATGATGGCTTCAAGATGGCCATCTCCATGGCCACATTGGTTGATCCGGCGGCCACAACGATGTGTAGTGGGTATTTGGGAAGGGGTGCTTAGATACGAGATCTAAGAGCTCTCGCTCCTCTACAATTAAGTTATGTAGCTCATCAACATCATCATTTGCTATTGCTTTTTGAAGCCGAGACTCCCTAGCATCCTTTTCTTTATTCTGGGGCAAACCCCTAGCCATCATGTTACTAGGGAAATGTAGGAGCAAGAGGGGCTTTGCTCGGTGAGGATTGATGGAAGTAACGAACTTGCAAAATCATATATTATATGGTGCCACGGTCAACAAACATTTAATTAACTGAGTCAACAAGTTCACAGTTGGGTTCAATGGCAGGACAGGGGTGAGTGGGGCCCAACATATCTTAGATTTGCCGTGATATATGCAATGCTTGTGAAATGAGTGAATGCAATGCATACTCATCTGTAAAGTTGCATTATTCTTTGCTTGATCCCATAAGAGCAGTGATTTTTCTTGCGGGAGAGTTCTCTCTCCCCTGTCAGGTCCCTTTTTCGTCTCTTTATTTCTCCACGTAAAATAAAGACCGAATAATGCTCAACGTAAAATAAATAAAGAAAATGAAAAGGAAAAGTGCCACTTCCCTACCATTAACCCATCGAATCTTTCTCAGGTAATGGAAAAGCTTTCACGCCTTACTTGTTATTGCTAATCCCAAACTAAAGAGATAGTATGCAAAATTTAATCATACATTTAAGGAGTTAATAGCACAAAACCTACTTTAAATCACAGAAACGAATTCTTGACTTGTTACCATAGTGATTTATTGAATGAAGATTTTGAGTTTCAAATTTAGCATCGAATTAGCTCAGAAAATAAAGCTCTTTAAAACATGGATGCTCAACAAATTTGACAATTTATTTATGAATTAGTGAGTCACTAGTGGGTTCTTCATTACTTGCTCCTCTTTAATGTAATTGGCAGTTGAGCTTTCCATGGTCATAAATCAGATGAATACTGATAATAGTTCACTTGCTTTTTATCTTAAAGCTTTTAACCCAAAAGTTTCAAGAATGCTCTAGAGAATTATAACTACATATTGAAGAACCGTAATGCAAAATTAGTTTACATAGCTAATAGCCTACTTTGTGGAGCATTTAGTTATTTAAATTTAAATATCTCATATCTTATGACTATCAAAGACCTACCTCTAGTCGGAATTTCGAAACAAGCATATTAATGATGATAATTGACTCAAATAAGATAGTAACTTTGTTCTAGAGTCGGTTACTCGAGCTTCAGATATAAATATTGACAAATTATTTGAAGCGCTGGTTATCTTGAAAAGTGTTCGCTATCTATAACTAATTGATAAGCTCCTAAAAAAAGCATGCGGAAACTACAGGAAAGTCGATACTTTTGAAACAATTAAAAAAAAAAATGGTAAGTGGGCACATAAGAATCGATGATTTTGTATAAGAGTTGATGAGCTTAAAACGTCGTTCAGCCCTGCCAATGAATCCAAGTGAATTATTGGAACAATTAATAATGTGGAAATAATTAAATGTACATTGGTATAACTCAAATAAGAGTTGGCAACTCAAGTTTCATACATAAATTTGTTAAGATTTTGAAAAAGTTGGGTAAGATATAAAACTGTTGGTGTCGTATAGCATTTTTTCTGGAATAAGTTTGTAACGTTTAAACGGCCAAATAAACTTTGGCAAGTGAACCCAAATAAGAGTTGATAATTTTGTATAAGTATGGTTGATTTTAACAGTTTAAGATGCTAAAAAAAATGTCCTTAAATTATTGGAACAGTTGGTAATTTTTGAAAAAAAGAAAACATTGATAACTGATTGAAATAAAGTTGGTAATAAGAGTTTATAATTTAAGATCCACAAATAAATGTTAGCAAGTTATTAAGAGAATCGGTAGTTTTGAACTAAGTTGATAATTTAGTATAAAAATTGGTAACTTTAACTGACTGATAAGTTCTGAAATAGATGTTGTGAGCTATTGGAATAGTTGGTCATTTTGTGGCAATCAAATAAACATCAGTAAGTGGAATCAAATAAGATTTGATAATTTTATATAATAGTTAGTAGCATTATCAGTTGGTAAGCTGTACAAATAAATGTTGGTAAATTATTGAAACAATTGATAAATTCAAAACAGTCAATTAAAATTGAACGAGCGACTCAAACAGTGGTTGTTAAGCAAAAATTAGTTGTGACTTAATGAAAGAAAAATGGGCAAGTCACTTATGGTAATTTTGAATAAAAGTTAGCACCTTATCATGTTGGTAAGTTATACAAATTAATGTTGATTAATTATGAAAACAATTAGTAATCTTGGAAGTACAGATAAACATTAGCACTTCCAAAAAAATGGCTGGTGAATTAACACTGTGTTACTGGCTAAATAAGTATACATATCAAGGATCAATCAACATTTGTGAAAAGAAGAATAATATCTCACTTTGTTTTCTCAAAGTCGAAATCAGAAGATCAAAAGGCAAAGAGCTTGAAATCGATGAAAAAAAAAAAGAAAAGCAAAGTGCTAAATTTGCTTTCACATGTCTAACGTTGGTATTATCATGTCTTTATTCCGTTTTTTGTCGGGAAAACAGTAGAAAAAGGAGGATTCTTGGAGAGAAAAAGTACTTTGCATACTTGACTATTAAATTAGCTTCTTCAATCTTATGGCTAACAAAAGATAGAATAAAGGCCATAGGCAAAGATATCATATAAGATAATTGTTAGGCTCTTGCCTCATTAAAAGTGTTTCTTTCTTTCTTATGATGTCGTTGGCACAGGGCAAGTAATCCAAATCTGCCCAAGTCATCCATATGTTCAGCCGAGACTAAATTAATCACTAGTTGGACCATCAATTCATATATTAAAGGTTCATCCTATTGTCTGCCCTACCCCACAAAAGAAAACAAAGAAGCCCAATAGTTCACACCCATTTTGGAAAGCACCTTCTCACAAGTGGACGCAATTATTCTTTATGTTCGAAAAACGATTATAAATTGCTATTTAATCGATCGATTGAGATCCTCTAAAATTAGGAGATAAAGTCACCACCTATATCTATCTTCTTAAGAGGTTATACTTTACTACACATGCTACTGGCTATTTAAATTTGTTGTCCCTTTTTTTTAACCTTTTCCTTCGTTATTCCTTTCTTTCCTGTTCCCTTCCCGTTACTGCCCCTCGCCCTCTATCTCTCCTAAAACCCCTACAATACAACCCACATCACATAAACCTGTTGAGAAGATGCAACTCATCAAATAAAATCTGGATATGACAAGTTATGTGGATTCAGATTTTCCTGTCACTTGGATAGACTGAGGTTTTTGACAGGTTATGTGTTCATGTTTTAAGGGTCGTTAGTTAGAAAGTGCGGTTATAGCCGATAGTTGCTTTGTCGACAGTTGAAGCAGAGTACATGATGTCATTTGCTCAATCATCTGGAATTGTTGTAGGAGAAGGTTGTTAATTACTGCAACAATTAGAGTGCAATGCATTTAGCCAAAAATCAAATGTATCTCAAGTAGGCAAAACACATTGGTGTCAAAAACCATTTTATACATGTTATTGTGTCATAAGGAGCCACATTCGTTGAGAAAGTGCACACAGCAAATAATCTAATAAAGCATTTGCCATTGACTAAGTTTCGTTACTATTCAGACTTGGCTAGCTTCTACAATAAGTGAGAAGCCCCATAGGGGTTTAGGAGAAACGACAACCGGTGATATGAAATTGAACTTCTTACTAAAATGGAGATTCGTTGGTCATGGCTCGAAATTAATTCAGATTGTTTTTGCCCAAAAAAAAAAAAATTCAGATTGTTTTGAAATTCGGTCTATAATTGAACACAAGGAAACTTAGGCCATATCATTGGAGTCTTGCCATAGAATTGTCAGTGATGAAAAAAAAGAAATTAATTTCCACAAGACTTCTTTTCTTCATTGATGATGAAGCAAACGTTGACATCCGAGAAGAGCTTATGGTTGTTTTGCATATAGATAATTTTGTTGTTGAGTTTGGTCTCGGATGCATTATGAGTATGTTTAACGTATATGAAAATTTGCAAGAGATATCAAGAGCATTGATAACCTTCATCCAAGAGAATGACAGTGCAATAAAACTCCTTCTGTAATTGATTCATGTAAGTTCAGGTTTAAGCTAGAATTGAAAAACACTTATGAGTGTAATTGAACGATTTTAATATCTTCTTTACTGATTATATTGGAACTGTCTTATCAATCTCTTATCGATCTCTTCCCATATAGTAGGCACAAAGCTGACCTCATTAATCCACTGTATTCAAGTTTTATTTATGCAATTTATTTCTTACTCAAATCTTTTTTGTGTGTTACTGTTCATGCTTCTATGTTAGTCGTAACAAGTCACATCTTAAAGATACCACTGGACTTGGTTTATTAGGTATTCTCGATTCTATTTTCTTACATCTAACCTTCTATATCTTGGCAAGTCACTTGAAAAGGTGGCTCTTAAAGACAAGATATTGAAAGCAAAATTGATGATGTCGGATATAGAGCATTTACCTAAAATTTTCTGCCATATTGTCTTTTTCACATCCAACCTTCTATTTCGTGGTAATTGTATATAGTATTTCAGTCTATTGCTTTCATTTTAATTTGTATTTTCGATTTTCAATCTATCATTGTGAAGATATCTCTAGCATATATCAAGCTTAGTTGCGTATGATTCGTCAACTCCTGTAATCCACATATTTTTATGATCATTAATTAATCCGTGGGAATCAATTCAAAGACCTCTAATTTGATACTACAACAAACACTAGGCGTCTTCAATCTTTGATTACTGGCAAAACTCAGGGGCCAGTTGTATAATAATTGGGGTGCCCGCTAACTCCATCTATAGGTACCAAGCAGACACCACGAAATTGGACACAAGAGCAAGAGGCTAAGACACCAAGTTTTTCAGCTGGGTGTGATCACACGTGAAGTAGATGCATGTTCGATCACACAATAAAAGAGAAGCTCGACCTAATTTAGCCCCTCCTCTCTCTCTCTCTCTCTCTCTCTCTCTCTCTCTCTCTCTGTGGGCTGCCGCTTCTTACCTTCCCTGATTGCCTGCAACCAACAAAAAAATCACCATCACCACCACTGTGTTGGCATCAAGAGATTCCTCTCTAGACCCTTCGTGCATTTACGCTTCAGGCATGCATGTGTATCCAGAGTTGTAACTCGTGCTTTTCATCTCCACTGCATCGGTTGATATTAGAATATGGAAGACTCTGGGACTTGATGTCTGGTAGCAAAGGCAATGGCAAAAATTGCCTCATCGGCAAAGATCTTGTTGACAAAGATCGGGGGCCCGGGCTTTGAAAGGCGAGCGTCTCAACAGAACCTGGGGCAGCAATTTGGTGCAAAGCATTGCAAACTGACTTGGTGTCCTAGGGCTGGAGAGAAACCTAGTTGGGGACAAAGAAGTGGTGCCGCAGAAAAATTGATCCTGGGGCCAATCATTAGATGAACCTATTTCCGGCGGTCCAAAGTAATGGCACGTCCTGTTTATCTATTGACCAGCGTCGTAATAATTGTGAATCAGCATAGTGATTACGCCTCTCAAATTCCTTGAGGTGGTCACGATTCTTACGACAGATGGGCGGGCGGTCGACATGTTGGAGTTTGTCATGGAGATTACCACCACGAATTGTGACCATTAGCATAGTCTAAGAGCTTTTCTTGAATTCACTGCAAGATTCTTGTACAAATGGATATCCGAACCTGAAAGATTCTATTGTAGAGGTAGATCACTTTTTCCAATGGATGTGCATATCCAAATATCAACAAGCAAATCTCTTGGCTTTGTAGATCGAAGGGAGATGCTTTTAATTTTTGTGGGATCAAGTGCAGGTTTGAGCGGAAAAGAGCAGGTAAAGCAACAATTTGGACGTGGCATAACTGTGAAATCTGCAAAGGTGGCGATGGATTGACGATCGAGCTGAACAAGCCAGCTTCATGCTATCCTCGATAACAACCAAAAAAAAAAACGATGGTTAATTGCCGTGGGTCAGGTCTTTGTTGAGCCACGGAGCAAGAAGTGGAAGATTTTTTTATTCCCCCTTTTTTTGTTTTTTTGGTTGAAAGGAGAGTAGCATTTCATTTAAGTCGGAAAATAAGAACAACCCTTAACAAGGGCGTCAGTACAAAGCAAGTCCAACATAAGTTGAGGAGGAGAAGAAGCCCAGTTTTTGAGAGATAGCCTCGGCTATGGGCCTTGGCAGCCCAATCAGCTAGGGCATTAGCTTCCCTTCGACAATGCAACACGCAGAGATTGGGAAAAGGAAACCTTCAAGGCTGCGCATTCAAGAAACAGAGTGCGGCATTCCCATGGTGGATCGCGGCAGCCATTGATGGTCTCAACGAGAATGAGGTTGTCAGATTCGATTACCAGGTAGGCTTCTGTTCTCTTTCTGTAAGAGTTCACGGAGAGTATATAACAGCGCTTGGGTTTCCATTTCAAGTGCAGATTGAGCCCTAACTGTGCAAGTAAACCCTCCAACCAATCTACCAATGGAATCATGAGCAATACTAGCGATCGCTCCCTATTGATTTGCAGTAGGAAAAGTGCCATCCAGATTAATCTTGATGATACCCTATTGCGGAGGTTCCCAAATCTGATTAGGGTTCAACCACCTATTCTGGGTAGGCGTTGCTGTCTGTTGAATTCGAATACTGAATTGTGCCATAGTAAGAGCTGCTTGAACCAGGTGATCCGGGTGAGTACGTTGTCGCTGAAAGACAAAAAGATTCCGAGTTTTCCAGATATGCCAAAGCAGAGCAGCAATTTTCTCAAACTCTAGTACGTTCCTCTTCTGATCAATGTGGTCATTAAGCCATGCATCTATGCGCTGTGTTCTGTGATTAGAGATTTTAAGTTGCACTTGAGGGTGATTCCATATATAAGTTGTCCAAGGACATAATAGAAAGAGATGTTCAAGGGTTTCAGGGGTATTGGAAGAGCAGAGTTTGCAAATTGGGTCAGGGGTAATCTTCCTTCAAAACAGATTCTCTGTTGTAGGTAACGCATTCTAGCATAAGGCCCAAAGAAATATGCGTATCTTTGGAGCGGTCCGAGTTTTCCAAATCTGCCTCCATAACTTGGTGGGTGTCTGATAGGAAGAAGATGCCTGAGAATGAAACTTCACAGATGCTTTTTGCTTGAAAAAACTATAGCCACTCTTAACAGTATACTTTCCATCTAAAGTTTCTGTCCATATGAGTTTATCCGTAGAAGAGGCTGACGAAAGTGGTATAGATAATATTTCCTCCACAATGTATTCTTGAACGTCGAGCATCTCAACAGAACCTGGGGCAGCAATTTTGTGGGAAGCATTGCAAACTGACTTGGTGTCCTGGGGCTGGAGAGAAACCTAGTTGGGGACAAAGAAGTGGTGCCGTAGAAAAATTGATTCTAGGGCCAATCATTAGATGAACCTATTTCCGACGGTCCAAAGTAATGGCACGTCCTGTTTATCTATTGACCAGCGTCGTAATAATTGTGAATCGGCATAGTGATTACGCCCCTAATTCCTTGAGGTGGTCACAATTATTACGACAGATGGGCGGGCGGTCGACATGTTGGACTTTGTCATGGAGATTACCACCAAGAATTGTGACCATTAGCATAGTCTAAGAGCTTTTCATGAATTCACCGCAAGATTCCTGTACTAATGGATATTCGAACCTGAAAGATTTTATTGTAGAGGTAGATCACTTTTTCCAATGGATGTGCATATCCAAATATCAACAACCAAATCTCTTGGCTTTGTAGATCGAAGGGAGATGCTTTTAATTGTTGTTGGACCAAGTGCAGGTTGAGCGGAAAAGAGCAGTTAAAGTACCAATTTGAACGTGGCATAACCGTGAAAATCTGTCGAAGGCGGCAATGGATTGACGATCGAGCTAAACAAGTCAGCTTCATGCTATCTTCGATAACAACCAAGAAAAAAGAAGAAAAAAACGATGATTAATTGCCGTGGGTCAGGTCATTATTGAGCCACGGAGCAAGAAGTGGAAGATTTTTTTATTGCCCCTTTTTTTGTTTTTTTTTTGGTTGAAAGGAGAGTAGCATTTCATTTAAGTCGGAAAATAAGAACAACCCTTAACAAGGGCGTCAGTACAAAGCAAGTCCAACATAAGTTGAGGAGGAGAAGAAGCCCAGTTTTTGAGAGATAGCCTCGGCTATGGGCCTTGGCAGCCCAATCAGCTAGGGCATTAGCTTCCCTTCGACAATGCAACACGCAGAGATTGGGAAAAGGAAACCTTCAAGGCTGCGCATTCAGCAAACAGAGTGCGGCATTCCCATGGTGGATCGCGGCAGCCATTGATGGTCTCAACGAGAATGAGGTTGTCGATTCGATTACAGGTAGGCTTCTGTTCTCTTTCGTAAGAGTTCACGGAGAGTATATAACAGCGCTTGGGTTTCCATTTCAAGTGCAGATTGAGCCCTAACTGTGCAAGTAAACCCTCCAACCAATCTACCAATGGAATCATGAGCAATACTAGCAATCGCTCCCTATTGATTTGCAAGTAGGAAAAGTGCCATCCAGATTAATCTTGATGATACCCTATTGCGGAGGTTCCCAAATCTGATTAGGGTTCAACCACCTATTCTGGGTAGGCGTTGCTGTCTGTTGAATTCGAATACTGAATTGTGCCATAGTAAGAGCTGCTTGAACCAGGTGATCCGGGTGAGTACGTTGTCGCCTGAAAGACAAAAAGATTCCGAGTTTTCCAGATATGCCAAAGCAGAGCAGCAATTTTCTCAAACTCTAGTACGTTCCTCTTCGATCAATGTGGTCATTAAGCCATGCATCTATGCGCTGTGTTCTGTGATTAGAGATTTTAAGTTGCACTTGAGGGTGATTCCATATATAAGTTGTCCAAGGACATAATAGAAAGAGATGTTCAAGGGTTTCAGGGGTATTGGAAGAGCAGAGTTTGCAAATTGGGTCGGGGTAATTTTCCTTCAAAACAGATTCTCTGTTGTAGGTAACGCATTCTAGCATAAGGCCCAAAGAAATATGCGTATCTTTGGAGCGGTCCGAGTTTTCCAAATCTGCCTCCATAACTTGGTGGGTGTCGATAGGAAGAAGATGCCTGAGAATGAAACTTCACGATGCTTTTTGCTTGAAAAACTATAGCCACTCTTAACAGTATAATTTCCATATAAAGTTTCTGTCCATATGATTTTATCCGTAGAAGAGGCTGACGAAAGTGGTATAGATAATATTTCCTCCACAATGTATTCTTGAAAAAATTGATGTAGAAGGTCCACATTCCATAAATTCTGTGCAGGAAGAATAAGATCCACCACTCTTTTCGATTCTGCCTTGTTAGCCGGTCCTCCTAAAACACCCATCTTCAACCATTTATCCTCTCTGACTCTAATCCGAGTGCCGTCACCTACTGACCATTGAAGCTTCTCAATGATAGAATCCCGACCAAGAATAAGACTCTGCCAACCCCAAGAAGACCTAGTCCCCTTATTAGAAGACCAGAAATTTGTATGAGGAAAATATAAGGCTTTGAATACATTACTCCACAATGATGAAGGATTAATAAAAAGTTGCCACGCCTGCTTACCCAATAGAGCTTTATTAAAAGAGATTAAGTCTTGGAATCCAAGTCCTCCTTTATCCTTTCTTTCTTTAAGAAGTTCCCAGTTTTTCCAGTGGATACCTGATTTATTGCTGTTGTTTTGCCACCAGAACCTTGCTATTTTTTGTTCCACTAACTTACATAGAGATACAGGAAGCTTAAATATCGTCATTGCATACTGCGGCAACGCCTGAACCACTGATTTCAACAGAACCTCCTTCCCTCCTTTAGATATTAGGTTTTCTTTCCACCCCTCCAATTTAGTATTGACTCTACTTAAAATCCACGCAAACATGTCTCTTTTAGATGATCCCAAATCAGAAGGTATGCCTAAATATTTGCCTGTCTTATCCAAGAGTGGAACTCTAAGGTCGTTAGCCAAATTTATCTGAAGAGAATGGGGGCAGTTTTTCTCAAAAAAATCCAGATTTGTTCTTGTTTATTTCCTGACCAGTAGCTAGGCAATACTGATTGAGAATGTTTGATAAGTTTTGGCTTTCTTGAAGTCGACCATCAAGGAAAAAGATAGCGTCATTAGCAAAAAAATAAATGAGATAATGTAGGACACCATCTGTTTAGTTTAATTCCCCGTAAATTGCCCATATCAACAGCTTGCTGGATTAGGGTAGACAGTAAATGTGCCACTAATATGAATAAATAGGGGGAGAGAGGGTCACCTTGTCTTAATCCTCGCGAGGGTCGAAAATAATTGAGAGATTCCCCATTGAGTTTTACACTTAAAGAAGTTGTAGAAACACACTGCATCAGCCAATTAACCCAGCGAGCGTGAAATCTGATTCGGTGTAGATAATCTTTTAAGAAATCCCACTCCACCCTATCATAGGCTTTCTTCATATCCAACTTAAGAATCCCTTGAAATTTTTTCTTTCTGTTTCTACTTTTCAGCTGATGCATAACCTCTTGAACTATAAGAATATTATCCTGGATCTGTTTGCCAGCGACAAATGCACTTTGTTCTTTAGAAATCAGCACCGGCAGCCAAGGCTTTAAACGATTAGCCAAAACTTTTGATATAATCTTGTAGATAAAATTATATAAACTGATAGGGCGAAACTGGTCTAACTTCTCAGGATTCTGAATCTTAGGAATTAGGGCTATGGAGGTTCTGTTGATATTTGGTGGCAACACCACTGTGGTGAAAAATTGTTGAACTGTTGTAAAGACATCTTCCTGAATAATGTCCCAATGATGATGGTAGAACAATCCGTTCAATCCATCCAGTCCTGGCGCTTTTGTGGCACCTAGTTGAAACGTGGCCTGCTTGACTTCCTCCCTCGTAACTTTTGCTGTGAGATGTGTGTTCATTTCTTCTGTTACTATTTGGGAACATTGCATTAAAATAGGACCATATTCTCTATATCTTGTTGAAGTGTAGAGCTTCTTAAAGAAATTAAGCGTCTCATTCTTCACCTATTTTGGATTTCGGATCCACTCCCCAAGTTCATTCTGTAAAATACTGATTTTATTTCTCTTTTGTCGTTGTATTGTGGTGGCATGAAAGAACTTCGTGTTTCGATCACCCTAGCACATCCAGTTAATTCAAGAACGCATTGTCACGCCCCGATCCTCAGGCACGCACACATCCTTCACTCTTGGTCGATTTTATAATGCGATATCCCAGGACAATGTATCGCCGACCCTTTTATTTTTAAGCACATGCGGAAGCAGTTAAAATCCCCAGACAATAAAACGATGGGATAGAAAAGCAGGGCCATATTTTTCATATTGAAATTTATAACCAAACTTTAATACAAACCACCAAACCCTTCATAACTATTCACATCAAAAAGAGATCTTAAAAGAAGACAAAACTTAAACCAACTAGGCCGTACTCAAGGCCCCTCTCAAAACTGTCTTCTTCTTCCAAAAATCCTTTTCTTCAGATCTCACCTCCGAGTTCTCCTTCTCGGATTCCTCCTCCTCAGCTTTTCAGCGGGGTCCTGAAATGGTTTTCCCCAAACTGGGATGAGACTACGTCTCAGCGAGTTCTACCCCACTAAGCCCGATTAGTAAACTATTATACTAAAGGCTGCCTAAACACGCACAAGGCAGAGGACTTACCTTGGCCTCTGATCCCACCTGCAAGTCAGTACGATTCACAATAAACATCAATTCACTTCAACAAATCGAACCAGTCGATTACATGTCATACAATTCAATCCCCACTGTGGGATACTTAAAAGCTAGGCCACGTGCATTCTCCAGGACGACCTTCCAAGTCTCCGAGTTCACGTGCCTCGAACCTTGGGCCCACGTGCATACTCTCAAGCGACCTTTTCGCCAAAGTGATGCATCAAGTCACCGAGCCCACGTGCCCTTTTAGATGCCTGGGCCCACGTGCATTCTCTCAGGTGCATTTCACCAAAGCGATGCATCAAGTCGCCGAGACCACGTGCCCTTTTAGATGCCCGGGCCCACGTGCATTCTCTCAGGTGCATTTCACCAAAGCGATGCATCAAGTCGCCGAGACCACGTGCCCTTTTAGATGCCAGCCTCTGTCACCGAGCCACGTGCATTCTCTAGGACGACATACCGAGTCTCCGAGCCACGTGCATTCTCTCAGGCGACCTTTTCGCCAAGGTGACATATTCAACCACTGAACTCACGTGCATTCTCGAGGTGACATTCCAATTCACCAAGCCCACGTGTTCGCTTTCAAGAGATTACCAATCTACTTTCAATACCGATAACCAATGCTCAACGATTTCTCAATCAAATAATTAAATCAACTCAACAAAGCATTAAAATACTGAATAAACATACTTGGCCATTCACCAATCAATACTCAATCAAATAATTAAATTAACTCAACAAAGCATTATAAATGCTGAATAAACATACTTTGGCCATTCACCAATCGATAATTCATTCTCAATCGATTCCAATCAATTTAGGGCACATCCCTAAAATATCACAATTTATTCAATTCCATACAACGTGGAGCTCAAATAAATAAACGGACTGCGCCACGACGATCAGCACGAGATTTCGGTCGTCGGCCATCAAAATCTTAATTTCCGAAAAATAATTAATTAATTATTAATTTCGAAAATTAATTAATTAATATTAAAAATTCAATTTAGCTCAAAAATAAAGCCCGATTAAATAAACGGACTTCACCACGCTCATCAGCATAATTTTCCGGTTCCAGGCCATCTCAGTTGATTTTCGAAAAATAAATAATTATTTAATTTAATTCCGAAAATTAATAATTAAATACTAAAAAATCCACTTAGGCCCGAAAAGCCTAATTGGAGCCCACTAAGGGTCGGGAAAAATCCCGAGGCACTTCCAATAATTAGTAGACAATGTCTACTTGCTAATTACACAATCAATTTATCTAATTCGCATCACAATTGACTAATAATTGCTAATTAAATCTAATCTAACAACCTAAACATAATTAATTAAATCTAAACCAGCATTAAGCATAATTAGCCACTAATTCTGGATTAGTGAGATTACTCACCAAATCGCGCGCAAATCGGATAAATCCGACGGCGGCGACGCGAGGAACGATTCTTCCCAAAGCGGCTCGCGGATCCGGGGCCGGGAAACGGCCCAAAACGGCCCAAGAGCCGGCTGAAACCCACTCCGTGGGTTGCTGGATTAGCTGCGGAACAGAGGAAAACAGAGATGGTTAGAGGCGGAGAGGGGTCGGGAAAGCAAGAGGCGGTCCGGTGAGGCCAAAAGGCGGCTCCGGCGGCTTGCTCGACCACTCACGGTGGCTGGACGAGACGGAACAGAAGCGAACAGCAGCTGGGCCGAGCTGGATCGCACGGAGGGAGGAGTGGACGGCGAGCGGCGGACGGCGGGACGGCGCGAGCGCGCGGGCGCGGGCGCGACGCGACGGCGCGCGGCGGTGCGGCGGCGGGACGAGCGGCTGGCTGCTGTCTCGGCTCCTCCCGCTTCTGGTTCGCTGGTTTGCACGAAGAAGAAGGGAAGAAGAGAGTTCGGTCGCGTGAGGGGGAAAAAGAAGAAGAGAGAGAAGAGAGGGAAGAGAGAGGAGAGGATAAGTCTTGACTAGTCAAAAGAAAAAAAAGAGGGAGAGAAAGTGGGCGGTGGGGAATCGCACGGATGGGGGGGAAAGGGGAGAGGAGAGAGGAGAGAGAAAAAAGAAAGGAAAAGAGAGAAAAGAAGAGAGGGAGAGAGAGGAAAAAGAAAAAGGAAATACATAATTCTTTTATGCAAATTCCTTTTCTCTTTTCCTTTCCTTTCTAATTTCTTTTGATCTTCGATTTTTCCTCCGATAATTTCTTTCTTGAAATTTCGGATTCGTCAATAAATTGACGAGCGATGAGACATGATCCTAAGAATAAGAATTATAACGCGCTTAATATTCGATTCCCGAAATCGAGTTCAATTTCGTGGTTAAAAATCGATCAGACGTGATTTCAGTCCAATCCAACCAATTGAGTAGCTTTTAGGGATTTTACCATGGATATATCCCTTAATGGCTTCACCCAATAGGTTAGTTAACTCGTGAGTGATCAGCTCAGAGAAAAAGGACCCTAAGCACGTCGACGAAATGCCCATTTCACTTTATCGAAACGGGATCGAATTTCAGGATGTCACACGCATGGCCCAATATTGTTCTTCCTGTGCCCATATATGCTGAATTTGTTTCTTTAAAGAAGTAACAAAATCTTTATCATAATTACATGTAGGTTGATTGATGCAATGTTGAAGTTGTTGTTGCAGAAGGTGTATCTGTTTATGAGCTGCAGTAGACTTTGACCTACTCCAAGTGGCTTGTGCAATAGTTGTGGCCCGTATCCTCTGTGAAATCGGTGCATTGTTGGATGACCGAGCAGACCAAGATTTGGAAATCACCTCACGGCATTCTGCATCCTGGAGCCAAAAGGATTCGAAGGTAAAACTCTTTCTCCTCTTTACTGAAGCTATACTGGTAGTTAATAGAATCGGACTGTGGTCTGACCCTATGGCAGGTAAAGCCAGAACTTCAGCCTCTCAGTATCTTAATTGCCACTTGATAGTGCACAAAGCTCGGTCTAGTCTTTCTTTGACAACTTCCTCACCATTTCTGTTGTTAACCCAAGTATAGGCACAACCCTTAGTCTCTAAATCCATCAAGGCACATTCATGAAGTAGCTCCTAAAATGAATGCAACCTATAAGATTGAATTGGTCTCTTGCCCACCTTCTCCCATTGATGTAAGATGTCATTAAAATCCCCTATACACACCCAAGGTAGGGTATGTAAGGTACTAAGACGCCTCAAGTCTGCCCAAAATAATTGTCGATGTTGATAAACCGACGGCACATGCAAACAGGTAAGGCTCATGGGTAATTCGCTACTGTTTTCAGAACATATAGTATCAATATAGTGCGCGTTATAACTGTTAACATGAAGAGATATCTGATTTGTCCAAAAAATAACCATACCTCCGGCCAAACCATTAGGATTCACCACAAAACTCTTTTGAAATTTCAATCTATGTTGGACTCGCTGAACAACTGGTTCCTGATTCCGTGTCTCCATCATAAAGAGTACATCGGGCCGTTCTTGGGCCACTAAGGCCCTAAGTGCTTGAACTGTCAAGGAGTTGCCCAATCCTTGACAGTTCCAACTTAAAATCTTCATTTGTCCAGTGGTGGCTTATTGGGGCAAGCCACCTTAGCCCATTCTCAAACACTTTCAGCCATAAAGATAGGCGTTTCCATAAGTTGACTGTCTTCTAGAATTTCTGGTAGAGCAGGACGAGACCCATAGGGAGAATACCTCTTTACTTTCTTCAATGAAGAGGTCTTCGTCTGCAACATGGATTTTTTTAATTTATTGGAAGTAATAACTGAGTCTGTTAGTGCTTTAACGTCATTTGATTGGATCAATACAGGGGAATTAGAGGGTTTCAAAATGGTTTGGACAATCTTCTGAGTAGAGTCAAGGGTGGAGGAGCTTGGCATAAAAGTTGTGTTGGGGATATTGAGAAGCGGAGCCGATTGAGTGTCCATATCTACTTGCTGGGTACATGTATCCGAAGGTACTGGTGGGAGCAAAAGCAAACTTGGTTGAGGAGTTTCAGGTACTGATTCTTCAACATCATCCTGAGTTGGTTTTGATTCATAGAAAGCCTGCCAGAATGGGCTAGGATCCCGAACTTTAGCCCTTAACCATTGGCCATAGTACATCTTATCTCGCACTTCAAAGTTAGCCTCATCATAAGGAATCACTTTGCAATAGGAAGCATAGTGACCAAGAACCCCACAAGAATAGCAACAAGTTGGTAACCTTTCATAATGAAAATCCAACCACATAGTTTTCCCGCTACTCGAATTAGCTTTCCTGATTTAAGAGGATCATGAAGATTCAGTTCCACCCTAGCTCGTCCTACTTTGAAATTCGAACCATCTTTCGCCTCAATTTTGACATCCAGAATTGGGCCAATATCACAAACGGCTTTACTTATCAACTGCTCAGTACATCTTTCCTAAGGTAGGCCAACAACTTGTACCCACAAAGCACATGTATTAAAATTGTAGCAATGTAAGGGTGTATTAGGGATCCATGGTTTGAGAATAATCAGATTGTTGGAGAATGACCAAGGGCCATTTTCTAATATACGTTGCTTTGCTCCTTCCGACTGAAAATTGAATACATAAAGACCTGCTTCTCTTTGTGAAATGTCAACGTGGTCTAAGCGCCAAACCTTTTTCATCGTATTTTGAAAAGCAGGGAAATTTATAGGGGAGTTGGCAATAATTTTCCCTACAAGTATCAACTTACATTCATCAATCTTCTCTGCAGGAGGTTCTTCGTCCCACACATCAATCTGCTGAGAAGACCCCAATCGGCCCAAACGATGGCATAATGCAGCTAGCCGAGCCTCCTCGTCCTTATCCGCAGTATCCATGCGGTGCAGAATTCGTCAAAAGGTAACCCAAAGTAAATCAATAGTTAGATGGAGCGCATGCAGAGCTTCGAACCAACTGAATGTGGGTTCTGTTCTAGACATGCAAAGCGAAACATCCAGGAAAACGGTCGAAACATCATACGAGTAAGAGTAGAGAAGACAATCGATAGAAGAACAGAACCAAGTAAAGCTGATTCAAAGGTAGGACTCAGAATTGAAAGTGAAGAGGATGATATCAGATAAAAGGTGGCTATACTTCGAGAGGCGAAGGTGACGATCCTTAACAAGAGATCCATAAATAGAACCCGCGAGAACTCCAGCTGATAAAGAAAAGCTCGATTGGTGGAAATCGGAAATCTGGGATTAGGGTTTAGAAGGAAGATGAAAACAGAACTACCAGGCGGTAGAAAGCGACTCTACATAGCGAGAGAGACAAATGGAGACACATTGATCCTCAGTTCCACTTCTCGAGAACCGGAGGATTTGGAGGATTTTGAGTTTGATGAAAAATCTCGGGGTGAGCATCTCTTGCATGAGGATGGAGCCCTGATTTTGGAGAAAAGCCCGTCTCACGTTGATCTCAATTTAGATGCAGATTAGATACGGGTGGAGAAATTTGAAGCGATAGAAAGTGGAAAGAATAATGTTGATCCCAAATTTATTTCATTATACCATGAAATTTAAAGAATCAATCGATGAATCGATCTTGAAGGTTTGGTTGGGATCTTCTCTTAAAGCAAGAAATTTTGATTGATTTTGCAGATATAGTTCCAAATTCCAAGAGCATCAAAGCAAATAGGCTTAATAAGATAACTCGACATGTCAAACACTCGAGGTTGAACTCCTTCCTTTTTTTCCTATTAAGGAAGAATAATATGGGGCACCTAAAGTTTGGATATAGGTTTTTAATTTGATGAATTTAGGATTCTGAAATTTGATATTTCCTCCTTAATTAAGTTACTTTAGGATATTCACTTAGTATAGCATATTTAAATGTATTTTCCTTATTATTTTAAATTTCTTGATGCGTTAAGATAGCTATTTTTGATTGGAAGATGCCATTGGATCCAGTTGTTATTTTAAGGTTTAGCTAACCTTTCATTATTTCCTCTGGTATTTCTTTTTTTGGTTACCTTATTGAATTATAATTTCTACAAAAGTGTAACGATCGTGTTTATTTGTTACTTTCTTTTATCAAATCACGCAGTTGACCACGTTTCAGAATTTAAAAAAAGAAAATTGTGAAATTTTGCCCAATGTGTTTTGTGCATGTACACTTCAAGCGTTCATACTTGCTAGTTGCGACTTAGTACTTTTCGCTTCCAGTGCGTCATTTTATAAAGTTGAATAATGAAAAAAAGCTATTCAAAATCTTGAATCTTAAGCGAGATTGAAGAGTTGATAAGGATTAAACAATTAATAGATGAGTCCATTACATGCAACTAATAAGAAGAGCCCAGTTCTTGCAAACCTCAAGAATAGAAACATTGATGATATGCATACGCGAGAAGCGCACTTAAAGTATACAAAACTAGCAAATTTGTGATCCTTCAATTATAGGAAGTTGCGGACGCCTCTCCCTCTCTAAGCCGAAGGAATAGTTTGGCGCAATGCCAAAATATTGTGGGTACCCCCAAAATGACACCCAGCAAAATCATATAAATTCCCACCATGATAGCTGCTACGAACATATAGGATTTTGGGAATCCAAACAGAGCGGTAGACAAGTAGCAACTACCGGGCATAAGCATTAACATGTAAACCGGGATCGTGTGGGGCAATAGTGGCACAGCGGTGATCCGGATTTTGAGGAAGGAGTTCAAGAAAACCAGACTGTTGAGGGCCGTGAACTGGTATAGTTTTAAGCCGGTCACGATAGTGTCTCCGGCTTGATGTGGTTTTTCAACGGCAATGCCGCTCGAATTGGCAGTAACGACAGTGGAATTAAGTGGGCTATCTGAAGAGCTATTCTGCCAATATCCTCCTGAAGGAGTGAGTGCGGCCTGGTAAATGGTGGTCGCAAGTAAGGTAGCCACTAAAAGGATTATCTCACGAGCGGATTCATCTTGGAGGCCGAACCAAAATTTGATTTTCTCAAGGCTAATTAGTTCCGTGCTCAAAAACTGTGATAGGGGGAGCTTGGAAGTAGAAGGTTCTATTGCACATTCTGCACGGAACCTCTCTCCAATAGATAGGAATAATTCCAGAGCAGTCATACGCTGCCAATTCAATAGCTCAATGATCCGGAAGAAATGCAAAGGGAACAATATGAGTATATATGGGAGAAGTACACTATCAGTGTCATAAGTTGTGTACGGCGCTCACTTTGGTGCCAAAAGTTTCCGTTGGATCACTTAAGTGCCAAAAAATTTGAAAAACAATCATTTTGGTGCCAACTCCGATCAGATTGACCGAAAATCCGACGTGACACTTTTTTATTAATTTTTTATGCTGATGTGGCTCGTTGGAGAGTACAGTCAACATGTAAACCACAAGAACAATGTCGTTTGGTGTCTCTCCCCCAATTCAAAACCCTAAACCCTAAATCTGCCGGAAAATCTCGGCTGCCGCTGCTCTCTTCGTCCTCTTCTCCTCCCTTGCCATCCTCTCCGCTGCCGCCCATTGTGTCGCCAAGCACCACCACCTCCTCCACTACCTCGACGACTTTAGCAACCGCGATGAGCAAGTTGCTATCGACCCCTCCGCCTCCTTCGAGAACCCACGCCTCTGCAATGCCTACGTCGCCCCCCAGGCCCTGAAGTAGGCCATCCTCTCCGACCCCAACAACTTCACCGCCAATTGGGTCGGCCTCGACGTCTGCAGCTACTCCAACGTCTTTCGCTCCCTCGCCCTCGACAACCCCAACGTCCACACCATCGCTGGCGTCGATGGTTTTCCCTCCTCCTCCCCCTTCAACTGCTCACATCCCTCGCCTTTGCCTCTACTGGTGATGGGCCAGTCGCCATCCTTGACGGCCCCTGTGCTCGGTGGCTGCGGCTCTGACCCCGACCCCAAACCCGACCTCGACTTGGCCACTCGGCGGCCAAGTTGAAGGCCGTGATCTCACTCAAGTGCAAACCTCACGTCACTAAGCGACGGCGGTCGAGCGAGCTAGGTCGACGGCCGAGCGGTGGTGGCCAAGCGAGCTAGGTCGGCGGCCGACGAGGATCGGAACCCTAATTCAATCTCCAAATAAATAAATAAAAAATCCCAAAATGAGTTGTGCGGCGTCGTTTTTGTGAGACCATCCACTTAGGACGGCAAAACGACGTCGTTTTCTTAAAGATGACGGAAAATGACGTCGTTTCTCAAGCCATGTCGATTTTTTTTTTATTATTTACAATATAAAAGCCACGTCATCATTTTGGTCGAAATCTCTTGCCGGTGGCACCAAAGTGATCGTTTTTCCTCCGATTTGGCACTTAAGTGATCCGATTGAAACTTTTGGTACAAAAGTGAGTGCCGTACACAACTTATGGCATTGATAGTGTGTTGGAGAAATCTTTCCAGAATATTTTGAAGCTAACAAAACGTTTCTATCAGTCTAGTCTTGACATATGCAGATCGTCTAGTTTAAAGTCTGAACACTTTCTGATTATTAGACTCAAGATTCAAGACTTAAGACTCAAGACTCAAGACTATTCTCATTGACAGTCTTTCTGATCCAATGACGAAGGAAATCCAGAGCCGAAGTATATGGTTGAGGATTTAATCCTATCCTCTGGAGAAGATCTTTGGTTGGATAAATATAACGGATTCTTTTGTTCGTATCAAGATCAATTGAAGATCCGATGGTCGACGAAATATTCTTGGAATGTTCTATTCTTGGAAATCAAGATCCTGATTGTATGGGCGAACAGGATTGATGGGCTATCGTCAGGTTCCTTTAATAGCTCGAATGATCTTCTTGATTGATTCCGTCCAACGGGTAGATTGGAGGAATTCCTTTGGAAAGTGCCAACGGGTATGATGGCATAAAGGAGTATAAAAAGGAAGACGTTCTAGTTGTTTGTGAGTGTGATTGATAGAGAAATTCCAGAGTCTGAAGTATCTTGATTATTAGTCGATTCATTCTGAGCGAAATCGTATACACAAAGAGTGTCCATACTTGGTGATACCTTGAGTAAGTGTGGTAGATCATCTACACCTAGAAATCAAGGAAGATCAACACTGTAACATCTCTTTGTTAATAGTGGAATCCAGCCAATTGGCTGTCAGTGCAGAAGAGTGGACGTAGGCTTGAATCAAGCCGAACCACTATAAACCGCGTGTTCAATTCTCTCTTTCCTTTACTTAGTCTTACGTTGATTATTACTTATCACAAATCCTTCAACTGTCTAAGTATTGCGCAATAATCAAGAAAAATCTTTTATATACCTATTCACCCCCCTCTAGGTACTCGTACTAGCAATTTCATAGTGTACTTCTCCCCAGTATATATTGTGATGTCATGAAATTTGGCCTCGTTTCGAATATATGAAATGGTTGTTTCATCAACGTGCTTATGGTTAATTTACTTGGAATTGATCACTCTCAAATTAACTAATCTATTAGGTGAGGCCATTAATATGACATCCTAAAATTCGACCCCGTTTCGATAAAGTGAAATGGGCACGTCGACGTGTCTATGGTCATTTTCCTCTGAGTTGATCACTCATGAGTTAACTAACCTATTGGGTGAAGCCGTTAAGGGATGTATCCGCGGTAAAATCCTTAAAAACTACTTAATTGGTTGGATTAGACTAAAATTGTGTTTGATGGATTCTAACCATGGAATCGAATATTCGAGTGTGTCATAATTCATTTTTAGGATCCCGTCTCATCGTCTCGGTCAAATTATTGATGAGTCCGGAATTTCGGGAAAGAAATTATTGGACGAAAAATCGAAGACCGGAAGAAAATAAAAAGTGAAAGAGAAAGGAAAATAATAATTATAATAAGAATAATGTGATTATCTTATTATTTATTATTTTCTATTTCTTTTCTCTCTCTCCCTTTTCTCTCTCCTATCTCCCCTGCGTGATCTTCCCCCTCTTTCGGACCGTTCACCCCCTTTTCCCCTTTTTCTTTCTCTCTCTCTTTTCCTTTTTCCCTCGTGCGTTTACCCCCTCCACCGACTCCCTCCTTGCTGGTTCCCACTTTGCCTCTCTCTCTCTCTCTCTCTTTTTCTTTTTGATTAGTCAAACACTCTTATCTTCTTCTCTCTCTCTCTCATCTCTCCTTCTCTCTCCCTCGACACACTCTCTCTCCCTCACTGTTCGAATGGAAAACAGAAGATAGAAGTAGAAGCCACACGAAGACAGGAGCAGCGTGTCGTCGCCAGACTGCCGTCTCCGCCACTCTCACGTTGCCCGTGCGCTCCGCCGCTTGCTGTTCACCTCCGCCTCTCCCTCACTCCCTTTAGCCGCCGTTGTTGCCGTCTTTCTCCCTCTCCACCTACTGCTCGATTTCCCAGCAAATCTGGGAAGACGTCGGAGTAGGCAGCAGCAACTGGCGTCGCTTGAAGGAGCCATCGCCCACCGTTCTGCCGTCCACCACCTCCATCGAGCTGCCGTCCATTTCCCTCCTTACGCCAGTCTAGCGTCGTCCAGCTCCAGTTGCCTCTGCCCAGCCCCTATTCGGCCACCACAAGCCGCGGTTCGACCACCTCCGACCACTGGGAACCGCCGTGCAACCTTGTCGGACCGCCACCTGCTCTCTTGACCCCTTATCGTCCCCAACGAACCCTTTTTCTCTCTGTTTTGTAGCAAGGGCGGTAAACCCATGAGTGGGTTTCCAGCACGTTCGTGGGTTGTTTTGGGCCTTTTCCGGGCCCCGAACCCGGGACTTGCTTTGGGAAGAATCGTTCCTCGTGTCGTCCCCGTCGGGTTGATATGTTTTGTGCTAAATTCCAGTGAGTAATCTCACTAATCCTTTCTTAGTTTGTTAATTATGCTTAGGGGTTGGTTAGATTTAATTAAATGCAATTAGGTGGTTAGATTAGAATAGATTAGTGATTATTAGACAATTGTGATGCATATTAGACATTTTGATTGTTCAATTAGCAAGTAGACATAGTCTACTATTTATTGAAAGCATCTCGGGATTTTTCCCGACCCTTAGCGGGCTTCAATTAGGTAATTCGGGCCTAAATTGGATTTTTGTAATTAATTATTAATTTTCTAAATTAATTAATTATTTATTTATTTTCCGGAAATTCAACTAGAATGGCCAGTGACAGGATTTTATGCTAATGATCGTGGTGTAGTCCGTTTATTTAATTGAATTTTATATTGTGCTAAATTGAATTTATTGTATTTATTTATTTAATTTTAGTTTTCTTGGATGGAATTTTGCATGATTTTGATGGCTTATATGTGCTATTATATGCAATTAATTGCTTGATTGTAGTTATTGATTTTTAGTGCATAGCTTGGTTTTATGGGCATTTAAATAGAAAAATCCGAGGTGTCGGGTTTTGATGCCAACTTTTATGTACTATATAAAACCGTGGAGTTTTAAAATGGGAGTGCACCAAGTTTGACGGTTCGATTTTGAATATGTGACCATGCACGATTATTTTATAGGGATTTTTAATAAGAAGAAAAAATCAGCCAAGTTCATTATTTGAAAACAAGCATTTGAAATCAAAGTATGGTGTTCTTGGCTAAATATGTGCTCATGTGGTCACTTATTGGAACCCGTCCTGATGCGTTTACGCGAGGTGATGCCCTATTAAGTTCAGATGCCCCCACGTTAACGGGATGCCGAGTTGCGGTTGAGGCTAGGCCGATGCTCCTTTATTGAATGTCGTCTAGGTGGGGAGTGCTAGACGTTGCCATGCCTGATGGGGCGAGACGATGTCCGGTTACGCTGGATGACCGTCAACTTTTGAGTTGGCCGTGGTTGATGGGTTGTAATAAACGGAACACGCTTGAATGGTTGTGATGCTTTGCACTTGATTATGGGTCAAAATTGTTAGGCATGGTATGATACGTGCCATAACGGTTCTACTTTATAATCAAGACTCATGTGAATGTTTGGAGTATGAGAATTAAGTGTTCTAGTTATTGGTTACGCTTGTTGCATTTTTAATGGCAAATGTGATGCGTTAATATGCAGTGATGTGCTAAGGTGAGGTGAGTTTTGTTTGGTGCATGCTTAGGCTGCCTTCAAGGCGAATTTACGTTCTAATTGGGGTTTAAGCTGTTGACTCGCTGAGATTTATCTCACCATGTCATGATTAAATATTTTCAAGTCCTTAGTATGGAGATCCATCCAGTCCGATTCGAGGTTCCGTGGGATATGGAGGTAGATAATACCTTCTACCCTATCCCTAGGACCAACCAATTTTGTGAGTTGGTTGTGACTACGGTTTGGGTCGATGAGGGTTTGGTCTACGACATGCCCCACCATTTCTAGGCTTGGTATATTACAAAACCGAACGGTAATCGAGAGGGTCCCATGCACGATTTTGATGGGCCGCACGTAGGAAGTGGGGTTGAGCACATCAACCTCATGGATATAGACATCCCGTAAGGTGTCATGGTAGATCCAGATATCGAGCTGGTAGGGCTCAGGGAGTCGTGTTCACCTGGTGACTTGCCCGACATCTTGACTGGAGCTGGGTTTGGATATTAAGGTGGAAGTTGTAGGAGCAATATTATGTGATGGGTTGTTTTATGATAATTATCCATTATTATTGCAAAATATGGTTTTATGGGCCTTTAAATAGAAAGAAAATTTAGGTGTCGGGTTTAGACACCAAAACTTATTTGCTCAATAAAACAACGGGGTTTTAAACTAGGTGTGTGCAAAGTTTGACGAATCAATTTTAAGTATGTGAGCACCTACAAATTTATTTCGGAAAGTTATGAAAAAGAAGAAGAAGAGTTACAAGGTTTATTGCTTAAAGATGAATTTTGGTGTTTTGGGCTAATTGATGACGTGCTCATGTGGTCACGTAATTGAACCCGTCACCCAACGGGAGTTTGGGGATGATGCCCAATTTTATCGGATGCTCGGCAGGAGTTCGGAAGCTAAGTCACAGTTAAGGCCGGACCGATGCTTCTTTCTGGAATGCCGTCTAGGCAGTAGGTCTAAACGTTGCCGTGCCCGATGGGGCGAGACGATACCCAGTTACATCGGAAGACCGCCAACACTTGTGTTGGTCGTGGCCGATGGGTCATAATAATCGCAACACGCCTGAATGGTTGTGATGTTTTGTGCCTGATTATGGGGAAAAATTGTTAGGCATGGTATGAGACGTGTCATAATGGTTTTACTTTATAATCGGGACCCATGTAAATGTTTGAAGGGTGAGAATGATGTGTTCCGGTTATTAATTAAACTTGTTGCATTGATAATAGCATATGTGATGAGCTAATATGTAGGGATGTGCCAATGCGAGGTGAGTTTTGTATGGTGCGTGTTTAGGACCACATTTGGGGCGAATTTGTGTCATAATCGGGATTTAGAGTTTTGACTTGCTAAGATTTATCTCACCCCGTCGTGGTTAAACATTTTCAAGGCCGTAGCATGGAGATTTGTTGAGTGCGGATGTGGGTGCAAGAGGCGACACCTTTTGGCTGGCCCCACCATTAATGAAGTTTAGGTTAACCCTAGTCCTTGAAGATTTTTGAGAGGGTCGATAGGAAGTGGCCGTGGAAAGTCTTATAAGTATTAAACTTCTTAGGGTTAATAGTTGATAAATGAATATGTTGTTTTCGGTAATGGTTGCCGTGTTTTACTATCCCTATGTTTGTCTGTTAGCCAGGGGTTTATTTAATTCGCTTCCGGATGTGTTTAATTGAAAGATAAAAAGAATGGGTTGGCAACGCGTATTGAGATGTTGCATTTTTAATCAACTACCGAGGGATGTGCGCGTACCCGGGGTGTGGGGCGTGACAAAAAAAGCTCAAAGAAATAGCTAGCATTACAACTGAAGTGTTTTGTGGATGTTGATTGGGGATGTGACATTGATAGCAAGAGGTCAACCAGAGAATATGTTGTTTCCTTGTTCGGTGGAGTTGTAAGTTGGATGAGTAAGAGACAGAGCATGGTTGCTTTATGTACTACTGAGGCAGAATACATGGCCCTTAATCATGCTATTAATGAAGTAATTTGAAAGTGCAAATTATGTAACGAGCTTGGTTTTTCATAAGAAAAAGTGAAGATTGGGTGTGATAGTTAGAGTGCTATATTTTGGCTAAAAATCCTGAATTTCATGCAAGAACAAAGCACATTCACTTCATCCAAAGAAAATGGAATAGAAAACCATAGTGTTGGAGAAAATTGACACAAGGGTGAATAGTGCAGATTTGTTGACCAAGGCAACGAGTGCGGAAAATTTTAAATGATGTACAACTATGTTTGGGTTTAAAGAAGCATTATGGAGTATTCACCAAGTGAGAGAATGTTGGAGTGTGGTTCATACTCCCCATTAATTGTGTAGAGGCAACACCACTGTGACACAAGTAGAGTGGATGTAAGAGAGAGGTGCAGGGTCCTAAGTAGAGTGGAATCCTTAGCTGGCCGTAGCCCTAGTTTTAGGGTGAATCAGGATAAAAATCTCGCGTCTCAAATTTTCTTTCTCGTTCTTACTCTTTATTTTTCTTTAATATTGTGTAGCGAATCCTAATAGCACGTACATATTCAAATATCAAGAATTAAATCTTTTAGCTTGTAAATTGGAGAGAGATGCTTTTATTTCATTTTTTTTTCTTGTGGGATCAGGTGCAAGTTGAGCGTAAACGAGCAGGTAAAGCGTTGATTTGTTTTGAACATGGCATAAAAAGTGAAATATGTTAAGGCGGCGATTTTCTCGGATTGATAATCGTGCTGATTTGCCAACAGGCCAGTTTCCCTTTATCCTTAATAACAACAATGGAAAAAAAAGGTCGACACTTTAATAATTCCCGTTGATAAAGTATTATTTTCTTGGATTGATAATCGTGCGAATTCAAGCAAGATTAAAGATCTTCAGGAAAATTAATAGATGAGTACGTTACATGTAACAAATAAAAAGCGTGTTTCTTGCAAACCTTAAGATAAGAAACATAGATTAGATGCACACACGATAAGAGTTGTTAAAGTAAATAATATTTGTGAATTACTTTCTGTCCTTCGATCCTCGGAAAGTTGGGAGGCGCCTCATTGTGGGATTGATTCGTTGAACTCTCCTGTGCTTTATCTTCATGTACAAGAGGAGCCACAACGCGGCGAGCAAAGATAACTCGAAAAGTACACCCGTGGAAATCACTGCCGCCGCATCGGGTATCGGGACTTGGATTGATAGAGAAATAAAGTAAGCAGTGCAGAGAAAGGGTATAGAGATGTAAACGATGGAAGTGGCCGCCAGTGGAAGAGTGGTGGCCAAGATTGTGGCAATCGAGGCGTAAAAAGCCATGCTATTGCAGATGAAGTACAAATATAGTCTCCAACCGCCCAGGATAACGTCTCCAGCTTGATGTGGTTTTTCAAGAACAATGCTGCTGGAATTGGCACTAACGACAGTTGAATTGGCAGCGGGATTTGAAGAGGAATCATGCCAGTATCCTACCGGAGGAGTAAGAGTAGCTTGGTAAGTAGCAGCCACAATTAAGGTAGACACTACAAGGATCACGTCGCGAGTGGCTTCATTTTGGACGCTGAAAAATTTTGCACAATTGTCGAAGGCAATTATTGCACACTTCTCAAAGGTAGTTAATTCCCGCCTAAGAAACACCGGAAAATATCTTGCTTGATGCCCTTGACGAAACTTCTTCAGAAGAACATCACCCTTATACTCAGTCAACAACAGGTGGATGATCTGAAAGAAATGCAAAGGTTACAAATTGAAGTATGTATCCCTTATTTCAGTCTCTACTTTGTCACAAGCTTCACTATTGTGCACAAAATGAGCTCATGCCACACAAGTTTGAATAATGGTAGTGATCTAATGACGTATGTATACAGGAGAAAATTTCAATAAATTTTATTTATCAAATGCAATCATTAAAACCAATGTAATGAAGTTCGTAATCTTTTCAAAAACTGTAATTTAGTCCTATCACCTGAAATTATTTACCTAGTAGCTAGATATTGCCCAAGTAAGTTGTAACATAAGCAAATCCACAAAAGTAATGACCTCAGTAACAAGGATTTCTCATAATAATTTAGGACTCATCCACATCGACTGATAAGGTTTAGAATTAAATTATATTTGCGTATGAGTTATGAAGAGAAAGACTTAGACAGGTACATTTATATCCTTAATGCATAAGGATAAACTGAGCAGGGAGTGATTGTCCTATCCAAAAGTGAATATTTTATGGTCATGTTGATTGTCATTGTTAGCTTCCATTTCATGGGCTTCTATCTTGTACAATATGACCGGGTGGCCGGAATTGAAAAGAATTTTTACTAATCAGTAAGACTTTTAACAGAATGGAAAAGAATAAATTAAGTAATTGTTGTGTTAGGTAGGAATGACTACGATGGAAAGAATTGAAAGGAAATTATTCTTCCAAAACCGTCCAACTTAGATTTAGAGCTCACTAAAAATCGAGTTTTATTTTATAGCGGTTCAATGGGCAAAAATTTTCATCTTTATTTTTCTCTCCGCTAAATAAACCCTAAACAACTTCATTCCTCCAATCAAAACATTGTTAGGCCAATTAAAATGAACTCAAATTAGAAGCATCACGACCTTAAAATAATTTCCTTACTAGCAGTTTTTTAAATGACACTACGCGTTTGTTTTGATAAAACTGAAAACATAGCGCTAGCATTGATAATCTAAGTGTTGCAAATAGAAGTAAAAAATCTTTGCACACATATAATTGACTATGATTATATTTCTTACCAAATATAACAGTGATTACTATGATAGGTTTATACCAGTTAATGGGGAAGATTTTGATTACTATTAATTATACTCAATACTATATTAAGTGAACGTTTTGAGACCGACTGAATTGGGTTTTTGAGTCGAATACTAATTAGTATTAGTGAGTGGCTAGCATGACCGTCCACTGCAGAGTAGTAGTGGAACGGTTAAAGGCCAGCCTCAAATCCTTTCGGAGGAAACCGGTAACCGGTTTTAATTTTTGACCCCATCTTTTTTTT
This sequence comes from Eucalyptus caleyi, assembly GCA_014182885.2. Classification (NCBI taxonomy): domain Eukaryota; kingdom Viridiplantae; phylum Streptophyta; class Magnoliopsida; order Myrtales; family Myrtaceae; genus Eucalyptus; species Eucalyptus caleyi. The sequence continues at coordinate 17,573,924 of CM024469.2, read as the reverse complement.
TTGCTCCTTTTTTTACTTTTATGTTTCCTTTTTAGTTACCAAATATGAATAATTAAATACCAATAACAAGCTCAAATTTAGAAACAAAATCAAAAGAGGGCCCACGAACTCAATCTTCTAGAACATAAGAAAGAAAATATAAATTAAATATCGAAATATAAATAATTACAAGCAAAAAAATATTATAGCTTACTAAAAAATTCATTAATGTTATTACAAAAATCTATTAAATTTAAAAGATGAAAAAGCACTTGAAACATTAGCTTCACAACTAATAATGAAATCATTGTGCAAAGAAATAGGTCATCATTCCTTTGCTCAAGCCAAATTGCTTTGGAATGACTCTTTGATGATCTAAAATTTAGACAATTGAAATCGATTATGCATAAAATGAAGTAATGAAAAAATCAAAATAAAAAATAATGAATTGGTAGAGAATTCCAAAAAATAAAATAGTAGAGAAAAAAATGCATTTTCCATGTAAAAAGAGCCATAAGAAGAGAATGATTTTTTTGTCTAATTTAAAGAAACAAATCAAAGTGATCATTTTCAAGAAAAATGATTCACTGTGCCCTGTTCTGATTTTGTCTCTAAAATTTGAGGTTGTAATAAGGAATATAGAAGTATAATAATAATAATAATAATAATAATAATAATAATAATAATAATAATAATAATAATAATAATAATAATAATAATAATAATAATATTCAATGATTAAACCGATTCAGGAAGTCCGCCAGTTTCCTCCAAAAGGACATGTTGCTGTCCTTTGACCGTTCCACTGTCATTCTGCAGTGGACAGTCATGCGAGCATTTTCGCTAGTGTTATCATATAAGTTTAATCTCATTGAGCGCTAAATTGTTTCAATTTCAATACTTAATTGGATTTACAAATGGGTCCGAATGTAAATTTTGAATCATATGAAAACATTAAAAAAATCTACAAATACTCATATCATCGCTATCTTAACATAAGTACTTGACTTTTTTTTTTTCAAAAAAAAAAAAAAAAAACTACTTGTTGACCTAATTTTCGCAACCCATATGCCATAAAAGGTCTATTATATGTTTGGATGGAATGATTTGGAGAAAAATAAAATGAACGGAGTAATCAACAAGAAAACTAAAAACATAAGGTAATGGGTCAACTTGTAAAAACTGTATTCAATATACGGATCGAGTCTACCCTCTCGTGACCTTGTGCATGGGAAATTGTCAAAAAGAGAAAAGAAAGTAGAAGATTGGGATTGAAGGAGTGATATGTCCATCCCACCTAATTCCTCTTTCTTCTCTACATCATAAGAAACCAAAAGAAGTGATGCCGTTCAAATCCCCTTTCTCTGAATGTTTCTAACTCGATGTATTTTCAACCCATGGTATTTCATAGTTTATAACATTTGTCCCTAGATTAGCTTGCGTTGAATGTAAGGATTGAATAATAAAAGCATAAAACTACCATGAATTCAATGAAATATACCTCATGTTGCGGATCAGATGCAACAATATCAAAGACGGTTTGATCATCTAGGTCTTTCCAGCCCAAGATTTCTGTCAAATGTACTTGCTTAAGCCATTTAAACAAAACCTTGAACGAATTTAGGTTGTGGTGTTTGACGGCAATATGAACTGCAGTCTCACATCGGCTTGTCAAGTCTTCAATGGATGATTTGCAAGCACATAAAGGAATTCATTCAAGAGCTCTTGCTCATTGTTTCCTTCTTTCCCAGCAACATAATGCAAAGGGTGATCCCATATCGTCCTCGAACTCTAATCAAATTCGAGTCAAGGGTTGTCAGTGCCCTCATGGTTTGATAATGCCCCTGTTGCAAAGCCAAGTGCATGGGGCTGTAGCCTTCCGGATTCAGCTTCCGAGTGAATGACGGCTTCAAGATGGCTATCTCCATGGCCACTTGGGTTTTTCCGAAGGCTGCAGCAAGATGTAGTGGAGTATTTGGGAAGGGGTGCTTAGATACACGATCTAAGAGCTCCGGCTCCTCCACAATTAAGTTATGTAGCTCATCAACATTATCATTTGCTATTGCTTGTTGAAGCCGAGACTCCCTATCCCTTTTTTCTTCTTTTTCGGCCAGACTCTTCTTGACCATCGTGTTACTAGGGAATTGTAGGAGCAGAAGAGGGGTTTTGCTCGGTGATATGATCGATGGAAGCAGCGAACTTTCAAAATCATATATATAGTGCAATGGTCAACGAAAATTTCATTTTGGGGGAGTCAACAGGTGTACAGGTGGGCACTGTGGCTCCTTGATTGGGGTGAGGGGGCCCGGCATATCTTAGTGCGGTGCGTACAGGTCAGATTCTCATGGAATCGTCAGACTTGTAATTTTACTCTTTCGCTTCTTGTTAAGTTTTGCAAGAATCGCATGACATGATTTGTTGAAAGGGAAAAACTATACTGTGTCATGGCCCGGATGTGGAAGTTGAACTATAAAGTACTATATGGTATGCTCTTTCTGAAAATGGGATTGAGTATCTAATGTGGAGCTTTAATGAATTTTTTTTCAAAATATTTTGAATGGAATGTAATATATCATGTTTTTGATTTGATGCTTGTAATCAACCTACATATGGAGACATGATATGATGTACGTGTGTACGGACCGATTCTATTCTAGGGTTTAATCTAAGCAAAGTGATTTTCGAGGCTCAACAATAACATATATGATATTTGTGCCTTGTTGACTGGCAAAGTGTGACTATAAGGTCTTCTTAACATGAGCATAGGATGAGTTTGACACATGCTGGCTATACTTTATTACACTGTTTATGATATGATGCATATCTTTTGATTTGTTGGAATATATGCGATGCCTATTAAATGAGTTAATGCAATGCATACTCATAATTAAAGCTGCATTATTCTTTGGTTGATTTTATAGGAATAAATCAAGAGAGAATAAAGCTGAAAGCAAGATAAATAAAGGGAAGAAAAAGAAGAAGCAAAAAAGTGCCACTTCCCTACCATTAACCCATCGAATCTTTCTCAGAATAGAAAGTATTCACACCTTACTTGTTATTGCTAATCCCAAACTAAAGAAGATAATTTGCATAAGTTAATAAACCATTTGAGGAGTTGATAGTCTTATAGATGAAGCCAAATATTTTTAGGGGTTTTTTTTGTTTTTTCTATTAGATTTACTTTTAGGTTAAAAGTGACACATTTATATTAGCGATGGCAAGATGCTAGCTATCAAGATACTGAAAAAGAAAAATAGAGAGGCAAGAAAAAGAGAAGAAAAAGTGAGTTTTTTCTTTATGAGAGTTTTTAATCTCTTTGTACCCTAATCTTGCGAGAAGATCATCGTTGTATTCCAACTTTTTTCGAAGTCTAGTGGATTCGTAGAGTGCCTCTATGTAGAGACATTGCCCAAGTTCGAGTGAATTTCGTTGATAAATTTTTTTGGCTTGTTCTTCTGATTCTACTTTTTTATTATTACATTTTGCCTAGTGAATTGTTTGCGAGCGTTATTTTTCTAGAATCGACTTGTGATTTTGTAACAACTAGTATCAAAGCCTGGGTTGGCTAATTGAGAATATCGAGGGTTTTTCAGTGACATTCGATTGAAAGCAAACATGATGGTAAAAGATAAAATCAGAATCGATAAATTCGATGGGCAGGATTTCGGATGGTGGAAACTACAAATCAAGGATCATTTTATCAAAAAGATATCTATGCACCACTTGAGAGTTGGAAACTTGAGATGGCGAGAGTAACTCCGACAGCGGAAGCCAGATGGAAAATTCTTGATCGAAAGGCATTAGGTGCGATTCGCTAGGTTGATGAAAAAGACAGGGTATCGCGAAAGCAAAAACTGCAAAAGAAGCCATGGATATTTTAACAAATATTTATGAGAAGCCATCCACATCAAATAAGGTATTTTTGCTAAAGAAACTGGTTAATATGAAGTTATCTGATAGAGGTTCTGTGGCAGAGCATATTAATAGTTTCATGCAGGCCATGCATCAATTGGAATCCGCATGAATAAATTTATATATGAAGCTTCAAGCTTTATTATTTTTATGTTCTCTTCCAAAAAGTTACAATACCGCAATGCAGGGAATTTCAAGCACCATGAAGGATGATTTAACTCTTCATGATGCTGTGAGTAGTATCATGGATGAAGAGATGTGAAGGAAAGTCTCAGGTGGAGATAATTTTTTTTTTCATCCACATCTTCAATAGCACTCGTAAAAGTAGAGGAAAATTCAGCGGGTGTGGCAAATCACAATCAAGGGGTAAGAGACAGGTTACAAAAGATGAGTGTTGGTTTTGTCACTAAATCGGACACCAAAGGTTTCAGTATGAAGCCTACAAAAAAAAAAAAGTAGCAAGATGAGAATCAATGAGTTAATGTGGTTAATGATTAATCTTTACTAGATAACTTGTATTTGTTTGTAGGGTTTGACTGGACAACAGATAAATAGTTTATTGATTCTGGTGCTTCTTTTCATTCCACCTCGCAAAAAGACATATTTGATGATTATGTCAATGGAGATTTCAAACAAGTGGTTATGGAAAACGGCCACGTGTCCCATTGTTGGGAAATGAAACCATAACTGTGAACATCTAGGTGGAGGACAACTAGTTTTGTGTGAAACTAGGCATATTCGGAATTAAAGAATTATTTGATTTCAACTAGTAAACTTGACCAAGAATGTTTGGTAACAACCTTTGGATGTGGAAAGTGGAAGATAACCTAGGGGCAAAGTAGTAGTAAAGGAAAAGTGTACAAGTACACTTTACATTCTCCAATGAGACAATATCAGTGATATGGTTGCAACTACAATAGTTATAGGTAATTTGTCTACTATTTGGCATTATCGTTTAGGGCATCTTGGTGAAAAATGTGTAAAGTAGTTATACTAGAGGAAATTACTTCCAGGTTTGCAAAAAAGTTGAGTTAGATTTTTGTGAGAGTTGCATTTATGGAAAACAGAAAATTGTTAGTTTTCAATTGAATATGCGATAAAATAAAGATCATAAGCTAGAGTTGGTTCATACTGATGTATGGGGATCTATTCAAGAACTCTTTTTTTATGGCAGTAAGAGATATTTTGTCAAATTCATTAATGATGCGACTAGGAAGACTTGGGTCTATGCTCTTTGAGAAAAATCAAAAATATTTGGGATGTTCAAAATGTGGAAGATTGTGGTAGAAAAAAAGACAGGTTATCAGAGTAAAGCTCTGGAGTCTGATAATGGTGGTAAATACACGAGTAAGGAATTTGCAGAATATTTGAGTTGAGAAGGCATACATGGGTTAAAGATTGTTCATAGAACTCCTCAAGAGAATAGTGTAGCTAAAAGGATGAACATGACTATTCTAAAACCTGCAAGATGCATGAGGCTATATGTGGGTCTCCCACTACACTTGTGGGCTGCTATAATTGATGCAGCTGTTTATCTTATCAACAGAAGTCTATCTAGTGTGTTAGATGAAGAAATACCACAAGAGCGGTGGTCAGGTAAAAAGATTAATTATTCATATTTAAAGGTGTTTGGTTGTATTGCATATGCTTTGATTGACAGGGAGGATAGGAAAAAGCTTGATGCTAAGTCCCATAAATGCGTCTTTATCAAATATGGTGGCAACAAGTATGGCTATAGGTTTTGGGATTATGAGAATAATAAAGTCATCTGCAGTAGGAATGTTGTATTCCATGAAAAAAAGATATACAAGGATTGTCAGACAGAGCATGAGAAGGTAGTAGAACCAGAATATGTTGAATTAGACACAAGGCCCGTGAAGATATTTCTAGTAGATCAAAGTGCACTTGAAATAGAGGTTCAAGATAAGCCTATCATCAGTGAAAAGGTAGTTCAAAAGGAATGCAATGATTTAGAGCAAACGAATGACCCTGAAGTACCTATATTGAGGAGGTCTATACGTGTGCAAAAGTCAAAGGTAATTTTTTATCCATCAGCTAATACTATTCTGAGCCATGTTTTATATATAGATTCAAGAGAACCGGAGACTTACAATGAGGCAAAGGTAGACACGTCTCACTTGCAGTGGGAGTGTGCTATGAAAGATGAGATGAGCTCGTTACTTCATAACAAGACTTGGGAGTTGATCAAGTTGCCCACAAGTAAAAAAACTTTATCAAACAAATAGGTGTACAAGATTAAGAATGAAGCATATGGTAGTATTAGATACAATGCAAGACCTGTAGTCAAGGGCTTTTCTTAAAAAAAAGAATGGATCAACCACTCTAAAATATTTTCACCTGTAGTGAAAATGACATCAATTAGAGTTCTGTTGAGTATAGTTGCAGTGGAGGATCTTCATCTTGAGCAGTTAGATGTAAAAATAGCGTTTTTACATGGTGACTTAGATGAAGAACTATACATGGCACAACCTAAGGGTTTTGAAGTCAAAGGTAAGAAGCACATAGTATGTCGCTTGAAGAAAAGCTTGTATGACTTGAAACAAACTTCGCAACAATGGTACCTAAAATTTGATAGTTTCATGAAAGAAAAAGGATTTGCACACTATGAATCTGATCACTATGTTTATTTCGGCAAGTATGATGATGGTGACATTATGTATCTCTCTTTATATGTAGATGACATGCTAGTGGCTAGTTCCAATATGAAGAAAATTGTAGAAGTGAAAAAGATGTTATCATCAAAGTTTGCTATGAAAGACTTGGGAGAGACCAAGAATATTTTAGGCATGAAAATCATAGGGACAGGAAAAATAATAAATTATGGCTGTTGCAGGAAGACTATGTGAACAAGGTGTTAAAATGATTTAACATAGACAAGACAAAACTGGTTGCAACTCCTCTAGAGAGTCACTTCAAACTTTCCAATGATATGTGTTTGAGCACTCAAGTTTTGAAAGATGAGACGGAGGTAATTCCATATGCATTAATAGTGGGAAGTTTGATGTATGTCATGGTAAACATGAGACTAGGTAGTGGGAGTTGTGAGTCAATAAATGCAGAACCAAGGCAGAGAGCATTAGAATGCAGTGAAATGGATATTGAGATATCTTGTAGGTACTTCCAATTACTCACTTTGTTATAGTGGTACATTTCTAGAATTGCAGGGTTATGTAGACACAAATCATTGGGGTGATTGAGATAGTGGTAAGAGTACCATTGGATATGTCTTTACAGTTGCAGGTACAACAGTGAGTTGGGTATCTCAACTATAAAAAGTAGTGGTTTTATCAACGATAGAGGCAAAATACGTGGCAATCACATAAGCCTCCAAGGAAATCATATGGGTACAAGATTACATAGAGAAGCTACATCAAAAACAGCCAATCAGTACACTGTGGAGTGATAATCAAAGTGCAATGCACTTAGCAAAGAATGCAACTTATCACTCAAAGACTAGACATATCAAGAAGCGTTATCACTTTATTAGATTGGTATTGAAAGATAATAAGTTAAAGTTACAAAAGATTGATGGTTCAAAGAATCTAATTGACATGTTGACCAATGTAGTAGACAGAGAGAAGCATATTTTCTGTACTACTACCATTGGTATTACTCCATGTTGATTGATGAGGAGTATCGCGAGGCATAAGTTTTTCAACTACTAGATTTTGAAGAAGATGGATGTAGAGTTGCTTGGTGCTCAGGTATATTTGTCTTCAAGTGAGAGATTGTTATAGATGAAGTCAAATATTTTTAGGGGCTTTTTGTCTTTTCTATTAGATTTTCTTTTAGGTTAAAAGCAATACCGTTATATTAGTGATGGCAAGACGCTAGCCGTCAAGATGTTGAAAAAAAAATAGAGAGGCAAGAAAAAGAGAAAAAAAAAGTGAGTTTTTTCTTTATGAGAGTTCTTAGTCTCTTTGTGCCATGATCTTGAGAGAAGATCATCATTGTATTCCAACTTTTTTTGAAGTCTAATGGATTCGCAGAGTGCCTCTATGCGGAGACATAGCCTAGGTTGGGTGAACTTCGTTAACAATTTTTTTTGGTGTATTCTTCTGATTCTACTCTTTTATTATTATATTATGCCTAGTGAATTGTTTGCGAACATTATTTTTCTGGAATCAACGTGCAATTTTGTAACAGATAGCAACAGACATCCTCCTCCATTTGAAACGAGTCCACTTACAAATCTAAGCACATGATTATCTCCTCAAGCTCATGGCCTTGCATCAGTTTATGGAGGCACATTCTCAACTCATTACTATGACCTTTTATTGAATGAAGATTTCAAGTTCAAGATTAGCATGGAATTAGCTCGGTAAACAAAGCTCTTTAAATCATGGATGCACAACAAATTTGACCATTTATTTATAAACTCGTGTCATTGATGGGTTCTTCATCGCTAGCTCCTCTTTAATGTAATTGACAATTGAGCTTTCCATTGTTATAAATCAGATGGCTGCTGACAATAGTTCACTTGCTTTTTAATCTAAAAAATTTTAACCCAAAAGTGTCAACAATGCTCTTATGAATTGTAACTGCTTATTGCAAAACCGTTATGCAAAATTAGTTTACATAGCTACTAGCTTACTTTTTGGAGGAGTTAGTCGTTTAAACTTAAAAGTCTCATGTCCTATGACTATCAAAAGTCGACCGTAATTTGAAATTTTGAATCAACCATATAAATGATGATGATTGACTCAAATAAGACTTTGTTTTAGAGTTGGTTACTCAAGCTTCACGTATAAATATTGGCAAATCATTTGAATCATCAATTATTTTCAAAAGCGTTTGCTAACTATAACTAATTGATAAGCTCGTCAAGAAAATATATCAGTAAATTATAGGAACAGTTGGTACTTTTGAAACAATCAAAAAAATACTGGAAAGTGGACTCAAATAAGAATTGGTAATTACTTAGAAGACTCGATGACCTTAGCATGTCTGTCAGCTATGCAAATGAATCCGGGTAAATTATTTGATCGGTGATAATTTCAAAATAATCAAATGCACGTTATTATGACTCAAATAAGAATTAGTAACGCAAGCTTCGCAAATAAATTCGTTAAGCCATTGAAAAAGATGGGTACGGTTTAAAAGTGTTGGTAACTTTGAACAAGTGTTAGTAACTTTAACCCATTGGTTAGCTAACGTAGATATATATTGTTAAATTATTGGAATAGTTTGTACTTTTGAAACAATCAAATAAACTTTAGTAAGTGAACCCAAATAAGACTGCTAATTTTGTATAAGTATGACTGATTTTAGCACATTTTTAAAATCCTAAAAAGTAGTCTTTAAATTATTGGAACAGTTGGTAATTTGTGCAAAATAATCAAATACACATTGATAAACAATTGAAATTAGGTTAGTAATTTCTTATAAGAGTTTATAATTTAAGCTCAACGAATAAATGTAATTGAGTTATTAAGAGAACAGCTAATATTGAAATATGTTGGTAATTTCATATAAGAATTGGTAATTTAACCTAATGGTAAGTTCTAAAATAAATGTTGTGAACTATCGGAATAGATGGTAATTTTGTGGCAATTAGATAAATATCAGTAAGTGGACTCATATGAGAGTAAATATTTTCATATAGTAAATAGTAACATTATCAGTTGGTAAGCTGCGCAAAGAAATGTCGGTAAAATTATTGCGACAATTGGTAATTTTAAAACAATCAAATAAAAGTGACCAATTGACTCAAACAGTAATTGTTAAGCTAAAATTAGTTGTTGATTTAATGAAAAATATTGGCAAGCCACTTAAATGAAGATGGGTAATTTTGAATAAAAGTTAGCACCTGATCATGCTGGTAAGTTATATAAATTAATATTGATCAATTGTGAAAACAAATAGTAATCTCGGAAGTATAAATAATTATTCTTATTTTTAAAAAAAAAAAACTGCCGATAAGTTAATAATATGTTAATGACTAAATAAGTATGTGTGTGTGTATATATATATATATATATCAATGATCAAACACCATTCTGAAGAATAACGTCTCACTTTTTTCTAAAAGTCGAAATTGTGATGGCTACTTGGAAGACAAAAAAGCAAAGTGCTAAATTTGCTCTCACTTGAATGACGTTTGTGTTATCATTACTTTATTCCGTTCTTTGCCGGGAAAAAAAAAAGAGAAAAAGGAAAGAAAAAAAAGTAGATTTCTTGGAAACGCAAAGAACTTTGCATATTTGTATTTCATGCGAATTAGGTTCGGCAACAAAATGTCTTTTATTAAAGTCGTTATTTGATTTTTATTAAAGAAGACAAATTTTGTGACGACTCCGAAGAGGAAATTTCACGGTTAAACAAGAAAAATGATGACTCTTTTTTGGATAAAATTGATAACTTTACTTCTTTCTTTTTGGTCGAAAGATAACTTGTATTATATTAGATAACATTACAAGCAAGTGCCGAAGCATCCGTAGAGAGAATATTTAGGAAAATAGAAGGAGGGAAGAGTAGCCGGTTGTAGGTGGGCCTTGATCCCCGTGGGCTTTAGCGCCCAGTCCGCTGCACCGTTTGGCTCGACGCCGAACGTGTTGAAGCGAAAGATTAGGGCATTGCTGAAGAAGATCGCTGAGGATCGCAAATAGATGGCATTCCATCCATGGCGGCGGCTGGTTCGTCTGAATTATCTCCACCAATTTTAAGCAATCAGATTCGATCACAACGTGCTGAAGATGGAGATCCTGCTGGAACAGTCGTTGAAGAGCAGATATAAGGGCATAGATCTCAACTTGGAATGCCGATTGGGTAGGCACAGATCTGGTAAGCACATCCGTTAAAATGCCTTTACTGTCTCTGAAAATACAAGCGATTGATCCTTTCTCCGATTCTTGTCGAAAAGCCCCATCAATATTGCACTTTATATATCCCTCCGCTGGTGGTTTCCATCCCTGTTCTAAACTGACCAATGTATTTTCCATCTTCTGTGGCGAGGGCTGTAAAACCTTGAAGATGGTGCTTTGGGTAAGGGCATCATTGACGGCTTGGAGGGGATCCAGTGGGATCTGACGAAAGACAACATTATTTCGTTGGCGCCAGATCTCCCACAGAATATGAGCGATCACGGCAAACTCAGGAGATGCTTGTGGGAGGGAAGCTCTGTCGACAATCCAGGCATCAAATCGGCTAACTGAGGTAGGTAAGATATTGACTCCAATGTCTTCGTGATTCCAAATATCATTTGTCCACGAGTAGAAGAAAAACAGATGCTCTATTGATTCAGGAACAGAATTATTGCATAGAGAACAGTAGGGATGCGGGATGATATGGCATTGATAAAGATTGAGTTTTGTAGCAATTGCATTTTTGCAAGCTAACTAGAGAAAAACCTTAAGCTTTGGGGCTGTACACATATGCCAAATTTTCCTCCATAACATGGGTGGGTATAAGAGGATGAGGGTTGATGTATTGGTTGCTGAGATTGTATAGATAGAGAGTGATAACAACTCTTTACTGTATAGGAACCAGAAGGTGTTTCTGTCCAAACAAGTTGATCCTGAAGGAGAGACGGATTGATGGGAGTATTGAGTATTGCTGCACTGACCTGGGCATCGAAGAATGCAGTAACAAGGGAGGATTTCCATTCAGAATGCTATAAATCAATGAGATTAGCAACTAGTTCAGGTTCTCCCTCCTCTGGTAAGCCTCCTATCGAACCTATTGGTAACCAATTATCTTCTCTGATGTGTATCTGTGATCCATCCCCGACTAACCAACGTAGTTTAGGAGTAATTGCTTGACGACCTTTCAATAAACTCTGCCATCCCCAAGAAGGATGATGTCCTGAGGGAGCAGATTGAAAAGATGAATATCTAAAATATAAACCCTTAAAGAGCTGACTCCATATAGCTTGAGGTTGCTGAAAAAGACGCCACACTTGCTTTCCAAGCATTGCGTTGTTAAAGTTGATTAAATCTCTGAATCCCATCCCCCCTAAAACTTTCGAGAGCTTTAATTCTGACCAATGTTTCCAGTGAATTCCAGGTTGACTATTTTGTTTACTCCACCAGAATGCTGAGATCTTCCTTTCGATCAATCTGCAGAGAGATAGCGGAAGCTTGAAGATAGACATGGTATACTGCGGTAAGGCCTGAATTACTGATTTCAGTAAGATTTCCTTGCCACCTTTCGATAAAATTTTTTCCTACCAACCTGCTAACTTAGCATTTACTCTTGCCAGGATCCAGGAAAACATCTCCTTTTTGGAACGGCCCCAATCCGAGGGAATGCCCAGGTATTTACCATACTTATTGATAATAGGGACTCTGAGTTCTTGTGCAAGATTATGTTGTAACGAAATAGGACAGTATTCGCTAAAGAACACACCAGATTTGTTTCTATTAATGAGCTGGCCTGTAGCGAAACAATATTGGTTTAGGAGATTGGCAAGGTTATGGCATTCAGAAAGAATGGCTTTAAGGAAAAATACTGAATCATCAGCAAAAAATAGGTGAGATAACTTAGGACAGTCTCTATTGAATTGAATCCCCTTTATATCGCCGATAGCGACAGCTTGAGTGAGAGTAGTGGATAGGGCATTGGCAATTAAAATGAAGAGATATGGAGAGAGGGGATCTCCTTGGCGAATCCCTCTAGTAGGCTTAAAATAAGGGAGCTGTTCACCATTAAAACGAATACTAAAAGAGACTGTAGTAACGCAAGCCATTACCTGAGTAACCCAACTGTCATTGAATCCCATTTGCTTCAAATAGGCTTCCAAAAAGTCCCATTCAACCCTATCGTAGACTTTCTGCATGTTTGTTTTGAGAATAAGATTGAAGCGTTTCTTGCATGCTCGCACTTTAAATTGATGCATGACTTCTTGAACCACCATAATATTGTCCTGTATCTGTCTATCGCTAATAAAAGATGCTTGCTCTTTGGAAATCAAAATAGACAACAAAGGTTTAAGTTTGTTGGCCATAATTTTTGAAATGATCTTATAAGCGAAGTTGCAAAGACTTATGGGTCAGTATTGTTCAATACTTTATGGATGCTGGACTTTAGGGACTAGGGCAATGATTGTTCTGTTTAGAGTAGGGAGCATACAACCTGTGGTAAAGAACTCTTGTACTGTTTGAATAGCGGTTGCTTTGATAACATTCCAGTGATGCCGATAGAAGAGGCCTGGAAGACCATCAGGACCAGGAGCCTTTGAAGCTCCTAATTGGAAAGTAGCCTGGTAAATCTCCTCCTCTGTTACCCTGCTCATCAAGTGTGTATTCATTTCAGGAGTTACCACTGGTGGACATTGGTCTAAGAAAGGCCTAAAATCCCTGTAGCCCACAGATCGGTATAGCTGAGAGAAGAATCCCTGAGTGAGTTCTTTTAGCTGTTCTGGTTCTCTGATCCATTGCTGGTGAGTATCCACTAGCATAGTTATTCGATTCCGTTGTCTCCTTTGCATAGTGTATGCATGGAAGAACTTTGAGTTATGATCGCCCCACTTCAACCATTGAATGCGAGAACGCATAGCCCAGAACTGTTCATCTTGAGTCCATAGTTTCTGAATTTCACATCGTATTGCATTGGCGTGCTCCTTATCTCCTTCTGGATAGGATGTTCTATTTATAATCGTCTGCAGTTGAGATTGCAAGTGATAGATTCGTTGATGACAATTGCTGAAACGTGCTCTACTCCATCTTGTTAATCGCGTTGCAACTGCCTGTAATTTGGACATCAATGAGGTATTACTATTTTCCCATGCCTGTTGAACCATGTCTTGACACTCTTTATCTTGGTTCCAGAATGCTTCATATTGAAAAGTCTTTGCACGCTTGACAGATGGTGTCCGAGCTTGCAACAATAGAGGACAATGATCCGAACCAACAGATGGAAGGGCAAATGCTTCTGCAGAAGGGTAAGACATCGGCCATTCCAGTGAACAAAACACATGATCAAGCTTCTCCTTTACTAGAGCATCCCCTTCGCGATTATTGGACCAGGTGAATTCGCAACCTTTACTTTGTAGTTCTAATAATGCACAATCATTGATTACATTCCGAAAGGAGGTCATGCGCGAAGTGATTGCAGGTCTCTTGCCCATTTTCTCCCAGGGAGAAAGGAAGTCATTGAAATCACCTATACACAGCCACGGTAAATGATTTGCAGCATGAATAACTCTAATGGTATTCCAGAATTCCTGACGTAGCTGATATATTGGAGGTGCGTGCAGGCAAGTGATATGCATGGAAAAGTTCGTCCTAGGATCAAGTGCAATAAAATCAACAAACTGAGCATCCGAGTGTACCAAAGTAACTTCGAAGTTATCATTCCAGGACAGAGCAAGACCACCCTTAAATCCAACTGGGTCCTTCACAAAAGAGTGAGAAAATTTAAACTTACGCTGTAGCTTAGACACGAAGTGTTGATCATTCTTCGTTTCCATTAAAAACACAAAATCGGGCTTATCACAGGCTAACATCACCTTCAATGCTTGAATTGTCAGGGGATTGCCCAACCCCTGACAATTCCAACTTAGGAGCTTCATTTGGAACACGGTGGCTATTGAGGGCCAGCCGCCAAAGCCCAAAGATCAGGGATATCTACCTCCAAAACCGGAGTATCAAGAAGGAGGGACTCATCAAAAGCTGTTGAGGATGGAAGTTTAATGTCATAGGGTGTGTATCTTTTTGTTTTCTTACTGGAACCCCCAAGTGGCATTGGCCGAGGAATCTCCGGCCTCTTCTGTTGTTGTTTATCCACTGGAAGGGCCTGAGTGTTTTTCATCTTTGCTGCTGCAGGTACTAAATCAGTAGTGATAGTGGTTGAAGTGACATGATACATTTGCTTAGAAGTCCCTTGAGGCATATCAGGGTTCGAAGTAACAACCTCTGTAGCAAGGATAGGAGGGAGAGCTGGGAGGGCAGGCTGCATTTGAGGAGGAGTTTCAGGTACTGTCTCTTCCATTGACTCAACTTGTATTTTAGGATGATAAAAGGCATCCCAGTAAGGGCTAAATTGTTTAATCTCTGCTCTGAGCCAAGGTCCATAGATCATCGTGTCACGGCCATCAAATTGTGTTTCAACATATGGAAACTCTGGACAGGAAGCTGCATAATGACCAAGCCTTCCATAGGAGTAACAATAATGGGACATAACTCTACATACACAAATCATGCTAGAATTTAATCAATGATAAAGCTTGAAAAATACAACCACTTCAATGAATTAAACATAAACAAACTATGCTAGAATTTAATTGATAACAAAGCTTGAGAAAGTAAAGATGCAATGTTGGAATTTAATTAATGACAAGACCCCCAAAATAAAGATGTACGTCAAAATTTAATTGATGATGGGGATTTGGAAAGTACAATTAAAAGACACATCAAAATTTAATAGACAACCCAAATTTGGAAACTAAAACTACAATGCAAGATAGTAAAAATAACTAAAAGATAATATATTTGTTGGTTTATGCATTGGGGGGCCTCTAGTAGGCTAATTATTGGATTTTTAGTGATTATGTCATAACTATGATATCCCGGAATTTGATGCTATTTCGAAATATATGAAATGATTATTTCATCGACACATTTATAGTTATTTTAATCTAAACTGATCACTCACAAGTTAACTAATCTATAGGATAAGGCCGTAACTGATTAAAACGCGAAAGGCCATAAAATTCGATCAAGGATCGACTACTCGACCATAAGGATCGACAAGGGTCGATACTAAATTGTTATAAATAAGTTAACAAACGGATATAAATTGATTTGACATAGGTACATAGTTAGTTTGTGGGTGATTTCGCACGATTACAATATTTGCATCGAATAATGATAAATCGGTTTTTTTTTTTTTTATTGATCTTATATTCAAAGTACATAATTGAACCCTCACGATTACATAACCGAGGGTCGTCCATGATTCAAAGATACACAAACATGGAAACCGACCACGGGTTAATCACGTGAGAATCCCTATAAGTCACCTGATAGTTTAGGTCGTACTAAAGTCGAGTTTGATTAATTTAGTCGTGAAATTTAATTCGATTTCGGATATCGAACTTTCAAGGGCTTCAAGACTAGACGTCACCTCATCGTCCATTAAGTTATTGGCAAGTTCAAAATTTTCGAAAAAGGAATTATCGTATAGAAAATTGAAAGTGGGAAAGGAAAAGTGGACCTAGTGGCAAAGTTGCAATCTATTGGCCATAATGTTGGTTTTAAATATAAAAGGAAAAAAAAAGAAATTATGGGGACATGATACTAGGCTAGAAGGGTTTTGAGGGAAGTGGGTGTGAGAAATGATGAAATTTTAAGGAAAAATCTTTGAAAATCTTTTTTTTTCTCTGACCTTTTTCTCTCCCCCTCTCTTTTCTCTTCTCCCCCACGCCATTTCTCGCCCTCCCCTTTCTACCGACCAACCTTCATTTCCCCTCCTTCTCTTCTTCTTCTCATGCCATTTTCCCCCTCACCATCATCTTCATCTCATCACCATCTTCATCCCCTCACCACCATCTCCGTCCACCACACCATCCAACACCGCCATTGCCACCATCACTCACCGCCGCCCACACCACTCCTCACCGCAGCAAGCCGTCGCAAACCACTGCCAAGTTGAGCCCCATCAAGCTAGACCACACCTCCATCATCACCATCTCCACCACTGAGCTCCCAAGTTGCCACCACTCGAGCCGCTCATCCATCAAGCCTCCCGCATCACTGTCGCCATCCCTGAGCCACCGTTGTGGTTGCGAGCCGAGCCACCATTACGGCCATCACCCAAGCCGAGCCCCCCTCGGCCGTGAGCTCAATTTCCTCGAACTGCCACCATCGAGTTTCCATTTGAGCCATGAGCATCATATTCTCGACAACGTCACCCACCGTCGCCGTGAGCTCACCGTCGTCAAAAACCCGTGAGTTAACTCCATAATCATGGATTATGGTGTTAATTATGTTTAGGGAGTAGATTAGTTTAGGGATAATGATAGTTAATTTTAGTTTAATCTTAATTACGATTTGTTGACACTTGATTTTTAGTCAATGCATCATTAAATGTAAAAAAATCGAGATTTAGGTTTCTGATTACGACAAAACCCCATCTCTCGATCAAAAACTGTCATTTTTTATTTCTTTCTTTTGCATTGTCATTTTTAAGCAATTTCTAGCTCATTTACAAGAAAAACCTGAAAAGTACAATGGTTGACTTTCGAATTAACTTTTTGGTCAATTATTTGACCAAAAGTCAACCCCGAGTCAAAATTTGACTTTTCACCTAAAAAAATTCCATTTAGCTTTAATTTTACTTTTGTCAAATCAATTTCTTGAAAATTCAAATATTTGACCGAAAAAAATCGATCTTTTAGGAAAAATCAACTAAATGGTTGACTTTTAGTCAAACCTTTGACCCACAAAAATAAAAAATAAAAAATAATACACAAATATATTTCTTTTAATGCCAATTTGACTTTTTTGTCAAAAATTTCACAAAATTCGATTAAAGACCTTGATTTCTAAATTTTTCAGTTTTAGATTCTAAATTGACCAAAAATAAAATTACTTTTATTCTAGTAATAATTACATGTAGTTCATTCTTTGACATTTGGTTTAGGAACTATCTCGAAATCTGTTTCAAACATTCAATTTCAAGATTTATGGAGTTAAAATGCGAATTGTTGTTTTGAGCCCTAATTAAGAGACCAAAACCAATCCTTCATAACTTGCGAACAAACGATTACTTCTCACTCATTTCCTTAAAATAAGTCCAAATTCAAGATCAATTTTGAAAAATTCACACCAGAACTCATCAATTTGAAGAATTTTATCCTCCCATGCATAAAAAAACCAAGCAGTTAAGCTTCAATCGACAAAATTCGAATGACCCATTCATGGCTATGGTTTAATTTCTTGAATCTAGGTCCAATTTTAATATTAGGCTTAGATCCATTTTTGACATAAGCTTGAGCGCTTCAATTCATGGTCAATTTAAATATGATAAGTGATCTTACATATGACTAGCTCATTAGATAGGGCAATTGTGACACTATTTGAATTCAATTTTAGTTAATTTACAATTTTGTCCATTGAATTGCAAATTTTACCATTTTAGCCTTTTAATCCCAATACAAAGCACCAATGGTTCCAACTCATCTTTTCCATGATAATCATTCAATTAGGTCAATAAAAGACCCATAGATCATGCTCATAAGGTTTGATTAGCTTAATTATATCTTAATTGGTCAATTTCTTCATAAAAAATGATAAAATTCCTTTTCAATTTGGTCATTTAAAGGCCAAATTGCATAAGTTTTTGACCCACAAGGGTCTCAAATGGACCAAATAGTAGGAACCGAACCAAACTGGTCAAGAACCAATCAAAATCCGGCCGAACCGAACCAAACTGGTCCGGCCGGTCTAATCGGTCGTCGGCGGGACTGGCTGGTTTAGGCCCTTACGACCGATTCTTGGCCTTCGACCACCGGTTCTGGAACCCTCTCGATCCCAATTTCACTTCTACACCTTCAATTTTCCAACAGTCAGCGGTCTTCCGGCGTAGCCGGGCGTCGTTTCGCATCATTGAGCATGGCAACGTTTACATCTAGACAACATTTCACATAGGGGCATCGGTCCTAGCCTCCACTATAACCGGCATCCATTGACTTGGGGCATTCTCGAAAGAACATCATCCGGATAAATAGCTCGTGACGGATTCTCATAGCCATCACACGATTATTCAATCCTAGCTAAGGACACTATGCATTGCACTCAAATGTCTTAATTAAATAGTGAACTTGGCATATTTTTTTCATATTAAAAACACCTGGTAAAATAATCGTGTGTGGGTACACGGTCAATTTGAGTCATCTGAATTGATATACTTCCTTTTAAAATCCCATTATTTGATATAATACTTAAAAACATTTTCGGTGCCAAAACCCGGCACTTGGTATTTTCTAATTAAATACCAAAATTTCATAATTTTGAAATAAATACTCAAAATTAACAATCATCACTCAATTGCACAATTTAATAATCAATTCCATAAACTAAGCACACCACCGTAATCAGCACGAAATTTTGATCACTGGCTATCTTGGTGTAATATTCGGAAAATATTAAATAATTAAATAAATAGCAAAATTAATTAAATAAATACAAATTAAATCAATAAATGCATTTTTATGCCTAAAACACTTATTTAACCACTTAAACGGGCCTAGAAAAATTTTATACCTAACTACATAAATCAAGCAACCTAATTAACCTTTAACTAGTCTAATCAAATCACATTATTAACTTAATTAACTAACTAAATCCTTAATTAAAACTAACTAACCCCCTTAATCCAATCTTAGACTAAGCTAATTACCTATTAAGCAACGGCAACGGCAACGGCAACGTGATGTTGGCGAGTTTAAAAAGTAAACTCACCGAATTAGCAGGTCGATGAGTTCATGGCGACGGCAATGCGATGGCGAGCGACACTTGGGTCTATGGTGACACCAAGGGAGATCCATATGAGCTCGGAAAAGGCCCACAAAGCTCACAACTAGGTTGTGAGGTTCGGCTTCTGTTTGCTGGTAGAACGAGCTGGTTGAAGGCTTGGTAGGCGGAGCTACGCGCCACGCGGTGACGGTGGGTCCAAGTAGCTTAAGGGTGATGAACGGTGGTTGGACGACATTTGACGACTGCTAGACGAAGGGCTTGACGGCTCAGGACTTCGAGATGGCGACCAAGACGCGAGTAGGGGCAGGTGCGATGGCAGGATGCTAGTAGGCTCGAGCGGCAGTGACGACGCACAATAGGCGGCAGGGGGCAATCAACAGGCTACTGCTAGCCCTTGGCTGGCTTTCTCTCATTTTCTTGAGTTCAAACAACAACAACAATGGGGAAAACAAGTCCAAGGAAGAAGAAGAAGAAGAGCTCAACTGAAGGGGGACCACCAAATGCCTCCAAAGTCTCGATAGATATCCCATTTCACTCATCACAAGGCCCCCACCATATTCAGCCATATCCACAACAGCTATTTCCCTCTCAAATCTTCCTCAACAAGCCATGGAAGTAGCTGAAATATTGCACCCCATATGGACCTACGAATTTTGAACATTTCCCCTCCAATTCCAATTCCAATTCAAATGCCCTCTAATTCCATCAAATTGGTGCCCAAAAAATTTAGCCAAGGTATCCACACCCATTCCATGATTTTCCTTCGCCAATTGAACCAAACTCGGACGGCAAAAATCCACAAAAAAATGGTCATTTAATTTTCCCTATCCAAAATAGCCCCAACTTTGAAATTTCGCCGAAAACTCAGGTTTGCAGAAAATTCTTTGGAGGATGAGTTGACATTCCTAAAATGAGTCGTAACATGACAAAACTTTCAATTTTTGAAATTGGATTCAATTTCGTGGTTAATTTCAACCGGACGCGATTTTAGTGTGACCTAACCTACCATGTAACTTTTAGGAATTTTTAGTGCACTTGACCTATGGTCAATTATTTTCAAGCCACGTTGTACATCTTTGACTCATTGACAACCTTTGGTGGTCATGAAAATCTCGAGATTTCAAATATGGGCACATGGTACAGACATGACAGAAAAATCAATTTAGTGTTATTCGACGAGAATTTTGCAATTAGGTGAAATCATCCACACTTTAATCATATGCCTTTATTGAAACAACATATCTTTGACCTCTGATCGATTTTGACAGTTCTGTAATGACCCTTGTAGATTAACACGTTCGAGTAGTCGATTTCTGGTCAAATTCTCAAGTCTATTACATTTAAATTCCTTAATGGCTTCACCTGATAGATTAGTTATCTCATGAGTGATCAACTCAGAGAAAAAGGCTATAGGTGTGTTGATTAAAAGCACAACTCATTCAATTAAAAATAGAATCAGAAAAATCAGGATGTCACAACCCCTCTTATAAAAATTTCGTCCTCGAAATTGAAACAATTACAAATCTTTAAACAAAAAGTTGGGGGTTTTGTTGTCTCATCGAGTCTTCACTTTCCCAGGTTGTTTCTTTATGCTGTGGTGTTGCCAGACCACTTTGACTAACGGGATCGTCTTGATGCATAAAATATGTTTTTGCAATCTACAATTTGAACCGATCTCTCCACGTATGACATCCTATCGTCCACATCTAATTCTTCAAAATTCAGCACGTGGGATGGGTCAAGCTCATACTTTCTCAACATCGACATGTGGAAGACGTCATGCGCTTGAGCTAGTCTTGGTGGCAATGCAAGACGATACGCCAGAGTAACTATTCTCTAAAGAATCTCAAAGGGACCTATGTACCTTGGACTCAGCTTCCCTTTCTTGCCGAAGCGTGAAGCACCCCTCATTGGTGACATCTTCAGAAAAACGTGCTCACCAACTTAGAATTCCAATGGTCTTCGACGCTTATCTGCATAGCTTTTTTGGCGACTCTAAGCTATCTTTAATCTATCTTTGATAACTGCAATTGCATCCACTGACTATTGAACCAACTCTAGACTTGTGATCTTTTGTTCTTTGACTTCATCCCAACACACTGGCGTTCTACGCGCTCTGCCATACAACGCTTCAAAAGGTGTCATCTAAATACTCTATTAGTAGTTGTTGTGGTAGGCGAACTCAACTAGATGAAGCTGTTCCTCTCAACTTCTTTTGAAATCTAGCACACAAGCTCTCAACATGTCTTCAAGAGTCTGAATCGTCCTCTCAGACTAACCATCTATCTGTGAATGGTAGGCCATATTGTACTACAGCTTTGTTCTTAAGGTAGTTTGTAAACTTTTCCAGAAGGCTGCCGTGAACTTTGGGTCTCTATCAAATGTAATTTTCATTGGCACTCCATGCAAACGAACAATTTGAGACGCGAACAACTCTGCATATATGTCCAATGCATAGTCCTTTCGTACGGCAATGAAGTGAGCCGACTTCGTCAGTCTGTCAACCACAACCTATATGGAATCATTACCCCTATGACTCCTTGGTAAGCCCATCACAAAGTCCATCATGATGTGTTCCTACTTCCACTCGGGAATCTCTAGAGGTTGCAGAAGTCCTCCCGGCTTACAGTGCTATACCTTCACTCGCTGACACGTCAGATATTTGGTGACATGCTTGGCAATATCCGCCTTCATATCGGTCCACCAAAAGCGTTGACATAAATTTTGATACATTTTAGTATTGCTTGGATGAATGTTGTAACTACTATTATGAGCTTTTGACAAGATCTACTCCTTAAGCTCTGCATCATCAAGTACACACAGTTTTCCACGAAACCTCAATGTTTCGTCTTCAGAAATCTGAAAGTCAACCTTTCTCTTTTTGGTATCCTCTTGTAGTATCTTATGAATCTCTGGGTCTGTCAACTATAACATCTTGATCCTTATCTACACTCTAGCTCAATTCTAAGGGTGGCCATAAGATTTGAAAGGTGGACTACCTCAAATTTGAAAACCGAATCTCAAGCTCCTTCGAGTAAGATCCACTCCTTAATCACCATCTGCGCAAATGAAGACTTTCGACTCAACGCATCTGCAACCTTATTAGCCTTTCCAAGGTGATAAAGGATGTCGCAATCATAATCCTTAAGAAGTTCTATCTAGCGATGCTGTCTCATGTTCAACTCCTTTTGAGAAAATAAATACTCGAGACTTTGATAATCGTTGCGAGTTCTAAGTCATGCCTTGGGTAATTCAACTCATGGGGTCTCAACTAATGGGATGTGTATGCAACGACTTTGCCATGTTACATTAACACGCAATCCAATCCTCTAAATGACGTATCATTGTAGATCTCATACTCTCAAAGATTAGATGGAATTGTCAACATTGGTGTGGTAGTCAACTTTTGTTTAAGTTCTTGGAAACTACACTCGCACTTATTTATCCACACGAACTTCTCTTCCTTCTTTAGTAGTCAAGTCAAATGCGAAGCTAATGCTGAGAATCCTTCCACGAACCTTCTGTAATAACTTGCCAAACCCAAGAAACTTCTGGTCTATATTATTGTCGTTGGTCTTGGCCAGTCAATAACTGCTTCGATCTTGATTGGGTCCACCCGAAGATTCCTTTACCTGAAATCACGTGACCTACGAAAGCCACATGAGTCAACCAAAACTCGTACTTACTGAACTTATCATACAGTTTGTGATTTCTTAGAGTCTAAAGCACTATCCTTAAGTGCATTTCGTGCTCCTCAGGACTTCTCGAGTACACCACGACATCATCAATGAAAATGATCACAAATTGATCTAGGTACTCCATGAAAACTCGATTTACCAGATCCATGAAAGTAGCTAAGGCGTTCATCAAACCAAACGGCATTTCGGTAAACTTATAATGGCCACATCACGTATGAAATGCTGACTTTGGTATGTCTCTATTTCTGATCCTCAAGTGGTGATACCTTGTCCTTAGGGCAATTTTAGAAAATATTAACGCTCTCTGCAACTGGTCAAACAAGTCGTCGATTCTCGATAGCGGGTACTTGTTCTTGATCATCACCTGATTAAGTTGTTGATAGTCAATGTAGAGACGCAATGAACCATATTTCTTCTTTACGAATAGAACTAGTGCTCCCCACGGTGATGCACTAGGACGTGTGAATCTCTTATCCAACAACTCTTGCATATGCATCTTTAGTTCTTTTAACTCTGACAACGCCATGTGGTAAGGAGCCTTAGAAATTGGCTCCGTCCTGGGAGCTAACTCAATCACGAACTGTATCTCCCTTTCTGGAGGCAGGCTTGGCAATTCTTTCAAGAACACGTCTGGAAACTCTTGCACCACTGCGATATCCTCAATCTTCAACTCCTCAACTATCGTATCCACGTCAATCACCAAGTAACCTTGACAACCCCGTCTAACAAATGGGTTACCTCAAGTGACGAGATTAAGGTAATCGAGAGTCCTCCCCGACTCCCAATAAACTTGAAACTTTCACCTGCTAACGGGTTAAACTAAATCGCTTTATGATAACAGTTCATCTTAGCTCTTTGCTTGGTGAGCCAGTCTATGCCAATTATCACATCAAAATCATATATGGCTAGAACTATCAAATCTATCTTTCTTTCCCGCTCACCAATAACTAAGTTGCAACCAAGACAACCTACTACAACTAACACCTTATCCTTTAACGGTGTAGATAAGCTAACCACTAACTCCAACATTTCAAGACTCAATCCTACTAGTTTAACAAACTTCTCAACTATAAACGAATGAGTTGCGCCGGGGTCAAATAAAGCATAAGTAGTATGGTTATTCAACGAGATTGTACCTATGATCACATCAGGAAAGTCCTCAACTTGTCTTCTAGTAACAGCATACACTATTCTTAAGGCTAGAGGTTTGTTCAATCCACCCTGCAATGCATTCGGTGGTGTGTATCCCTTGTTCTAACCCATTGGCGGTGGCGATGGCGGCTGCAACTACTACAGTCCCATTATTCTACGAGGACAATCTCTGACCTGGTGGCCCTACTAGCCACACCCATAGCAAGCACCCTATCTAGAATAGCACGAGGCTAATCCATGTTGCCTTCCACAGAAACGACATACTCCACTCTAACTCGGCGTAGACTTGCCTACCCCACCCTTCCTGTTGAGTATAATAGGGTACCTTCCTCCGGTTATAGGTTTCTTCCCAAACCTAATACCATCCCTATTCAAACTAAACCTCGACCCAGATACAATAGCTTGCTCACTTAGATTCCTCTCTATTAGTTGAGCCCGTTCTTATAAGTCGTTGTAGTCCTTCAACTTGAACGGTACTAAGGGATTCTTCAGCTCCGATCGAAGGCCATTCCTAAACCTCTTGGCTCTATCCTTTGGGTCTTCTACCAGTCTAAGAGCATACTACAACAGCTCTAAAAATTTAGCCTCATATTGATCCACTGTTAGCATCCCTTAGCGGAGGTGCTGGAATTCCTCCATCTTCTGCTCCCTACCACTATCGGAAAAGTACTTGCTATTGAAAGCTCCAAGGAAGGTGTTCCACACCAAAACCACACCTTCTAGGACTACCTTGCATTTGGTGGCCCTCCACCAGGTACTTAAGTTATCAGCAGTTGATATATTGTAAGGACAACCTTCTCTTCTTCAGTGTACATCAGCAATGCAAAGGCCTTCTCCAAGTCTTGGACCCAGAGTGTTGCAGCCTCAAGGTCTCCGACTCCTGTGAATCTCGGTAGGTTCAGCTTCAGAAACTATTTGACCAGCTGTGCATTGGTCTCTCAACAACTATGTTCCTAGGTGGAACTTCAATAGGTGTGGCACCAACAGCAATGGCAGCAGTAGCAATGCCTATAGTGGTGGTGGTAGTGGCGGTAGCTTGATTCTAGGCCCGTTACCTCATCAAAGCTCCGAGGGTCTCGAGCGCCTGAACAATCTCATCGATTCTAGGATCGCTAGGTGTTGCTACACCAGCACCAACTGGTGGTGGCATTAATCCACTTGTGCTGGCCTAAGTTTGCGCTCTACCTCTACCACCTCGAGTACCGACCCTTATCGGCGTCCTACCTTGAGTCACTGATCTTGTGGTCCTCTTTCTAAGCGTTCTTTGCTCTTGATCACTCATCATGCATGATCCTTAAATAACCCGCTTTCTTATTCCATACAGATTTAGAAATTGAGTGATCCCCACAAACAAACTACCAATAAGCTACCAATTAGCATAATAAAAAGACATTTCCTACTAATTATCCCAAAAACCCATCGCACTTTATCACTCCAACCACTGACTAGCTCTAATACCACTTCGGGCGAGGATGTCACGCCCCAAACCTCGAGCACATGCACATCCCTCGGTGGTTGATAAAATTTGTGATGTCTTCGGATGCGTCGCCGACCCATTCATTTTAATGCACATGCGAAAGCGTAAAACAATCTCTAGACAACACAGATATGGGATAGAAAAGCAGGATTCAAATTTCACAAAATGGCCATGACCAACTCAACAGTCAGCGGTCTTCCGGCGTAGCCCGGCGTCATCTCGCACCATAGAGTACGGCAACGTGTATATCTAGACGGCATTCCACATAGAAGCATCAGTCCAGCCTCCACTGTGACCAATATCCATTGACTTGGGGCATTCTTGAATGAGCATCATCTGGTTAAATAGCTCATGACGGATTCTCATAGCCATCACAGAATCATTCAATCCCAACCAAGGGCACCGTGCATTGCGCTCAAATGTCTAAATTAAAATAGTGAACTTGGCCTATTTTCTTCATATTAAAAACACCCGGTAACATAATTGTGTATGGGTACACAGTCAATTTGAGTAATAAAAATTGATATCATTCCTTTTAAACTCCCACTATTTGATATAATACTTTAAAACATTTTTGGTGCCAAAACCCGATACTCAGTATTTTCTAATTTAATATCAAAATTTCATAATTTTCAAATAAATACTCAAAATTAACAATCATCACTCAATTGCACAATTTAACAATCAATTGCATAAACTAAGCACACCATTACAATCAATATGAAATTCGATCACCAGCTAATTTTTGGAAAATATTAAATAATTAAATAATTAGAAAAATTAATTAAATAAATACAAATTAAATCAATAAATGCATACTTAGGCCTAAAACATTAATTTAACCACTTAAACGGGCCTAGAAAAATAAAGCACCTAACTACAAAAATCAAGCACCCAATTAACCCTTAACTAGTCTAATCTAACCACATAATTAGCTTAATTAACTAACTAAATCATTAATTAAAACTAACCCCTTAATCTAATCTTAGGCTAAGCTAATTACCTATTAAGCATAATTAACATCCTAAGTAAGGTTTAGAAAGTAAACTCACCGAATTACTGGGTTGATGAGTTCACGGCGATGGCAACGCGATGACGAGCGACACTCGGGTCTACGGCGACGCCAAGGGAGGTCTGGACGGGCCCAGAAAAGGCCCATGAAGCTCACATGGGTTGTGAGGTTCGGATTCTGCTTGCTGGCCGAACGGGCTAGTTGAAGGCTTGGCGGGCGAAGCTAGGCAGCTAGGCAATGATGGTAGGTCCTAACGGCTTGGGGGCGGCAAACGGTGGCTGGACAACGGTCGACGACTCCAGACTTCAGGATGGCAACTAGGACGCAAACAGGGGTAGGTGCGACGGTAGGATGCTGGCAAGCTCGGGCGGCAGGAACGGCGGAACGCTGGTGGGCTCGGGTAGCAATGATAGCGCACGATGGGCAGTAGGGGGTGATTGATGGGATGCTGTTGGCTCTTGGTTGGCTTTATCTGGTTTTATTGAGTTCAAACAACAACAACAATGTGGAAAGCAAGTCCAAGGAAGAAGAAGAAGAGCTCAGCTAAAGGGGGACCACCAAATGCCTCAAAAGTCTCCCTAAATATCCCATTTCACTCATCATAAGGCCCCCACCACATTCAGCCATATCCACAATAGCTATTTCCCTCTCAAATCTTCCTCAACAAGCCATGGAAGCAGCTGAAATGTTGCACCCCACATGGACCTACGAATTTTGAACATTTCCTCTCCAATTCCAATTCAAATCCCCTATAAATTCATCCAATTGGTGCCCAAAAAATTTAGCCAAGGCATCTACACCCATTCCATGATTTTCCTTCACCAATTGAACCAACTCGAACAGCAAAAATCCACCCAAAAACAGTCATCTAATTTTTCCGGTCCAAAATAACCCCGACTTTGAAATTTCGCCGAAAACTTGTGTTTGCCGAAATATCTTCGGATGATGAGTTGACGTTCTTAAGATGAATCATGATATGATAAAACTTTCAATTTCTGAAATCAGATTCAATTTCGCGGTTAATTTTAACCGAGCGTGATTTAGCGAGACCTAACCTATCGGGTAACTTTTAGTGTTTTTTAGTGCATTGACCCGTGGTCGATTATTTTTTAGCCACTTTATATATCTTCGACTCATTGGAGACTCTTGGTTGTCGTGAAAATCTCGAGATTTCAAATATGGACATATGGTACAGAAATGAAAGAAAAAACAGTTTAGTGCCGTTCGACGAGAATTTTGCAATTAGGTTGAATCACCCACACTTTAATCACGTGTCTTTGTCAAAATAACCTATCTCCGACCTCTGATCGATTTTGACGGTGCCGTATTGACTCTTGCAGATTAGCACGATCGAGCAGTCGATTTCCGGTCGAATTCTCAAATTTATTGTATTTAGATTCTTTAACGAATTCACTTGATAAATTAGTTATCTCGTGAGTGATCAACTTAGAGAAAAAGACTATAAATGCGTCGATGAAAAGCCCAACTTATTTAATTGAAAACAGAATCAGAAAAATCAGAATGTCACATCAAGTAAATGAAATCTGCTTAAGTCATCCATGTGGTCAATGGACACGTGTTCATCCATGTGTTTAGCAGACAAAAATCAATCACTAGTTGGACCTTCTTCAATTGATATATTAAAAGTTCAACCAATTGGCTGCGCTGCCACACAATAGAAAACGAGAAGACCAATAATCATTAAAAAAAATTTTGGTCATTGGGTCATTAATGTTTTTTTTTTTTTTGCTGCGCAATCAATGCTACTGAACCTTAATCGATGCCTGAATGGCTTTTCAAAATGATTTTTTGCTAGCTGTTTTTAAATGGATTGACGGTTAATCTATTGAAATTAGAGAAATGTATCATAGAATAGAAAGGATAGGTAAAATGTAAATTTCTATCCGCATATCACATCCTGCAAGCAAAGAAAAAACAAATCACGAAAAGAATGAAAGATTTATAAAGGAATAATTACGAAATATAGCGAAATGTGGACATTCATTGTGCACTTTCTCTACCGTTGTGGCAAGAGAAAAGGTGAGGGACTTCAAAGCTTGGGAAGTATGTTTGCTTCATAACGAGCCTCCTACCTTTGAGCAAAGAATAAATTAAATATTGATAGCATATGATGATCTAAGGTCTCAATTAGGTGGCACACCAACTAAACATGTTATTGTTTGAATTAACAAATTGTTTATTTAAGTTTCAAGCTTAATTTCCGTGACAATAAATTAATCACATAATATTTTTTTTCGGTGTTAAGAGCGTTAGAGATTTTTCTACATTAGGACATCGATTATGTATTTTAAGCTATGTTTAATGTGCTTTGAAAGCATTGAAAAATAAACGTGTCATGTGTTTTAATGCCTTGCAATGGTAAAGTCGTTATACTTTTCTCCTTTCCGAGATGATTAATTCAAACAAGACCTTAGTATTAAGCAACAATGATTCTACTGGATAACAAGATCTATTTTTTATTTCTACTTTTCAGTATATGAAAATTGACTATTGACTACATCATCGTTCGTGACTTGACATATGACTGTTAATAAAAAAATAAAAAATAAAAAGAAATGAGATTTGACTTTCCTCACTCATGGGTCTGTTCTTATATTTTCCAGGCATTTCCTTCGTGGGGGAGCTCTTTTTCTATCTGGACCAGATCCGAGACAAATATATATTATGAATAATGGCAATAATTAATTGCAAGGCGGATAAGGGTAGACCTATTAAAATGAGACTTAAACCTATACATGACCCATTTAAAATATAAATGAGTCACTTAAATTTTGAAGAGCCTACTTAAATAAATTTAAAAATTGAAAGTCCAAAATAAATAGGTCTAAATGGATTGAACTTAGAACCCATCTTGAATCCAAGGCTCACATACTCCCTTTCCCTCCATAGCCTTATAATTTTTTTTTATACAAATTGAAATTATAATTATTTTTTATTTTTCCTTTTTCTTTTTAAATTTCTTCTTCCATCTTTCTCAACTGGTGGCTGGCACAACGATAGCTGGCAACCGGCCAGGTGAGGGAGGAGCTTGCTAGAGGCCTCAAGCAAGTTTGAGGTTGCCCGTTTAATGTGGGCTCAAGGTCGCCAACATCTGGTAAGGCTCAAGCTCATCAGTCTTGGGCAATCTCGACCTCCCAAAATTTGGCGAGGTCAACCTCGCCGTCTATTTGTTTAGGCCTCACCATGGCCAGGCAAGGGCGAGCCTTGTCAAATTTAGTGAGGTCAAGCCTCGCTAGCTAATTCCTTTGGCCGGTCGCCAAGGTTCAATAACCAATTGGAGGAAGAAGGAAGGAGGAGAGAGAGAAAACAAAAAGAAAGAAAATAAATAAATTGAAAAAATAAATAATTAATTAATTTAAAAACTGTCACGTCAACATTGGCTATTAGCACCAACTCACTAAATTTGACTGAATTGACTGAATTTGTACAATCGCAAAATGTTTAGAACTGAATTGGCACAATTACAAAATGTATAGTTTTTTTTAGTAATTCTCCCCAATAGCTACTCGTTCCAATCTTCAAGTAATCACATAGAAACTAGATGGTATAACCGATCGGGTGACAAAGTACTCATATCGGCTTGAATATAACAGACTATTGCAATAACCATGTTCCTAATTCATATAAACTCTTACTATCAAAGAATATTTTTGGTGTTCCAATGATGAATTTGGGAACAGATGACACAATTTGCAGACAAGGTATCCATGGATTATACCGGCTTTTCAACTTTGACAATCCTTCGTCATTGTTGTTAAAGGGAGACAATTCCATGTATCTCGCGCAAGCCAGAGGAGGCGATGCGCTTTGCGGAATCCTCTATGACCATAGCGCCAGCCACTGAATAGAGCAAGTTTATGCAGCTATGCCTTGCTACTGAAAAATTAAGAAATTTTGCTCTGCGTGTTTTATGCATGTACACTTCGAGCATTCATACTTACTAGTTGCAACTCTGTGCTTTTTGCTCCTAGTGCGTCATTTTTTGAAGTTGAATCAGGAAGACAGCTCTTCAAAATCTCGAATCTTAAGCGAGATTAAGGGTTAATAGGGACTAAATAATTAATAAGAACTATTACATGCAACTAATAAGAAGAGTCTAGTTCTTGCAAACCTCAGGACTAGAAACATAGATTATATTGCATACGCGATAAGAGTACTCAAAAGTAAACAATACTTGCAAACTATTTCTGATCCTTCAATTCTAGGAACTTGCCGACGCGTCTCCTCGCGGTATCGATTCCGCGTAGAAATCGGCTGTAGTTTAGCCACAGGTACATGGGGAGCACCAACCCGACAAGCAGCAAGTACATATTAATTACCGTGATGATAATTCCTGTGACCTCGTCGGATTTCGGGAATTCGATTATAGCGGTAGCAAAGTAGGCACCACTGAGAATCAGCATTAGCAAGTAAACCGGGAGAGTGTGGGGCAGTAGGGGAATAGCGGCGATCCAGATTGTGACGATGGAGGCCAAGAAAACCATACTGTTGAGGACCATGAACTGGTAGAGTTTCGAGCCGTCCAGGATAATGTTTCCGGCTTGATGTGGTTTCTCGACAGCAATGGGGGCGATGGAGTTGGCTGGGGGATTAGAAGAGTTTTCCTGCCAGTAACCTCCTGGAGGAGTGAGCGCGGCTTGGTAAGTGGCAGTCGTAATTAGGGTAGCCGATAAAAGGATTATATTGCGAGCGGATTCATTTTGGAGGCCAAAGAAAGATGTGATCTTCTCAAAGAAAGTTGGTTCCGTGCTTAAAAACTCTGATAGAGAGCGGTTGGGAGGAAGAAGTCTTACTATACGTCCTCTACGGTGTAACCTCTTTTCAAGAATATGATCGCCACTAGGATTCTCTTCGAAGATATCTAACGCCGTCTTACCCTGGAAGTTCTTCTCATCTATTTTGACATACCCAATCAACAGCTTGATGATCTGGAAGAAATGCAAAGGGCACAAAATGAAGTATATTCCCTTGAATTTCTGTTGCCGCTGTTGGCTCATGCCATATAAGTTTAAGGGGATAAGAACATCACAAGTGATAATTTTCTTAGGACGCTCACCTAAGTGCCATAATTTTTTTTTTTCAATCACTTGAGTGAAATGACTTCTAAAAAATATTCATTTGAGTGCCATAACTTTCAATTGAATATTTGAGTGCCCTATCTTTTTTTTTTTAAACGTTCACTGAAGTGTTGGAAATTCAATGTGGCATGGAACTTATGATGAATGTGTTTAAAAAAATTATGTTACTCAAGTTATCGATTGAAAAATCATATGACACTCAGATGATCAGAAAAAGAGAAAGTTATGTCACTTAGGTGAGTGTCATGTGAAAGTTATGGCACTTAAGTGATCGGAAAAAAAGTTTTAACCCTCAAGTGGATGTTGTACGAAAGTTATAGCACTTGTATTGCTATTTTCCATAAGTTTGAGTGACATTAGTCATGCAACAATTGATGTATAGTGGGAACAAGTTTTCTAAACTTTATTTATCAAATGCAATAATTTCAACCCATGTAATAAAGTCCCAATTTTTTTTTCAAAAAGTGCAATTTAGTCATCTCACCCAATTTTATTTAAGTGATAGTTAGGAATTGCCTATGTGAGTTGTTATATAGTCAAATTCACAAAAGTGCTGACCTGAATGACTGATCTTTCATAAAAGTTTAAAATTTGATCAAGTTAATCGAAAGATTTAGGACTCAATTTCATTTCATAGATGAGTCCTTTTGGTATGAAGAGAAAGACTACCTTAGACATTTGTGTTCATATCCTTTATGCATAAGATTCAACTAATCAGAGAATAATTTTCCTATCCACAAATTGATTGTTTTATGTTTGGGTCAGATTGTCCTTGTTGGCTTCCGTTTCATAGCTTCTATCTTGTGCAATATGTTCAAATGAACTGATTTCGAAAGGAGGAAAGATTTGCTAATCAATAGGAAAAACAAAATGCTAGAAAAGGATGAATTAAGGGCTTGTTTGGTAATCATCCCAATAGTGCCGGATTTTGATTTTTTGTTTCTGGGAGTAATTTTGGAACAGAATCGTGTTTAGTAAAATTTTTGTTCCTGGGAACAAATTTCTAATTTTTGACTCTCAGAAGTAGATTTGGAACGGAATCAAGAAACAAAAAAAAGTTTATTCTTGTTCCGGGAACAAAGTTAAGAATCAAGCCCATATTTTCTTTTCTTCTTCTTTTTCTCTTCTTCTTCTTCCCTTTTCTTCTTCTTCATTTACTGCCATTGCCGCGGTTGCCATTCGCCGCCCACCATCGTCGGTCATTGACAACCGGTCTAGCGAGCTTGTCGGAGGCTCGCTAGGCTAGGGCGAGGTTCAGTGAGCTTGCCACAGGCAAGCCCAACCATCGGTGAGGCTCGCCTAGCCTCGCCGATGGCTAGGCAAGCCTTGCCTAGACCCGGCAAGGCCGGCCCTCGTCAGCCGAGCCTCATCAGTGGCTGATGACGCTCTAATGAGGTCATCGGCCCTTGTCTGGTCGGTCGTCGGTCGTCCTAAGACCAACGACCGGCCACCTTGAAGGAGGAGGAGGGGAGGAAGAAAGGAAAAAAAAAAAAAAAAAAAAAAGGAAAAAATTAATAAAATTATTTAAAAAATAAAAAAATGATTTGAAGTATGAATTGAAATTTTGCTATTTATAGAATACATATTTAATTTTGTATTTTAATTTATTATTTAGTATTTATATTTATATTTTATACTATAGTTTATTATTTACTATTTAATAAAAATTTGATTAGTTAATATGTTTATTACTTAGTATAAATATAATTAATCAATAGAATTTCTATAATTTGATAAAATTTTAGAATTGGAATAGAAATTTTATATAGTTAGCAAATGCATTTCTGTTTTTTTTCTATTTCAGAATATATCAAATCTGTTCTTTTGCTCAGAAATTGTTCTCGGAAACAGAATAAATAAAAATCATTTTTGATCAGAAATTGTTCTTGGGAGTAGAATCATTATCAAATGCACCCTTAAGTAACTGTTATGTAAGGTAGGAGTGTATTACGGTGGAAAGAGTTGGAAGGGAAGTATTCATCCAAAATCATCCAACTTACAGAGATCTACAGCTCGCTAAAAATTGAGTTTTATAGGGGTTAAGAGGGAAACAATTTTAATCGTTCACTTTCTGGCCAATAACTAAACCGTAAGCAAAGTGATCTCTATATCACTTCTTTGTTTCCCTTCCAATTTCTCTATATCCCCCAACCAAAATGGTGTTAGGCCAATCAAAATGAACTCAAATTAATTGCATCAGGGGCTTGAAATAGTTTTTTCACTAGCAGCTTTTGAAATGAAACTATGGGCTCGTTTTGATAAATCTGAAAAATAAGCGCTAGTATATGTAATCAATCTTAAACGTTGAAAATAGAAGTAAAAAATTATTTGATAAAAGTTACGAAATACTTCACTGAATATCATTAATTTCTTGCCAAACATGGAAGTGCGATTACTATTGATAGGTTTTAACAGTATAGTTGGGAAGATTCTAGTTATTATCTATTACAAGGATTACCAAACTATATTGAGTCTTCTAAGTCAAATACTAGTTAGGATTATCTCGCAAGTTTAATATCAATCAGTGTTAAAAAAATTTAATTTTGAAAGTTTAATTGGGTTTTCATGGACACCCATATGTGTCTATTTAATTAAACAAAACAATTAAAAATAATCTGCATGCTCAAATTATCACTATTTTAATATGCATTTGACTTTTTTTATATAAAAAAACTTGTTGACCTAATTTTTTCCAACACATCTGAATGTCATAAAAAAAAAAAGGAATTCATTATACATATGGAAGGAGTGATTTGGAGAGAAATAAAATGATTAGTCACTAAGTAAAGAAACCAAGGTGAAAGAATGGATCAACCTGTGAAAATTGTATTCATTATTAGAGCGAAGCCTACCCTCTCGTGATGTCCATCCCTCTTAATCCCTCTTCTTCTCTCCATAAAAAACAAACAAACAAGGTGATCCCGTTCAAATCTCCTCTTATTGTTTCTAAATCCATGTATTTCCAATCCCTGCTATTTCATTATAATAACATGTGTTCCCAAGATTATGACGAATTCAAGCATCTAATAATAAAAGCACAAACACGAAGTCGATTAGCCATACCTCGGGTTGCGCTTGGCCATAGCGATGTGCAAGACAGTGTTACCATCTTCATCTATCCACTGCAAAATTTGTGTTTGATGGACTTGCATAAGCCATCCAAACAAAACCTTGAATGCTTTGAGGTTGTGCATTTTGACGGCAACATGAACTGCATTCTCACAACGGCTCGTCAAGTCTTCGATGGATGATTTACAAACGCGTAGGAATTCGGCTAGGAGATCCCGCTCAAGGTCTCCTTCTTTTCCAGCGACATAATGCAAAGGGGTGATCCCGTCTCGTCCTCGGACCCAAATCAACTCAGGATCAAGGGTCATCAATGCCCTCATGGTATGATAATGCTCGTGTTGCAAAGCCAAGTGCATGGGACTATAACCCTTTGGATTCAGCTTCTGAGCGAATGATGGATTCAAGATAGCCATCTCCATGGCCACTGAGTTTTTCCCGCGGCTGCGGCAAGATGCAGAGGAGTATTTGGGAAGGGGCCCTCAGATGCACGATCTAAGAGCTCTGGCTCCTCCACAATTAAGTTATGTAGCTCATCAATATCATCATTTGCTATTGCTAGTTGAAGCCGAGAGACCCTAGCCTTTTTTTCTTCTTTTTTCACTCGACTCTCGGCCATTATTTGACTAGAGAAATGTAGGAGCAGAAGAGGGGCTTTGCTGGGTGGTATGATGGATGGAAAGAGCGAACTTGCAAAATCATATATATAGTGCCACGGTCAACGAATATTGAATTAGGGGAGTCAACAAGTGTACAGGTGGGCCCAACGGTAGGTTATGGGTGAGTGAGGCCCAACAAATATTAACTGGTAAGATTCTCAGGAAATCATCGGACTTGTAATTTTACCCGCCACTTGGCTTTCCTACTTTTGCTCTTTCACTTCTTGTTATGTTTTGCAAGAAGACATGATTTATCGAGAAGGAAAAACTATACTGTCATGGCCTGTATGTTGAAGTGGAACTGTAAAGTATTGTATGGTATGCTCTTTCTAAAAACTGAATCAAGCATCTAATACTCTGGAGCCACAGATGAATTTTGTCTACAAATATTTTGGGTGGAATGTTAATTATATTGGTGATATATATGGCGGCATGTTGTGTTGTGGTTTCAATTTGACACTGGTAGTCAATGTACATGTGTATGAACCAATTCTATTTTGTTGCTTTATCGCGAATAACGTGTTTTTCAAGACTTCTTTACGGCAAAATGATTTTCGGGGCTTAACAATAGCGGATATAATTTTCATGCCCCATCGTTGGCGAAATGCGCATAGGATGAGTTTGACACATGCTGGCTATACTATATTATATTGTTTATGATGCGGAGCTTATCTTATGATTTGCAAGAATATAAGCAATGTTTGTGAAATGCGCGAATGTGATGCGTATTCATTTCTAAAGCCGAATTATACTTTGATTGACTTCATAGGAATAAAATGAAAAGCGAATAATGCTAAAAAGATAAAGGTAAAAAAAAGAAGCAAAAAGCAAAAGTGCCACTTCCCTACCATTAACCGATCGAATCTTTCTCACGTAATAGAGAAGCATTCACAGCTTGCTTGTTATTTGAAGCATCGATTATTTTGAAAAGTGTTTGCTAACTATAACTAATTGATAAGCTCTTAAAAAAATTAGTAAATTATAGTATTAGTTGGTACTTTTGAAATAATCAAAAAAATTCTGATAAGTGGACTCAAATAAGAATTGATAATTTCATAGTTAGCAGCATTATCAATTGGTAAGCTACGCAGATAAATGTAGGTAAATCATTGCAACAATTGGTAATTTCAAAATAATCAAATAAAAGTGAACAAGCAACAAAAAAGTAGTTGCTAAGCTAAAATTAGTTGGTGACTTAATGGAAGAAAATCAGGCAAGTCACTTAAATTAAGGTTGATAATTTTGAATAAAAGTTAGCACCTTATTATGTTGGTAAGCTTCACAAATTAATATTGATTAATAATGAAAACAATTAGTAATCACGGAAGTACAAATAAATATCTGTACTTTCAAAAAACTGCCGATTACTTAATAATATATTAATGGCTAAATAAGTATACATATCAATGATAAAACTCCATTTGTGAAAAAGAAGAATAATATCTCACTTTCTTAAAGTTGTAATTGTGATGATTACTTGGAAGACCAAAAAGCAAAGTGCTGGAAATCAATGAAAAAAAGCGAAGTGCTAAAATTGATATCACATGACGTTCGTATTATCATGTCTTTATTCCGTTCTTTTTCAGGGAAAAAAAAAGGAAGAAAAAGGAGAATTCTTGTCACGCCCTGATCCTTGGGCATGCGCACATCCTTCTCTTGGTCGATTTTAATATGCGATATCCCAGGATTATATATCGCCGACCCTTTCATTTATTAAGCACATGCGGAAGCAATTATAAATCCCCAGACAATAAAACAATGGGATAGAAAAGCAGGCTATATTTTCCATATTGAAATTTACAACCAAACCTTTATACATGGCATTAGACAGAGCACTTCACAAACTATTCGCAACTTCAGAGTCTCACTCTATTTACACATATACAAAAGGGTTCACAAAGAGATGGGATTTCAATCCTCGTCTAAGTCATACTTGGGATCATCATGATCCTCTTCTGATTCCTCTTCACTCAGATCATTCACTTCCTCAATTTCACCTAAGAGTTCTCCTTCACAAATTCCTCCTCCTCAGCTCCTCGTCGGGATCCTGAAATGTTTTCCCCAAACTGGGATGAGACTATGTCTTAGCGAGTTCTACCCCACTAAGCCCGATTAGTAAACTATTATACTATAGGCTGCCTAAACACGCACAGGGCAGATGACTTACCTTGGTCTCAGATTCCACCTGCATATTAGCACAATTCACAATAGGCACCTAAGTAATCACATCACAGATCGAAGCATCGATCAAATCGACCTAGTCGATCACATGCCAACAAAACCACTCACGGTCATTCCCATTCAATCAATCAATTTACAATATCAAAATCAAGGCAAAGATCAATCGACTTAGTCGATTACATGTCAGCTGGACCATCTTTAGGTCATCCTAGTCATTGCTATACAGTCTCAATTGATAAAACCAATCACCGAGCCACGTGCATTCTCTAAGGTGATGGGACCGATCATCGAGCCACGATACACATGACCAAATTTCTAAATGACATGCCAAGTCATCAGGTTAGCATACATCTCACATACTCACTTTCATTTCCACAATTTCCAGTGTGATCGGTAGTCTACCACAATACCTTTATCACTGGCAACCGATACTCGATACATAGAAATACAGCCACGCAGGCACAATCTACGCCACACAGGCATGATCAACTATCGCCACACAGGCATGATCAATTATCGCCACACAAGCATTATCAATATTCAACAATTTACGTGCATTCTCTAAGGCATCCTACATGCCAAAGCGATGTAATAATCGCCGAGCCACATCACACATCATTTCTTCACACAGCATTTCTTTTCATCTTTTATCATCATTAATAAAATATCGTGCATTAGTACACGATTGGCCTTAGCCAAAATATAATGATTTCGATTCCACAATTCCCACCATTATTAGCGCCCACCAAAACACTTTTGGTGCTGTCAACCGACACCCGGTTATTTTCAATTAATTTTCCAAATTAATTAATCTAGGAAAATAATCTTATAATCACAATTAATTCACTTTAGCACAAAATAAAGCTCAATTAAATAAACGGACTGCGCCACGACGATCAGCACGAAAATTCGGTCATCGGCTATCAAATTCTTAATTTCCGAAAAATAATTAATTAATTAATTAATTAATTAATTTCGAAAAATTAATTAATAAATATTAAAAATTCCATTTAGCTCGAAATAAAGCCAATTTAAATAAACGGGCTGCACCACGATCATCAGCATAATATTCCGGTCACATCATTATCTCAACCTTAATTTCCGAAAAATAAATAATTAAATAATAAATTTCGAAAATTAAACAATTAACATTAAAATTCAATTTAGCTCAAGATAAAGCCCGATTAAATAAACGGACTTCACCACGGTCATCAGCATGATTTTCTGGTCCCGAACCATCTTAGTTGAATTTTGGGAAAATAAATAATTATTTAATTTAATTCTGAAAATTAATATTTAAATACTAAAAATTCCACTTAGGCCCAAAAAGCCTAATTGGAGCCCACTAAGGGTCGGGAAAAATCCCGAGGCACTTCCAATAAATAGTAGACCACGTCTACTTGCTAATTACACATTCAATTTATCTAATTCGCATCACAATTGGCTAATAATTGCTAATTTATTCTAAGCTAACAACCTAAACATAATTAATTAAAAATAAACCAACCTTAAGCATAATTAGCCAACTAATTCTGGATTAGTGAGATTACTCACCAAATCGCGTGCAAATCGGATCAATCCGATGTCGGCGACGCGAGGAACGATTCTTCCCAAAGCGACTCATGGATCCGAGGCCCGGAAACGGCCCAAAACGGCCCATGAGTGAGCTGGAAACCCACTTGTTGGGTTTCTGCCCTAGGCTGGCCGGCGCCGATCCAACGGCCAAAATGGCGAGGGCAGGGAGGCGGAGAGCAAGGGGAACGTCGGGGAGGTCGGGCGATGCTGGGTGGTGGCCGGAGTTGGCCGGATGGGGCGGGACGGCGGCTGGGTCGCGCGGGGGAAGGGGCTGCAGCGGGCGACGGACGCAGGGCGTGCGCGGGTGGCGGGACGGCGGCGAGCGGCGGGCGCACGGGCGCGGTGCAGGCGTGCGGTGCGACGGCAGAACGGGTGGCGACGGCGAGCTGCAGCTTCTGGTTCGCTCGCTCGGACGTGCGGAGGAAGGAAGAAGAAGAAAGAGAGAGAGAGAGAGAGAGAGAGAGAGAGAAGATAAGGGTGTGGGGTTTTGACTAGTCAAAAAGGGAAGATAAAGCAAAGTAGGAAATGGCAAGGGGGAAAAAGAAAGAGAGAGTCAGCGTGGGGAGGGGGATTCGCACGAGGGGGAGGGGAGAGGAGAGAGAGAGAAAAGAAAGAAAAAGAAAGAAAAGAAAAGAGAGGGAGAGAGAAAAAAAAAAAAGAAAATGCATAATGCCTTTATGCAAATTTTCCTTTTCCTTTCTATTTTCTTTTGGTCTTCAATTTTCTTATGATAATTTTTTTATTGAAATTTCGGACCCATCAATAAATTGACGAGCGATGAGACAGGATCCTAAAAATAAGAATTATGGCACGCTTAAAATTCGATTCCCAAAATCGAGTTTAATTTCGTGGTTAAAAATCAATCGACGTGATTTTAGCTCAATCCAATCAATTAGGTAGCTTTTAGGGATTTTACAGCTGATACATCCCTTAACGGCTTTACCCAATAGGTTAATTAACTCGTGAGTGATCAGCTCAGAGAAAAAGGGCCATAGGCACGCCGACGAAATGCCCATTTCACTTTATCGAAACGAGGTCGAATTTTAGGATGTCACAATTCTTGGACATGAAAGGCACTTTGCATACCTTGTGTTTCGTGCTAGTCAGATTTATTATTGAAATATCTTTCATCAAAAGTTGTCATTCAATTTTATTAGAGGAGACGAGTTATATGACAATTCCGGACAGAAAATTTCACGGGTAGACAAAAGAATTAATAACTTTACGTCAAACATAACTCTATAATTACAAACTAAGCCAAAATTTAATTAGTGAAAAAACTTGGAAAATACAACAACTTCAACAAAATCGAGCGCAAACAAACTATGTTGGAATTGAATCGATGACAAAACTTGAGAACGCAAAGAGAAAAATGTCATAATTCAATCAATGATGCAACATTTAAGATAAAGATACACGCCAAAATTTAATCAATGATATGGATTTTTAAACTACAGCTATAAAACATGCTGGAATTTAATCAATGATGCAAGTTTGGAAACTAAAACTATAGTGTAGAATAGTAAAGATGACTGAAAGATAATATATCTATTTGTTTATGCACCGGGGGGCCTTTAATAGGCTAATGCTGGTATTTATAGTGATTATGTCATAAGCGTCTTGGAGTAGTTTTCTTGTGGTTGTGGCCATGTTCCCTCATCTTCAAAATCTTGTGTGGATGCTCCAACAATGCCATGATCTTGTCTTCAAATAATCACTCCCTTAAAATCGCATTTTGGTTACTCCATGACTTCTTGGACTCCATTGCCTCATTCACCAATGATTTCAAATTTGAAAACTCCTAACTGTATCCTGACATCTTCTAAGTATCCGACTTTTCTTAATTTCTCAATCTGTAATCCATCGCCCCTTCAAGTCGATATGTTTGTCAACTATCACTAATCATACACCATCACATATTGACAACCGATCAATGGCCATCATGTAAATGAATATCAATATTAATCCTTATGGTGCTACTCATCAATGGACCACGTGCTTAATAATAACTTCCACTCTAGTCATGTGCCTATGCATATTGATGACCTGAACAATTCTTTACGCAAACATAGCATTGTCAATCTTGATTACTATCAATATAAAGGCTTTATTTGGATAGTTAGAAATATTACCACCCTAGCACCCTTGAGTGTCTCTATACTCTAGACTAAAATGCTAAGTAGGTTTCTCCTAAAAGGTTGTCCTTGAAAGGCTTGAACAAGAAGTTCACTTATTGTGAGAAGGTATAACTATAGAAAACTGACCTTGTCTTCCCTAGTTCTAAGCATAGGCCCATTCAAATGGTATTAAAGCCATGCTTTCATTTATAACATAATATGTTCCATGCGCTCAATTGGTGAATTCAGTACTGAGAAGATCCTTTCAACACCATGACTAACCCTGAGATGCTAGAAACTCGAAAATGCTTCCTCTCTATCTTCCTCATATCTTTCAGACTCTCGTGTATCAAATGCTTCTAAGATTGACTATCTTTATGAGGTCTTTCTTAGTGATGAAACCAAGATCTTTGAAACTCAACTCCCTCTTATGAACCCATATTCTGCTTTTGCTAAACTTGCATCATCGTTTTCTCCCATCCGTTCTATTCGACAACTTATCCATCAAACTCCCAAAGAAGTGAAAGAGTACGTATAGTCCTTCAAGTTTGACCAACATCCCATTCTAGCCATTGAAAATGAGTATTTTGTTACTCTTCAAATTCCGCTAGAATTTCCCAAACAATGGACCCAAGCAGGGATACTCCCATGTCCATTATGGAGCTGTTTGTTGTGCTCACCTTCCATGGTCATAAAGGCCAGCCAATTGTGGCTAGAATGGCTTTATTGGATACTCGATTCCTAGAATGCCAACATGCTTGTATTAGCACTATCCAAACCACTCTAAATGTTGGAACAATCTTTGTAATCTTATATCCAAATTTCAATGTTACTCTTTCAGATCCCCAACTACTCTCCTTGAAAGTCCATATTCAACTCACTAGAGCACCCCAGACTACTAACTCTATTGCAGCAACACTACATTACCATATGGTTTATCGAGTGCAGAACCATGCTCTTAATCTAAATTTCTAGAATGGAAATGAAGACACTATTCATTACAATGCATAATGATCAAGCATCCTATATCCATGTCCCCAAACAGATTCCAAAGGAGAAGTTGGTCAAGCTCCTTCCAGAGAACTGGATTACCAATTATGAAAAGCGACATCAGAACAACAAGCCTCTCTAGTCCTTGGACTCTGAATTTGTAAGAAAGGGGGATGGCACTGTTGCCATCAAATTTGGTAAGGAAAAGGAAGAAAACTCTTCCATCTTCCAATGTGTTCTAGAATCAATCTTCAAACCAGGTCCCAAAAGGCTTATTCAATACTTTTAGGGTAATGAAAACCATGTCCATTACTACAAGGACCAATATGGTAATTTTTTTGGGACCCTTTTTGTCAGTATTCTTACTGTACAAATTCTTATGATGAAGTAGACCCAAATGCAAGACGGAGGCGAAAACACAAGAAACCAAAGGATGCTTTGTACCAAAAGTACTTGAATGGAGACCCCTCCATCGATACCCTTGGTGAATGCAATAAGTTTCAATTCATGGTTTCTTATACTCCAACTCCACCATCAGAATTCACTTCATCACCTCCTATCTCACCAGCCTCACCTCAACATCACCCCATCCTCATAAAAAAAAACTAGTTGTTTCCCCATTCTACAAGCCAATCTTAAAGTGGGCAAAGAAACATTCATACCCACTTAAGGTTGCTAGAGAAACATCACCCAACCAGAATATATCATTTAGCTCTTCCATTGCTATGTTCTAAAAGGCAAAATTTTCTCCTCTTGCTCGAGAAAGTTCAAGACTTTATTTCCCTACTTTTGAAGAATTCATTGATTCACAAGGGACATATTGTCATATTCCAAAAATACTTGCCCCAACTGATATAAACGAACATGGAAGACAAAAGAGAACTCATATTACTGAAGCCGTTCTAAACTGACAATCAAAGACCATCCTAGCACATAACAATGCTTTCAAGACAATTAATTCCAAACTTTTGGATGTGCAAAGAGATCTTAAGAGATATGATGAAATCACCAAAAAGATGCTTATGGACTTCTAGAAAAGGCTTCATGCCTTGGAATCCGGACAACTTTTGGGATAGCATCATCTTGAAAGCCCAAAGGTGGAAATAAAGAAGCTCAAGAGGCAAACCAGCCTCTTGAAGAAGGAAAATTCAAGCCTGCTGATTCATTTCTAACAGTGCTACAAATTGAGTATTCACCTCCACCACCACCTTAGAATATGTCTATCTTTGCCGCTCTTACAGAAGCCCCTACCAGATGAGACAAGATTGATGTGGTAGAAATGTGAAGCTGCCTTAAATAACTGAATCGATTAAGGAAAGAGAAAGGAAAAGAAAGGATGCCTAAATAATCCTCGATTTCTATAAGGGAAAAAACCAAATCAAATGATGCTATCCAACCTGTTAGAATCATTCCTGAGAGATTTGAGTAATTAGGAAAAACAGCCTAACTCTGCTACATTGAAAGACCAAACCCGATCTCCATCACAACCGGTTTTCCCGATCGATTTTGAAACATAATCAGATTCGATATCTCTTTCATCATCTTCCTCATTTTCAATCCCTGCCATTAAATCCTTTCTTATTGTACTAGCCACTTCATCAATATTTATGGCTAATCCCCTCAATTAAGAAATGAAATCCAACCCTTCTGAACCAAAAGTTCTTCAATCAAGTAATCCATCTCAAAACCTAACTCTCTCTTCTAAACAGATTTTTATTATTGATGATATCTCCTACTCCAAATGGCTAGAAAGATTCAAAGAATTTCATACTTGGCTAAATGCCCAAGCTCTTACCACTTAGGACAAGTATGATGTCTTTTTTGGGTTTGTTAGAAGGTTTATCGGTAGTCTCAAACATTAATGGTAGTCGGTGACAAAACAAGACCAGCTTCAATTTCTGCTTTCACTAGATTTTGGCCAAGTTATTGTCCTCTTCTACCAATTTTTCATTGGTAAACCTTTTGATGTTTATGAACTCAAGGGAAGAGGATTTTTTAAAAAGAAAATGCTACTCTCTCCAAAAGAGACATCTCGACAAGCACTATCGAAAGATGTTCAAACTCTTTTATGGCATTGGAGCTTATCCAAACCTAAAATAAGTTTTTCTAACCTCCATTCCCAAAGAATTGTCTCAGCAAGTTGAGAGATCCTTTCTCAACAATTAAAGAAGAATTATGAACATTTCTCTGGAAAAAATATAACGAGAGATCTATTTGTGCCTTAATGATTTGTGCTTAAAGCACCAAATGATGAAAACCTACCTCATGGACAATAGAGAACTTGATGGAGCTTGTTCATGCCAAAAGCTGAAGATCAAATGTTCCAAAAGAGATTGTGACGGTTTTTTTTGCAAAGTCCTCCAAAAAGAACAAGCATTTCAAGAA
Organism: Eucalyptus caleyi; assembly: GCA_014182885.2. Lineage (NCBI taxonomy): Eukaryota > Viridiplantae > Streptophyta > Magnoliopsida > Myrtales > Myrtaceae > Eucalyptus > Eucalyptus caleyi. The sequence goes on along the minus strand of CM024469.2, from coordinate 17,529,185 downwards.
GTTTTGGATAAAAAAATTCAAGCATGAATCTAAGCACTTTCGGAGAAAGAAGAAATGGCGATTCTTATGAAAAGGAAATATTGCTTAAACTGCAAAAAATCAACCTGATGCTTTATTTGCAATCGCAAGGGTCATTTCGCCAAAAATTGCCCCCAAGCAAAAAAAGGTCGAAACCATTTGATACATTATATAGAGATTGAAACTGGTGTTTCACTCAAGAATGATGGCATTGAATCATTCCTTGTTATTAGACTCCTAGTATAACTGATTTTGACTCAAATTCTGAAGATCTTTTTCATAAATCCTCCATTTCTTCAGAACAAGGCTGCAATATATTTTCAAGCCAAATTTATTGTCCTTATTTTCCTGTAAAAGTCTTCACCTCGAAGTTTGCCAAACCCATCACGGTCATTGTTCTCATAGATATTGGTGCAAGTTCTTCAATTCTGGACACTAAATTCCTAAAAAATATTGGACCTCCTATATTTGATATTTCAATTCTGTCTCAAGAGATACATCTTTTACAAATGTACGAACTACCCCAATAACTGTCCAATTTTCCCCCAATGCTTCATAACCACTAAAAAATTTTAATCCAGTCTCCCTAGCAAAAATTTCATCATTGATTGGAACATCATGACTCAAATTTCTCAATTCTACATCATTCCTAGAAAATGTCTCAAGTATAAGGATCAATTCTTTGAATTCGCAAATATTCAAAGATTTTTTTCTATCCAGATGAGTCTGTTAGATCCGATCATGTAAAAGTTATTAAAATCCTGTTCGGAATCCCATTCTGAATTTTCCCAGCAATGTTCTCATCCTTTGTGGAAAAATTAAGAATTCTTTGTTCGCCTCCCTTTAAAAAAAAAATGAAGATATAAATCTAATCAAGGCGAGTCACATGAGAATGAATCAGAAGGAATGATTAGAATTGCTGCAACAATGCCTTATTGAAATTTTAAATTCTCAATGGGCTTACAAAGCTTTTTATGTCAACAAGCGAGCAAAGAAAAATAGAGAAAAAATGCAACTGGTAATAAACTATTAGTCTCTCAACATTTTTTCTCAAAGACAACAAATTCCCTCTACCTTCAAGAAATTTCATTTTTGCTAGATTATCCAAAGCCCAAATCTATTTCAAATTCGATCTTAAAGCCGGATTTTGACAATTGGGAATCATCCTAAAGACATACCCAAGATAGGGTTTGTATTCTAAACCAGCATTTTCAATGAAATGTCCTTGCTTTTGGCCTCAAGATAGTCCTATCCTTATTCCAAAAGGTCATGTGTCGAATCTTCTAACCTATCTTGTCAAGTGCAGCAGTATACATTAACGATATCTTGCTTTACAACCCTAATGAGGAATCCCACTACCAATTTCTTAGGTAGTTTGCGGACATTATAAAGAAGTATGTGATTATGCTTTCTCAGATATGCACCTTAACAAATGAATATATTATCCAAGGCCACACATTGCTCAAGAATTGGTAAAATTTCCAAGAGAAAACTTCACAACAAAGCAAATTCAACAACTTCTTGAAATAATTAATTATCTCAAAGACTTTGTTCTTAACATTACACAATTGTTGATTCCACTGCAATCAATGTTGAAGAAAAATCCTCCACCTTAGGGAAAACCCCAAACCAAAAAAATTGCCGAACTCAAGAAGATCATGCAGACTTGTTCCCCGTTGCAAATTCTATGTACGAGGAAAAAAAATTGTCCAAACTAATGCCAATCACGAATACCGAGTGACAATTCTATTCAAAGAAATTGATGGTAAGTAACACATTTGTGCTTACAAAAGTGGAAAATTTTATCAGGTTGAAATGCATTATCATTCCACTTTCTAATGGAACTAGACATGGCATCTTTCATCCCGATGACCAAGTTCAGACAGAAGTAGATTCCGAATTCCCAACTACTTCGATAGACTAAGTGGTTTTCAAAATATTCTTTTGAAACCAAACACATTGCCGGAAAAAAGAATGTGCTTGCCAATTTTTTGTCCAGACCAAAAGCATTATAAGTCAACATGTACATCATGAAGCTACTTTTCATCACACTGAAAAGTATAAGTTAAAAAGATATGAAACTGGCAAAGCTTGGAATACCCTCAGGAGATTATTGAAAAAATCTAGAATGGCAACTTTATTGAAAATCTAGAAAATCTCATGTGGCAATGCCACACAAATCCCTTTAGACTCAATGGAGGCTCAATCCATTACCCTACTAAATTAAAACCCAGCTATCCATTGATGCATCCTTTAATCGTGAGGAGTAGCAGCGGAGGCATGAAGGTGCATCATTGTTTTTACTTTGTCCACAAATTTAAAGTACTCTAGAACAAAAGTGATGTACATGCTCGTATTTAGCCACACTAGTACACAATGTCGTGGCAATTACCTAAAGTCGTGTGGAGTATAAAATTCCGCCGATTGCTTTCCACTAACGGCAAACTCGACATCGACTGGATTTTTAAAAAGAAAAAAATTCAAGTCCTCAAGCGCAGCCAAACCAAAATTTTAAGTCTTCAAACTCGACATCTGAATTTTTTTAAAAAAAAAATTCAAGCCCAAACCTAAATCCTTTTTTTTCTTACACTTATCCCTATTACCGCCAAGAAGATCGCGCCCATATCCAAAAACCAGTGACTCAAAGGTGGGTTTTCCGTCACTTGTTCCTCTTTAATATAATTGGCAATTGAGATTTTATAATCATGAATCAAACGGCTGCTATAATAGCTTTCTTGCTGTTAATTTTAAGGCTTTTGATCCAGAAGTTTCTGGAATGCTCTTGTGAATTATAATTACACAATGCAATTCCGTATTGCAAAATTAGATAACATACCTAGTAGCTAATTTTGGGGAGGGTTTAAATATCTTATGTTAAAAATCTCATATCTCATGGGTATTAAAACTCAACCTTTAGTCATAAAAGACATATGATAAGTGTTGTGACCTACCATTCGGGGAAGGGAATAGGTTTAGGAATATTGCCTAAAGAACGAGCCTATGACTCATGGTCAGGCACGGGCTCTCCCAAGTCTATACCTTGCACAGCATTAGGATGCTTATAAAAATTTTGTAATAAAGAGTCGTCATTAGCCTATCGAGGTTGGCTAGGAACCAAGTGAGATACAATAGTGTACTTCACTTTCTACTCAAACTAGATAATCTAGAGTCGAGAACTTGATTATACTAATTAACTAATTAATGTCATTTCGATATCTACTTTTGTTCATTAAAAAAAAAAGGATTTTTGTCAAGCAGTTTGGATTAATTTTAGACCAATCCACTAATATGTGAAGTTTTCACGTAAGTGTACAATAATTAAAATAACAATCAACAACCGAGGAAATCGTTAAATATATTGCATTGGAGAGCAAAATAAATTTTAAACATAACTAGACTAAAGAGAAGCCAAAATAAACGTATCAATATTACGCAATCAATGACATTTGTCTCTAAGGACAATTAAAACACTAAGGTAGAGCCCTAAGGGCTTGGTCAACCTTGAACACAATCATGTATGGACAGGCTTCTATAGCCCGAAATTCTATTTTTAAACATTTCGAGGAGTTTTAATTTTCTTTGGAACTTTTTGGTTTTTAAATTTTTTTATGAATCTTCGACTTTTCCAAAATTTTAGATTATATTTTCTAAAAACTTTATGAATTTTTTTTAATATCTTTTAATTTTCCTGGAAATTTCTAATTTGATTTTTTAAAAATATTTTTCCGAACATTCTATCCTTGCAACGACCTTCTCAAATTTCTAATTTTTCATTGATTTTCGAATTTTCTAGATTTGTTATTATTTCCTAAAGCTTTAAAACTTTTTTTTTATCATTTTCCAAATTTTTAATTTTTAATTTTTTCAAATTTATTTATTTATTTATTTATTATTACACTCAGGGCAAGGGTTCAGATTGAGCTTGCCCCATCCGACCATTTGATCCACTCAAATCCGGATTCGACCAAGTCGGATTAAAATATGAAAGAAGACTTTCAATTTTTTTGTTTTTTTTAATGATTTTTCTATTTTTCTTTCTTTTTCTCTTTTGTCTTCTTCTCTGTTTTGTCTTTTTCCCATGTACCATCTTCTTCTTCACTCCTCCTTCAGTCTTCACCGAACCGTCTCCCTCCATCTGTCTGCAATTTATTTCCAGAAACTAAAACTCCCGACACCAACACTTCTCTGGCCGCCGACTGATATCCTACTTCGGGCGTCGACAACGAACGTCCAGCTACAACACCTGATCTGGCCCACTGACCTGGCACAACGGCGCCGCCTCGATCAAGCCGAGCATAATGCTCCGCCCTCGTCCTACCGGCGGCGACTCGATGGCCACGAGAGCCGCGGCCCGTGCCTCGGAACAAAAGAGATCTGCGGCCTTCGTGGGTCGCCACAAGAGCGGCCGCGTGTCGAGGGGCGTCGGCTACGTCTGGGAAGCTAAAAAAATCACAGGAAAACGTCGACTAGGTAGGATGGTGCCTAGACGACTCGATTCCGGTTCAAAACAAGGAAACAAGACTGGGTCTCGTTCAGACATTTTACAGAACAGATGGAGTGCATTATCAAAAAAGAAAGATTCCCGGCCCCAACGGGACCGGGATCTGCGTCAGGACTCTCGACAGCCAAACCAGGACGCGCACAAGGACCTAGCAAGAGACGGATGGTGGCCGGAGCTCGCGTGAGCCGAACGGCCGGGAGCTCCCGCCCGGTATGCCCGAAAATATGGCAAAATGAGGGTTGGGGCTTCCCGGTTTGGCTCAAGGACGCCGGCTAGAGGCTCCCTCATTCTCGGCCCTTTAGACTCTCTCCGCTCTCCGAAAAAAATCCCCCCGCCCTTTAACGCCGCCTCCTCTCCTTTTCAGCTTTACCCCCCTTGTTTTTTTAGCGACGACAGCTGCCTTTCGCAGACGCGCACCGCACGACATTCTCGGTCGAGCGTCGCGCGCAGCATCGCGCCCGACCGTCCTCGCCTCTGTCCTTCTGTCCTTTTCTTCCTGTTTGTCGCGAAGCCAGCGGCCAACGGCAGGGAAGGAGAAGATAAGAGGAGAGGGCCGGGCCGGGGAAACATAAAAAGAAGAAGTGGGCTGGGCCGGCTCACGTGGGGGAAAAGAAAAGGGAAAATGAAGGAGGTACTGGGCCTAGCCCCGCCCGGATGCTCTCTCTCTCTCTCTCTTTTAAAATATATTTAAATTAAAAATATTTCAATTTTTTAATTTTTAATTTATTTTTAATACTAGTAATGCTAATGCTCCAAATGTCTATATGCGATGCAATTTAATGAAAACACGATACATGTTAATGAAAATTAGTTAGTTTACTCTTTACTTCTTCTTGTTTAGAGACTAGCTCCTAATTTTCTACGTGATTAAGTTCTAAGTAAAAGAAGAAAAATTTAGGTGTTAACAATAAGGAAAATGATAGTGAAAGAATTAACTGCATAAAAACCTCACTTAGTGAACTCTTTCAACAAGATGGCGGCTCGGGTGCAATGAACAAAATGCCAGTGGCACCAACTTTACCGGCTCAAAATTACGGGGTAAGTACATGAGATGATTCTCATGCATACCATAAAGAGCCACTATCGTGTTTAGGGAGCAGCACATTTCAGTAGCAGAGGAAACTGCAATTTCAGGCTCTATATTAACTGAGCTGAAATGAATCAACATAAACTATTCAAGTAACATAAAAAATTTTGTACACTTATGAGTTTTAGATGCATTCCTTTCTCTAATTGAAGATAAGATTGTGTCCAAGAATTTCAAGAAGTTTCACCATCTGCTTTTTGATTTACACGGACGTAAATCTATTCCCCCTCCATATGATTCAAACTAAAGTCAGCAGGATTGAGTTGTTGTCCTAATTTAAAGCTAACTATCTCTGCCTTGTCCTTTTGTCACGACATTTGTGGGAGGAAAATGGCGACCAAGCGTTCGAAAAGTCGAAGTAATTCTTCTTTAATGTTCCCAAAACGAATATGAATTGCTATTTAATCAGTTTTTCCGTCTATGGCAGACAAATCGAGGGGCGAGAGAAGTGGGAACGAACTTGCTCGATTGATCTTAACGTGGATTGTGAACGTGAGCGTTGAGAAACGGAACTCTGTTGAGGAAGATCTGTTGAGCTGCCTTGACTAATTTGGAAAGCACGCAAGCACTTGGCGACTCCATGGCTTGCGAGTCCTCATCTTCAGACCGTGTTTCTTAATTTCCTTGGGAGGCCTCCGTCTTTCAGCTACAGAAGGTGATGCGACTGTGAAATCATATTATTATGTTATCCAGAACGAAGATGTAAACTAAGCATCTTACCATGTGGAGCCTCCTTCGCGGGCAGCAACTGTCGAAACCATGTGTCTTGCACTTGCAGTGTCGTGCTATGCCACCAAAGCAAAGCAATGATTGATGATTAAAATGACTTGCGTCTGGAGTCAAAGCGATAGAATCAACTAGCTCTGTCTGACAGGGTTGCTTTCTGCTGGTGTTCTGGAAAATGCAGCAGCCCTGGTATGATGTGCTTGTTTACTGAGAATGGCTGGTGCAAATGTATGAACTTTCAATGACTTGCCTCTGATTTTATGGGCTTTTTCCGTGTGGCCGTGCCAATATTTACTATGTTTCACATGCTCATAAATCGGTATAAATGTAAACAGAGTCGCTTGTTTTAGAGAGTTCCATGAATTTGCTGCAAGATTCCCCGTCTGAATGGACATTTGAACCTGAAAAGATTTCATGTGAACATCACTTTTTCCATTGCATGTATGTATCAAATATTAACAAGCAAATCTCCTAGCTTATAGATTTAGGGGAGGTGCTTTTCTATCCTGGGATCAAGTGCTGGTTGAGCAGAAAAGGGCAGGTAAATCGCCGATTAGGACGTGAAAATTGAGCCGAGAGAAATATAGGTGGGGACAACGAAAGAGTGCCGTGAGAAAATTGAGCCGAGGGCCAACCATTCGATGAACCAATTTCAGCGGTCCAAGGTAACGGGATGTCCTATTTATCCTAAGGCTTCATATTCGAGCGGAAAGGATTTCGAAGAGTTCGACGGGCATAAACAGTATGCTGGTCGCTACAAAAGGCGTGGATGTGATGGGTGAAATTATTATGACAGACCGAAGGTCGGCATGGTGGAGCCTGTCCTGGAGATCACCGCCAAGAATTGTGACCATTTCCATTGTCTCAGAGAGTTCCATGAATTCTCCGCAGGGTTCCTTATTTAATGGATTTTTTTAACCCTGAAAGGTTTTCTTGCAGATGTAGATCATCTTTTTCACTGCCCGTATATTTCCACAAATTGACAAGCAAACCTCTTAGCTTGTAGATTGAAGGGAGATGCTTTTTATTTTTGTGGGACCAAGTGCAGGTTAAGGGGATAAAAGAAGGTGAAGCCCCGATTAGAACATGACATAAATTGTGAAATCTGTTAAGGCGGCGATTTTCATGGATTGATGATCGAGCTGAGCAAGCCAAATTCATGTCATCCTCAATAACGACAACCAGAAAACATCTTACGCTTCTAGAATTGTCATTGATAAGGCTGTCGTTGAGACTCAAGAACTAGAAGTGGAAGTTTTTGAATTCCATCTTTAAGAACTGGAGGATTTGGGTGATTTTGAGCTTGAGGAAGAATCTCAGGGGAGTATGTCTTCAATGACGATGGAGAGAAAACTTAAGAGAAAAGGCCCTCCCATGTTGATCTGAAATTTAGATACAAATGAGATTTGGGCGGAGAAATTGGTAGCGAGAGAAAATGGAAAGATGGACAGAAGAACAAAATTTGATTTCATTATGACAGGCAATTGGAAAAATCAATTGATGGATCGATCATGCAAGTTTGGTTGCGATCTTTTCTTAAAGGATGAAATTTTGATTGATTCTGTAGATATGGTTACAAATTCAAGAGGATTTTAACACATGCTTTATTAGATAATTGGACATTTCAAAAACTTAAGATTGAGCTTTTATTTCTAATAAAGGGAGAATGATGCCGGATGCCTTAAGTTTGGATTTACGTCTTTTACTTGATGAATTTAGTATAGTGAAATCTGATAGTTCCTTCTTTATGCAAGTTGGCTAAGGATATTCACTTACTCTATAATGTATGAGTTTATTATTTCTATCATTAGGATCGAGTTGGTTTTTAAGGTTTAGCTAGGCTTTTGTTATATTCTTGGTTCTTTTTTCTCGGTTACTTGATCTAGAAACAACTCTTAGAGAAGGGGTTGCAACTGTATTAACTTGTTATGTTTTAAGGTATCATGCAGTTTGCCTCTTTCTAGAATTAAAGAAAACCTGAAGAGATTTCTGTCTATGCATTTTGTGCGTGTACGCTTCGGGCATTCATGTTTGCGAGTTGCAACTCAGTGCTTTTTGTTTCCACTGCATCAAAGTTGAATAAGGAAAATAAAGCTATTCGAAGTCTCGACTTCAAGCAAAGAGAAAAGGCCTCTTGTGATCAAGAGAGTAATAGATGAGTCCATTACATGCAACAAATAAGAAAAGTCTAGTTCTTGCCAACCTCAAGACTAGAAACATAGATTTTATTCCATACGTGAGAAGAATACTATAGAGCAAATAATACTCGCCAACTATTTCCGATCCTTCAATTTGAGGAAGTTGCCGACGCGTCTCCCTGCGGCAAACTTTTGGAGTCGGATTTGGTATCTGTAGTAGTTCGACGAAAGGACCAAGGAAACCACCCACACGATAAGCAGAAAGCTCATGTAACTTTTCCCTATGCGGGCTCCCACGACCTTATCGTGTTTCGGGAATTCGATCATCAAGGTAGCAAAGTAGGCACCGCCAACTAATGCCGTTAAAAAGTAAACCACCAGAGTGCGAGGAAATAGGGGAAGAGCGGTGATCCAGATCACGATGAGGGAGGCCATGAAAACCGTACTGTTGAGGACCATGAACCAGTAGAGTTTCGAGCCAGTCAGGATAGTGTTTCCGGCTTCGTGTGGTTTTTCAACAGCAATGGCGCTGGAATTGGCAGAAACGATAGTGGACTTGGCTGGAAGATTTGGAGAGTGTTCCCCCCAGTATCCTCCTGGAGGACTGAGTGCGGCTTGGTAAGTGGCAGTTGCAATTAAAGTGGCCACTGCAAGGACTATATTGAGAGCGGGTTCATTTTGGACGATGGACAAAGATGTGAACCACTCAAAGATAGTTAATTCCTTGCTTAATAACTTTGATAGAGAGAGGACGGGAGGAGGAGGTCCTCCCACGTGTCCTCCACAGCGTAACAACTTCACAAGATTTCGGAAGATTTTAATAGCCGTGTTCTTCACATCTATTTTGATCTTCTCAAACCTCCACTTTATGATCTGGAAGATATGCAAAGGGCACAAAATGAAGTGTATATCCCTCGAATTATAACTTTTGTTTTGTCACTAGCTTTACTATTTTGAACAAGATAACTTTTTCATGCCGCTCGCTTAAGGGACAAATTTTTCTTCGTTCACTCGTGTGTCATAACATCTAAAAAAAATATTCATTTACTTGCCATTACTTTTAATCGATTACTTGAATGCCATGACTTTAAAAAAATGTTCATAGAATTGTCAGAAATCTAACAAGGTAAGGCACTTATAGTGGACCTTTAAAAAAAAAAATTATGGTATTCAAGTAAATGATTGAAAATTTATATAGCGCTCAAGTGATCGAAAAAAATTAAAAAAATGAAGAAGTAATATTACTCAAATGAATTTGCTAAACCTTATTTATCAAATGCAATCATTTTAACCCATGTAATGAAATCCCAAATGTTTTCAAAAGTGCCATTTAGTCATCTTACCAAAATTATTTACATTATAGTTAGGAATTGCCCTGTGAGTTATAACATGGGTGAATTCACAAACATGCTAACTCGATTGACCAAGATTTTTCATAAAAATTTAGGACTTGATCAAGTCAATTGAAAGGATTAAGAATCAATTTCATTTTGCACAAAAGTCTATTTGCAATGAAGAGAAATACTACCTTAGACGTGTGTTTAATGTTCTTCATGCATAAGATTCAACTAATCAAAGAGTAATTTTTTTTGTCCACATGGTTGTGTTGCGTTGTCCTTGTTAGCTTCCATTTCACTAGCTTCTATCTTGTATAATATGTTTGATGGACTGATTTCGAAAGGAGGAAAAAGATTTTGCTTGTCAATAGGAAAAACAGGATATTGGAAAATGATGAATTAAATTACTATTGTGTGAGTTAGGAGTGCATCGTGATGGAAAGAGTTGGAAGAGAAGTATCTATCCAAAACCATCCAACTTAGAGAGATCTAGAGCCCGCTAGAAATTGAGTCTTATAGGGGTCTGAAGGGAAACTATTTTAATTTTACATTTTCTTGCCACTGTCTAAACTGTAAGCAAGGTGATCTTAATATCACTACTTTCTTTTCCTTTCAATTTTCCTATATCCTCCAACCAAAACAGTATTAGGCCAATCAAGATGAACTCAAATTAGAAGCATTACGAGCTTAAAAAAGTTTTACCACACTAGCAACTTTTGAAATGAAACTAGGGGCTTGTTTTGATAAATCTAGAAAAACAAGCCTAGGTAATCTTAGGCGTTGAAAATAGAAGTAAAACATTGTTTGATAGAGAGAGGTCGCAAGTAGGAGATCTTACTACAGATCCTTCAATGCCTGCACTCTTCCCATAATCTTGCAAGATTTCCCAAGCTGTCTTACCCTGGAAATTCTTCACATCTAAATCGAAATATTCATGCAACGCCAGTATGATCTGGAAGAAATGCAAAGGGAACAAAATGAAGTATGTATCCCTTCAATTTCAATAACTGCTTAGTCACTAGCTTTGCTATTGTGCATAAAGTGAGCTCATGACGTGCAAGTTTGAGTGATACTAGTGATGCAATGACTGATGTCCCATGGGAATGAGTTTATGAAACCTTATTTATCAAATGCAATCATTTCAACCCATGTAATGAAGCCCCAAATGTTTCAAAAGGTGCAATTCAGTCATCTTGCTCGAAATTATTACGTGATAACTAGGATTTGCCTGTGTGAATTTTAACATGGGCGAATTCATAAAAGTGCTAATGCGATTGACTATGATGTTTCATGAAAGTTTAGGACTTGACCAAGTCAACTGAACGGTTTCATGTTGTACATGAGTCCTTTTGCTATGAAGAGAACGATTACCATAGACGTGTGTTTATATCCTTTATGCATAAGATTTAACTAACAGGGAGTAATTTTCCCATCCACAAATTGATTATTTATGATTGTGTTGCATTGTTCTCGTTAGCTTCCATTTCACTAGCTTCTATCTCATAAAATATGTTCAATGGACTGATTTTGAAAAGAGGAAAGAGGCCTTGCTAATGAATAAGGAAAAACAAAATACTAGGAAAGGATGGATTAAAATACTTTTGAGTAAGGTAGGAGTGTATTATGATGGAAAGAGTTGGAAGAGAAGTATTCATACAAAACCATCCAACTTAGAGAGATCTAGAGCTCACTAAAAACTGAGTTTTATGGGGGTCCAAGGGAAACGATTTTAATCGTACATTTTCTCGCCACTGTCTAAACTCTAAACAAGGTGATCTCTATATCACTCCTTTTCTTCCCTTCCAATTTCTCTATATCCTCCCACCAAAACAGAGTCAGGCCAATCAAGATGATTACAAATTAGAAGCATCACGAGCTTAAAAGAGTTTTACCAGTAGCAGATTTTGAAATGAAACTATGGGATTGTTTTGATAAATCTGAAAAACAAGCGCTAGCATGGGTAATCTTAGGCGTTGAAAATAGAAGTAAAAAATTGTTTGATAATAGCTAAAAATACATCACTGAATATCCTTAATTCTTGCCAAACATGGAAATGTGATTACTATTGATAGGTTTTAACGATATAATTGTGAAGATTCTAATTACTATTCACTACACGGATCACTAGTTTAAGTGAGTATTTTGACTATATTGAGTCTTTTAAGTCAAATACTGATTATCTCACAAGTTTAATATCATTCAGTGTTAAATTTTCTGTCCAACGCTAAATGGGTTTTTAGAGGCCCATATGTGACTAATAAATTAAACAAAATAATAAAACGTAACCTACCTACTAATATTATCATTATCTTAATATGAGTATCTGCCTTTTTTTTTTTTTTTTTTAAAAGAACTACTTCTTGATCTAATTTTTCCAACCTATCTGAATGGCATAAACAAAATTTATCATACATTTTATGGAGTAATTTGAAGAGATATAAAATGATTAGAGTAATCACCAAGTAAACAAGAATGAATCCACATGCAAAAACTGGATTAAATATGAGAGTGGAGCCTACGCTCTTGTGATGTCCATCCCTCCTAATCCCTTTGCTTCTCTCCATAAAAAAAACAAACAAACAAACGAGGTGACCCCGTTCAAATCTCCCCTCTTTGAATGTTTCTGACATCATGTATTTTCAACTCCTGGTATTTATTATCATAACATTTGTTCCAGGACTAGACATTGTCGAATTCAAGGATCAAAGAATAAAAGCACGAACAACCAAGCAATCGATGAACTATACCTCTTTTTGTGGCTCTCCAGATACAGCAATGTGCATGATGGTGTTACCATCTTGGTCTTTCCAATTCAAAACTTCTGTCATTTGGACTCGTTTAAGCCATCCAAACAAAATCTTGAATGCTTTGAGATTGTGGTTCTTAACAGCAATGTGAACCGCAGTCTCACGTCGGCTCGTCAAGTCTTCAATAGATGATTTGCAAGCGCAAAGGAATTTAGCTAGAAGCTCCAGCTCATTGTCTCCCTCTTTTTCAGCAACGTAATGCAAAGGGGTAATCCTACCTCGTCCGTAGACTTGGATCAACTCAGGGTCAAAGTCCATTAGTGCCCTCACAGTTTGGTATTGTTCATGTTGCAAAGCCAAGTGCATGGGGCTATAACCCTCCGGATTCAGCTTTCGAGCAAATGAAGGGTTCAAGGTGGCCACCTCCATGGCCACTTGGGTTTTTCCAGCAGCCGCAGCAAGATGTAGAGGAGTATTTGGGAAGGAAACCTCAAACACGCGATCTAAGAGCTCTTGCTCCTCCACAATTAAGTGATGTAGCTCATCAACATCATCATTTGCTATTGCTTGATGAAGTTGAGACTCCCCAGCCTCTTTTTCTTCTTTCTCAAGCATACCCCTGGCCATCGTGTTAATAGGGAAATGTAAGAGCAGAAGAGGGGGTTTGCTGGGTGATAGTGGTGAACTTGCAAAATCATATATTATATGGTGCCACGGTCAAGGAATATTTACTTAGCCGAGTCAACGAGTGTACAGGTGGGCCCAATGGTAGGTCGGGGGTGAGTGGGGCCCAACATTTCTTTTTTTTTGGTAAAGGTAAGATAAAGGGGCCCAACATTTCTTTGACAGCTCAGATTCTCAAGAAATTGTCAAACTTGTAATTTTACGCTTGTCTCTTGCTTTCTCACTTTATGGTCTTTCGCTTCTTGTTGTGTTTTGCAAGAATTGCATGACGCGATTTACCGAGAAGGAAAAACTCTACTATGTCATGGCCCGTATATTGAAGTCAAGCTGTAAAGTACTGTATGGTATACATTTTTTTCTAAAATCCGGATCAAACATTTAACACTATGGTGCCTCGGATGAATTTTATCTAGAAATGTTTCTGATGGAATGTTATTTATATTGGTGATATGTAAGGCGGCGTGTTATATTGTGGTTTCAATTCGATGCTCATAGTCAACCTACATATTTAGACATGACATGATATATATGCGTATGGACTGATTCTATTTCAGGGCTTAATTGTAGCTAAAGTGTTTTTCGAGACTTAAATAGAGCGAAGTATGATTTTCATACCTCATCGCCTGGCAAAGTGTGACCGTGAAGTCTTCTTGACATGAGCATAAGATGAGATTGACATATGCTGGCTATGCGATATTATATTATTTATGATATGGTGCATGTCTTATGATTTGTTGGAATATATGCAATGCTTGTAAAATGAGTAAACGCAAAGCATACTCGTTTCTAAAGCTACATTATTTTAACTTGATCTCATAGGAATGGTGATTTTGTGTTCTTTTTTTTTTTTTTTTTTTTCATGTAAATAAAAAGCTACTAAAGTTGGAAGCAAAATAAATTATGTCACTTCCTTCCCATCAACCCCTCGAATCTTTCCAAGGTAATGGAAAATCAGTCACACCTTACTTGTTATTGCTGATCCAAACTAAAGAAGATAATTTGCAGAAATTAATCATACATTTGAGGTATTAATAGTGCTGGACTTGCTTCCTCCTTTATTTAAACAAGTCCACTTATAAACCTGCGAGATTTGGTGAGATCACTGTTAACTATTGTAAAAATTCTATCACCCCCTCACACTTTGTCTGATCTTTTGGCCTTGTGCTAAATGTGGGCAAATTTAATTGGGTAGGTAAATAAGGCCTGAAAAGATTTAAACTCATAACCCTTTACTCTAATTCTATATGAAATTTGGTAAGACAACTACCAACTGTTCTAAAAACTTAAACTATTATATCAATACATGGTTTAATATTTAAATATTACATCAAACAGTAAGAACAAAATTATCTCCTCAAGCTCAAGACCTCGCATCGGTTCTTGCTTCAATTCAATATATGTAAATTGCTGGCAGTCGATTAAAGAAAAAAAAAAAGCAAAGTTCTAATGCCGACAAAGATTATTGAGCATGAAAAAGTAATATCCAAATTGTGATGACTACTCTAAGTTTAAAATTATCTCAACCTTGTCACTACTGTGTGATTCAAAAAACAAGGATTAAAACTAAACTTGAGACATATGTTACCTTAAACCTATTTTTTAATCATTGATGCTAGAGGGCTAGCAATTTCTGACACAAATTAATATGTTTATGCACGATTATAAGGCGAACTTGAAAGCAACACGAATTGACATGAATTTATTATATGCGAGTTTTATAGCATGGTCAATAAAAATATAGGTGTTTTTCAATTGCACGACTTAACATGATTATGAAATCCAATCAAACCACATGAATTTGAGTTGCCAATTCTTGTGAAAACATATTATAAGCATTTATAGCAAATAAAAAGTAGTTTATGTGATGATATTTTTAAATAAATATTTTTCCATATACTGCATATAGAGTAACATATACCTACAAATGGAAATGCTCTATGTCATTTACCAGACGACCTTCTTCTATTCTCTTGTTTTTCTTCTTTTCTTTTTTTTTCTTTTTTGGGTGTTTGTCTTGCTATATGTCAACTTCCTTTTGTATTTTCACTTTGCTATCACATGGAAAACGTTTGTATAATCATGTCTTTATCCTGTTCTTTGTCGGGGAAAAAGGGAGAATTCTTGGAGAATTCTTGGAGATGAAAAGTGCTTTGCGTCCTTGACTAGTTAATAACTTAATAGCATCTTCAATCTTGATTACTGGTGATATAAAGGAGGAAGCAATTCTTCTTTTATGTTCCAAAAAAAGTTTATGAATTTTTATTTAATCGATCAATCCTTCAAAATTATGAGATAAAGTCAGAACTTATATTCATCTTCTAGATAGGTTAATACTTTACTACAATGCTATTGCTGTTCAAATTTATTGTCCCTTTTCTATTGTTTTCCTATTGATCCTATCCTTCCTTTTTTTTTTTCTTTTCCTTCTCCCTTCCCGTGAAATTCCCCCTCCCCAAAAGAAAAAAAAAAAAACCAAAGAATAGCTATTGGATCACTAAGCAATCACTTAGGGTAGACTTTCTCAAATCCATATCAATCACAACTTTGGAATTTTTAATTTAATTAAACATTCAAATCAATTCATTTTGAAGTCACCACTAATTTATTATTGGTCCATTAAAAGTCTAAATTGTGGGAGAATGTTTTACTTTGCGAATCAGAGATTCATTGATACATAAACTTGATTATGCTAGACAAATCTAATGCCCTTTCAGTACATTTTTTTTTTCTTTTTTAAAGAAAATATTTTGCAAGCAGTTTGAGTTAATTTTAATTCTAAACCACTATCATGTGATGGATGATTATGCAGGTGTGCTTACTGACACTCAATAATCAAAATGATAAATAAATTACATAAGGAAATATAAAACCCTGATGCTCTAAGCAATAGAAAAGCTTCATTAAATCCACCATATCAAGTGTTTTGCAAAATGTTAAATCAAGACCAAATAATGTATGCATGACCTAAACATGATTTCTAAATGCAATGTCAATTTATTCTTTTTTGTTTTTCTTTTCATGATATGCAGTATGAATAAGCATGAAATGTCATTACTAATCGATCCTATCTTGACAATTTGATTATTAAAACATTGACATCAAGACATGTAACTCTCTAGATGGGGCGCAGCATGCAACATGAATTTTATGTAATTAATAAATTTATTCTACTATTAAATGTGGTCTATATGAGACATGGATGAAATATTATTTAAGCTTTTCTTTATGAGTTAAAATAAGAAATTGCAGAAACTTACATGATGGCTTTGACAAATTAGGAAATAATATTTGTTAAATCTTTAAGATGCAATAAACAAAGTTTATACTTTCTTAAATTGCTCTCTAATTCCTAATGCACATAGGATATAGATTTATAAATTAGGCAACATCCGTAAAATGAGTGAATGGATGCATACTTATCTCTAAAGCTTCATTATTCTTTGCTTCATCTAATAGGAATGGTGATTTTGCTCACCGCTCCCTGTCAATTTCCTTTTTTTTCCTCTTTTTTATTTCTCCATTTAAAGTAAAGAGCGACTAAAGCTAAAAGCATAATAAATAAATGGGGCAAAAGTAGAAGAAGAAGAAGAAGAAGAAGAAGAAGAAAAGTTACAGTGCCCCTTCCCTACCAATGACCCATCGTATCTTTCTTAGTTAAAAAGAAAAGCATTCATGCCTTACTTGTAATTAGGGGTGATCGATTCTCAAGTGGATAGGTTTTAGTGTTATAGCACAAAAAAAAAAAAAAAAGTTCTAGAGTCGGAATATGGAACCTACAATGATATAATCGATTCCAATTTTTGAACCTTGGAACCTACCCTATTTGCCTAAAATCAGTTCTAAAACATACTTGTTTTTCCGATCCATTTCTAGGGTCTATCCAAGAACCAATGTTTTTCCTTTTTCTGATTCATTTTTTACAGCAAAATCATATGAGGTTATGAGTAATAAAAAGATTAAAAGTAAAAAATGAACGGAAATCCCTATCTGCCAAAAATAACATGTAGTCATATATAATTATAAAAGATAAAAAAATTCAAACACATAACATAAAACATAAATTATAAAACTACGTTCCCCATTCATCTATAAAAATATAGTAGAAGAGGAAAGATTGGTGAGGAGTTCCTAAGAGGATAAAAGATAGAGTGCTGATGTTAGCATTTAGGTAAAAAAATTAGGGTTTTGGCATTTAGCTTAAAAATTGGTTTCAAAATAGGGCGGTTTGGTCCAGTGCCTAGATGGATATTCACTTGGAACCTTTTCTCAAAATAGTCCTAGATTAGTTCCAACTATATCCGATTCCCAAATCTATTTTTCAAGTGGTCGATTCGGTTGCATACCTCTATTTGTAACTGATCCCAAACTACAAAATCCAATTTGCAAAATTTAATAATACATTTGAGGAGTTAATAATAGCAATGGACCTGCTTCCTCCTTTATTCAAAACAAGTCCACTTATAAACCTAAGCACACCATTATGTCTAGAGCTAAGACCTTGCATTAGTTCTATGATTCGATTCAATACATGGAGGTGGGTTCTCTACTCATTACTATAACGATTTAATAAATGAATATTTTGAGTTTCAAGCTTAGTATCAAATTAGCTTGGAAAGTAAAGCTCTTTAAATCATGAATGCACGACAAAATCTGACAATTTATTTAAGGATATTGAAAGTTCTAAAACTTATCACGAAAAATGTAGTTGTTTTATAAAACTTTTAAAATGTGCAACTAAGTCGTAAAACTTGTCATGAAAGTACTATTGAGTTCTACAACTTTTAAATAGTGATTCTAAAATTTATCAAGTTAGTTCAATCAAGTCCTTTCATCAATTGCACTTTTTGAAAATTTTAAACTCAATAACACTTCCGTGACAAAATTTAGTACTTCCAGTGCACTTATCACATTTATTTATAAACTAGTGAGTCAGTCGGTGATGATTAGGATACTTTGACTAATGTATTAATTTACGATGTTTATAGCCATTGCAGTGGTTCATGTGCAACCCAAAGTAACAACAAGAAACTGAAACCATTTGGCCAGTGGGCAGAAGAAAAAAGAAACTTGAACTAGCAAAATTCGATGTTCATATGCAATCAATGTGAATTGCTTATGTTATCATCATAAAAAACCTGGTTGAATCTGTTTGGTCAAGTTCTTCATTGGATCCTTGTGGGTTCTCTAGCTAAGGCTTGTCTTTACTTTTTAGGCAACGTGGCCGACCATTCTTGGACTGACTCTGTCGGGCAACGCATAAACAGGCCCGGTATCATTTTTTGGGCCATGGAGTCAATGTTCATGGCAAAAGATTGTGCTCGGCCCATGAGAGAGCTCATTCTGTCCATGCCCAATTGAACAAGTCATTGCTCTCGTAGATTCACCTGCCGTCTTTTATGGATTAGTATTAGATCCACCACATCACATGACGACTTCCGAGCCAGCCCATTGGTGGCAAAATGGGCGTCTCATGCAATCAACGACGCTTATCACAAGCCTACTAGGTTCAATCTCGTGCAAAATCTTATCTTCTATTATACAAATACATGTCTAAATATCTTCATAATCTTTAGTTTGATTTGTCTTGTACATGTCAATTTAGAATAAATAGGTCAAAGTCAAATGTAAATTATTATTTTCCACGAAATTGGACAATTTTGAGACTCGTGCCATATCATTTTATTATTATTATTATTATTATTTTGCAGTCTTAGATTTGAGGGTTGTAACTTCTCAATTTTATTTTTCTTTGGGCTTTGATTCAATAGTTGCACAAACAACTATAGTCGAGAGGAGGCCATTGGTTTGAACCCTGTCGCTTGGTGCAAGTTGAAGATTTTGCACAAACGAAAGCATAAATAGATATAGATTTTCAATGGAGGGATTTTAGTTTTGACTTTTTGCTTCATTCCAAATTTAGCAATGGATGCAACTTGACTTTTTTTTTCTGATCTTGAATGCCGAAAACTTCGTGCACGTAATAATTTCCATATTTTCCCATTATTTGCATAATATTTTAAATATGGAGCAGAAAGTGAAAAATTACTCTTAACTATTCATAAGTCCCAACAAAAACCAAAAGCAAAGTGGACATACACAAAGTAGGAATCATAGTTTGATCAAAACTTGGGTGGAAGAACTATTGGGAAGCACATTAGAAACCCAATACTTTCACTTGAGAAAATTGCTAAGATGATCTTAGTTCAAACTCATCAACATAACTAGTTGAACCCACATTCACTAACAAATTTAAAGTAAGGATTAACGGACTAACTAAAATATATTAAGTACTTCATACCCCACCATTTTTTTTTTTTTTTATTGTGGGACTTTTTAAACATGACTTACATGTACATATCAACAAATAGAACCAAAGGAAATGAGACTTTGATCTTGATCCACTTACTCCTATTATGTTAATCTTATTCACTGCTATTGGAATCTTGGTTTTTTCCATAGTGAAAATTATTTCTTATGTACACATTTTGATGAACCAAGAGGATAAGCTAAATATGAAGATTCATCTCACGCATCAACTAATAAAATTTGATGTGTTCGCTGGTCTACATGTGGGACTAATATGTCACATGCACGTGGCTACCCATTATTGAAAAATTACCACAAATTGATCTAAAGGTTTAGATTTTGTGTATATATTAGGCCTTTTTTCTTTAACTAGGACTCTCGCACGCATGCTCTCATTTTGAAGAAAAAAATGACTCTTCAAAGTTGGGCAAGTCTCACTGAGAAATAGCTTAAAATCTATTAGTTAGAATGGATATAGCACTGATAAATCTTGTCGTCTAAATGATGTAGCACCCGTGTATTTTAACTGCACCAAACATATTAATTCTAAAAATTACAAAAAAAGATATCCAAGAACGTCATACCGTACTTGCAGCAAAAAAGTGACTCATAGTCATTGTTGACCTAAGAAAGTTATATGCTACTTCCATTAGTTTGTAGAGAGAGAGAGAGAGAGAGAGAGAGAGAGAGAGAGAGAGAGAGAGGACCACACAGCAATAAAGCCAAGATCTGAAAAGCCCTTTTAAAAATGAAGTGAAATATAGATAGCATGTGGAGCTCGCTGCTCTAGGCATAGAGCTGTGTGTGGATATATTTTGTTTTCTAGCATATTGTATTCGAGATACTCGACTGGCCTTCATGTAAAAAAAAATAAAATAAATAAAAAATCATCAGACCATCTATTACCAATTGACCTATGAACTGAAAAAGGGAGTGCATGTGCAACCACATGCGAAAGGCTTCCTTTCTCTTCTTTCCTTTTTTCCTAATGCTCTAAAGGCCCGAGAATTATAAAGCCTAAGGGATGATAGGAGACTGAAAATGAGTTCTCCATATCAAGGCAAGGCCAAAAGCGCTTGTTCCTCCATGGACCATTTACCCCACGAACAGCCCTAGCCTTTATAATATGGCGAGGGGTATATACAGTATATGTATCTGCTGGTGCAAATGCTCCATGTCGTTTACCCGACAGGCTCCTTCTTCTATTCTCTTCTTTTTGTGGTGTTTGTCTTGCTACATGTCAGCTCCTTTTTGTATTTTCACTTTGCTATATTACATATACAAATGCGTATATATATTACCAAGTCTTTATTCCGTTCTTTGTCTGGGAAAGAACAGAGAAAAAAAAAGGAGAATCCATGGAGACGCAAAAAGCAATCTACTTTACATCCTTGACTAATAAATAACATCTTCAATCTTGATTACTGGCAAAACCCATGGGCTAAGGATATAATACTGGGGTTCCCGTCAAGACCATCTCTAGGCTTTATTATTGATAACTAGCAAAAAGACAACATAAAGACCTTAGGCAAAGCCAACTTGGTTTTGTTTCTCGGAACACCACATGAAAATCACTTAAATCAAGACAATAAAAAAATATTTTGTTTGGCATAAGAAAGTTAATCTATGATAGCGGTCTTAGTCTATGGATTAGTATTAGATCCACAGTGTCGCATGACATCTTCCACCACACAAGTGCGTTGGTGGCAAGATATGCATCTCATGCAATCAATTGTGCTTACGACAGGTGTATCATAAGCCTACAAGGTTCTATTCTGTGCAAAATACCATTTTGTGATACACAAACGCATATCTAAAAAATCTTTACGAACTGTAGTTTGATCTGTGTTATCCAAGTCAATTTAGAAAATAAAAAACAGGTTGAACTCAAATACAACTCATCATTTATTGTGAAATTGCACAATTTATAAGAATCATGCCATGTCATTGTCTTTCTTTCCGATGTTAGATAAAATGTTTGACAGCTGCGACCTCCTCAACATTTTTATTGTTTTGGCTTGGATCAAAGCAGTTGCAGAATTAGCTACAGTTCAAGCTAGGGACCATTGATCCGCGCCCTGTCGCTAAATGCATGGTGCAAGTTGAAGATTTCGCACAAATGGAATTAAACTGTGGATAGATCTGGAGTTCGTTTGAAGGGATTTTAGTTTTAACTCTTTACTTGTTCAAATTTGTCGGTGCTTGCACTTTGAACATTTTTTTAATCTTAATTACCTTAGATTTTCACAATGTATAAAAGTGAACAAGTAATTTTTTCCTTAAATGTGTAAAATTTAGATTATATCGAGAATGCAAAAAAGTTCCTTTTGAATTTAAATCCCAACAAAAATCAAGAGGAGAACGGGACGTACATAAAACAGAAATCACAATTTGATTGAAACTTAGGTGGCTGAACAACAAAAGAAAATGAGAGTTCTGTATAGATTCACTTACTCTTATTATGTTGATCTTAATCGCTACCATTGAAATTTTGGCTATTTTTCCTAGTTACAATTGTGTGTGTGTGTGTGTGGATATGGAATAAAAAACTATATCACCTTCTCTAATCTAAGTTTTCGCGTATTATTGACAAGAATAATATGTTAAATTCTCAAACAAGGCGCTTTAGAGGATGATCATAGTAATTTTCCCTTTCGATTTTAAAAGTCATTCCGACTTTAATTTTTGTAGTGTTTGCATTTTTCTGCCCCTTCAGCGTCAAACATTGAGAAATGGATGAAAAGTCCAAACCCAAAGTACAAGGATGAACAAAAAGCCAGCAAATCGACCCTATATCTGAAGATTCATCTCATGTTTGGCTATTTGTTCAAATTGTTAAAAAGCACTTCGATAGTTGTTCCTAAGGATAGATCATATGAGAAATTGCCACCAATTGTTCTGCCTTTACACATGGGCCTTTTTCTTTTACTCGGATTCTTACATGCATTTTGAAGAAAAATATGACTTCTCCAGGTTGGCCAATTCCCACTGAGTAATAGCTTGATATCTAGGCATTTCGTTTCACAAAAGTTAGGTGAAAAAATTAGGCATTTCACCTAAAAAGATGTTCAAATCATATCTTGAAGTAAATGCGTAGAGTAAAATGACATATGCTCATCAAGTTTTAATAAGAATGTGAAATCTTGTCATAAAAAAGAAATTGTTTTACTTTGTCCACAAATTTAAACTACTCTAGAACAAGAGTGATGTACATGCTCGTATTTAGCTGCATTCGGCATATTAATTTTAAAAGTATCTGCACAACAAATGATTGTTTCATATTTTCTTCGACTGTGCTATATGCAGTAAACTAAATCAATACCAAAAAGAATCCAAGAACGTCATAAAGAAGTTACTGCAAAATGTGATTCATTGTTGACATAAGAAAGTGACATCCTAGCTTCCATTGAGAGAGAGAGAGAGAGAGAGAGAGGACCACATTATGAAGTGAAATGCAGATAGCATTTAGAGCAATTAAAAAAAAAAAATTGATGGATTCATCTCACAATTTGGTTGGGATTTTCTTAAAGCCAGAAATTTAGATTGATTCTGCAGATATGGCTCCAGATTAAAAGAAGATTTTAACATTTATGCTTCATTAGATAATTTAACATTTCAAAAACTCGAGGTGGAGCTTCTTCTTTTTCCTAATTAAGAGAAAATGATGTGGGACGCTTTAAGAACGGATTTACTTTTTTAAATCGATAAATTTAGGATAATGAAATGTAATATTTCCTTCTATAATTAAGTTTGTTTAGAATATTCAGTTTATGACATATGAGTTTATTTTTTTTATTATTTTTAACTTTTTAAATGAGTTCACAAATTTTATTTTTTTAATTGGAAGATACCATAGGGTCTATTTGTTTGTTTTTTTTTTTTTCAAGTTTACCTTGGCTTTTGTTATACTCTCAATATTTCTTTTTCCCTTACTTTATCTAGCAATAATTTTTAGAGAAAGGGTAGCAACAGTATTAATTTACTATGTTGTATAGGATTATGCAGCTCACCTCTTTCAATAAATAAAAACCTAAAGAGATCTTGTGTGACATCCAGATTTTCGGGTTCGGATTTCGATTAGATAAATTGGGCATTTCATCGACGTGACTACAATGTTTTTCTCTAAGTTGGCTACTTACGAGATAACTAGATTAGTTGGGTAAGCTATTAAGAACTTTAAGGCAGATAGACTTGAGTATTCGATCAGGAATCGATTTTTCAACTGTGCTTATCTTTAGAGGTCATTACGGCACAGTTGAAAATCGAATTAAGATCAGAGATAGGTCGGTTTGACTGAGATGAATGACCGATTGTGGGTGACTCCACTAAATTGGAAAACTCTCATCGACTGGCACTAATTTGATTTTACTATCGTCTTGGTACCCTGTATCCGTATTTGAATCCTCGAGATTTTCACGACAATCGAGAGTCGCCAATGTGTCGAGTGGGTTCATCGTGACTCGAAGAAAATTGACCACGGGTCATTAGTTCTAAAAAGTTCTGAAAACTACATAATAGCCTAGATCACATAGAAAACGCGCTCGAGTGAAATTAACCATCAATCGAGTCCGATTTCGTAAATGAAGATTTTTGGTGTCACAAACTATTTTAGAACGTCGACTAATCTCGAAGATTTTTCAGAGATTCCGAGATTTTACGGAAAATCGTTTGGACGTTGCGAAAAATTTACGGGAATTCGGATGGACTCAATGAAGGAGATTTGACTTCCCTGCCCTCAACGTCGGGACTGCAGAAAATTGTAGCTTTTTCCTGGGCAAGAAATGGACCTGACTTAGAAATTGGTGAAGAAATTTAAGATTGATAGAGTGAATTCGGAGCTGGATTTTGAGGCAGAAAAATGGGCTTCAAAATTTGATTTATTGAGGATTTTAATTCAAGAAAGAAATAGGGGACAAGAAGTTAATGCAATGGCTAAAGGTTGAAGATATTGGGTCCCTCCTTGGCTTCTTTAGCAAGACTTCGTCCATCTTCTTTGCGGGAGACACTTCTTCATCCGAAGCCAGCTGGGTTGCCTTTCTTTCGTCTCCTTCGAAGCCCCTAACTCCATCGATTTCTTCTCCAGCAACGAAGACCGCCTGCTGCAGCTCTCTTCGTCCATCACTTTACTTGTTCGGTCAACTTCAACAACCCACGAAGCCTTGTTTGACCGCCCACGCACGGATCCACGAGCTGTCGTCTGCTCCACCACCCATCTTCTACGCCACACGTCCGCACAGCCCACGACCCACCGAGTGAAGCCCTTTTTCTGTTGACCCTGCAGTTGCTAGATCGTCCACGTTTCGTCCTCCCACTGTTAGCGAGGGTTTCCCATCTCGGCTTTGGTTTGTTGACGACTCCGCATGTCCCAGCGAAGTCTTCAGCCGCGTGTCTTTGGCCCAGCTCGCTGCTACCGATTTAACCGAGGAAGCCTGCGTCTTCATCCGCGAGAGATTCCACCGAGTTTTGTCGGCTCAGTCAGACCTGCAACGCCAGCGAAGCCGAAGATGCTAGCTCCTTCGTTGGTGCTTCGGTTTGCAGCAGCTCAGCCCAACATGTTGCAACGGCCCAAGAGTGTCGGACTTCGTTTCCCCGAGACCAACCGCAGCCCAGTTCAGCTTCAGCTTCAATCTTAGCAGCCCATCCTTAGGCCTTCTAGTGCAGCCCACACAATTTTCGTGGCCCAATAGCTGGGCCTATTTTCAGTCCATCAAGTTCAGCCCAAGTGGAATTCAGGTTATCTCAGCCCAAGTGAGCCCAGCAGCCCACTTCGCAAGCCCAGTTCAGTTTTGTTTCAGTCACTTAAAGCCCAAGAAGTTTCAGCAATTCAGCCCGCGAAGCAGCCCCAACCTGTAGCCAAGTCCAAGGCCAATAATTTTCTATGGACTTGCGAGGCTTGTAGACCCAGCCCAAGTATCCGCTGACACCGCCGAAAATTTGGATTTTGGCCACCATCGCAATGGTTCGGTCTTCGCTTTGCCATGTGAGTTTTACTCATTAATGCATTCTTAGTTTGTTAATTATACTTAAATGTTGATTAGATTTAATTAAGTACAATTAGGTAGTTAGATTAGAGTAGATTAGTGATTATTAGATAATTGTGATGCATGTTAGTCAATTGGATTGTGCAATTAGCTAGTAGGCACATAATACTATTTATTGAATGCTACTTGGGATTTTTCCAACCCTTATCGGGTGTTAATTAGGCAATTTGGGCATAAGTGGAATTTTTAGGAATTAAATATTTATTTTAGAAATTAATTATTTAATTATTTATTTTTCGGAAATTCAACTAGGATGGCCAGTAATCGGGGTTTTATGTTGATGATTGTGGTGCAGTCCGTTTATTTAATTGAGTTTTATATTATGATAAATTGAATTTATTGTATTTATTTATTTATTTTCCAAAATTATTTATTTAATTATTTATTTCTTGGAAATTCAATTTGGAATAGCCAAGTGACCGGAATTTTGTCTTTAATTGTCATGGCACAATTCATTTATTTAATTGAGCTTTATTTTGTCTTGAATTGAATTACTTGTGAAAGTGATAATTATTCTTTAATTGAATAATCTTTGGTTATTAATTGAAAAATAACTGGGCGTCGGTTGATAGCGCCAAAAATATTTTGGTGGATTATATAAAATGGTGGGATTTATGGAAAGGAAATTATTGTATTTTGGCTAAGGCCGGTCGTGTCCCCACACATAGCTATTTTATCGAGAATGATAAAAGATAGAATGGATTGAATGATCATATAGTATACTCTATCATTCTACGGGCTCTAATATGTTAACTTAACGAGAGCAGTATACTGGTGTACTATATCAGCCTACAGGCGATATGTCAACTTAGGACGAGCAGTACACTTTATCAGTTTAAAGTGAGCACCAATGGTATACTATATCAGCCTGCGAGTGATATGTCAACTTAGCGAGAGCAGTATACCGATATACTAGATCAGCCTATGGGCGATATGTCAGCTTAGCGAGAGTAGTATACCTTAACCCTATCAGTTTAGTGCGAGCTATACTATCTATTTATCAGTTTAAAGTGAGCAGTCCTGGACTATGGTTAGACTTATAGATAGTATTGAATGTGTCGACCAAACATGAGTCGTGCTGACATGTAATCGACTAAGTCGATTGTTTATTAGTTCATTTTGATGATGTGAATTGATTGATCGAATGGAAATGACCGTGAGTGGTCTTGTTGACGTGTAATCGATTAGGTCAATTTGATCGATGCTTCAATCAGTGATGTGATTGCTTGGATGCCTATTTGATCTATGCTAATATGCAGGTGGAATCTAAGGCCAAGGTAAGTCCTCTGACTCATGTTGTGCATAGGCAGCCCTAAGGTGTATTAGTTCACTAATCGGGTCTTAGAGGGTAAAACTTGCTGAGACGTGGCCTCAATAGTTATTGAATAACCATTTCATGACCCTGATGAGGAGCCTAAGGAGGAGGAATCTGAATAGGAGAACCCTAATGTGAAACCAGATGAGAATGAAGATTTTGGAGAAGAAGATGACTATGAGGAGGATCATGAGTATGACCCGAATGAGGACTGAGATCACATCATATTTAGTCAAACCTTGATTATATGTGAATAAGGGTTAGATCAGACCTTTGAGAATAATATTGCATTATATACTATGAGGTGCTTGTATAAAAGTGTAATTGTGAATTTCAGTATGAAAAATATGGCCCTACTTTTTTATTGCATTACTTTATTGTCTGGGGATTTATAACTGCTTCTACATGTGCATATTAAAATGAAAAGGGTCGGCGATACGTCCTAGGATATCGCTTTCAAAATCGACCAAAGGTAAGGGATGTGCGCATGCTTGAGGATCGAGGCGTGACATCTTGTGTGCTTTTTGTGCATGTACGCTTCAAGCATTCATGTTTGCGAATTGCAACTCAATGCTTTTTGTTTCCATTGCATTGAAGTTGAAATAGGAGAAAAAGCTATTTCAAGTCTCAACTCCAAGCAAGACTAAAGGCCACTCGGGATCAGGGAACAAATAGATTAATCCATTACAAGCACCTAATAAGAAACATTTAGTTCTTGCAAACCTCAAGACTAGAGACATAGATTATATTGCATCGGCAAGAAGTATACTTAAAAAGAGTAAATAATACTTGCAAACTATTTCTGATTCTTCAATTCTTGGGGGTAGCCGACGTGTCTCCCCGTGGCATCGATTCCGCTTATGAATCGGTTGTGCTTAGACCACAAGCCCAAGGGACCACCAGCCCAACGCCCAGCAAGCTCATATAAAATCCAGTTATGAAAGATCCTGCGAACTCATCAGGTTTCGGGTATTCAATTATAAGGCTAAAAAGGTAGGCAGCATCGACAGATAACGTCAACAAATAAACCATGATAGTGTGGGAAAATAGGGGAATAGCAATGATCCATATTGTGATTATGGAGGTCATAAAACCCGTACTGTTGAGGGTCGTGAATTGGTATAAATTCGAGCCACTCAGGATACTCGTTTCCGGCTTTATCTGGTTTTTCAATAGCAGTGCCATTGGAATTGGCAACAATGACAGTGGAATTGGCTAGGGGATTTGAAGAGTTATCCTGCCAGTATCCCCAGGGGGAGTGAACGAAGCTTGGTAAGTGGCAGTCGCAATTAAGGTAGCCACTACAACATTTATGTCATGAGCGAATTCATCTCAGAGGCCGAACCAAAATGTGAACTTCTCATAGGACAGAGAGAGGTTGGGAATAAGAGCTCTAGCTGCACACGCTGCACGGCGAAACCTATTCGCAAGATCTTGATTGCCACTAGGATCCGCATGGAAGATCTCTAGAGTCGTCTCATGCTGGAAGTCCCTCGCGTTTACTTTGATATACCCAATTAACGGCTTGATGATTTGGAAGAAATGTAATGAGCACAAAATGAAGTATATACCCCTTCAATTTCAATCAATGCTTTGTCGCTGGCTTTACCATTGTGCACAAAGTGAGCTCATGACATATAAGTGTGTGTGATACTTATTGATGCAACAACCAATGTATCATGGGAACAAGTTTGCCAAACCTTATTTATGAAATGCAATAATTTTACCCCACGTATGTAATGAAGTTCCAAATGTTTTTAAAAAGTGTGATTTAGTCTTCTCACTTGAAATTACTTACATGATAGCTAAGAATTAAGAGTGATCAGTTCTCAGTTCGATCCCATCCAAGAATTGGGAACTAATAGAAGGGACCGCTTCCCAATTTTCGGAACCAAGTCTGGTTTGATTGCCTATCAATATAGTGGAACCGGTCATTTTAAGGACACTTTGCAAAAGTAAATAAGCATGTCTAGAACATCTCCATAATATTCTCATCTCACTATGAACACTTTGAACTAGTGTAAAACAAAATCTCGCGTTACTTAAATAGATTTCCCTCACAAATGAGAATCTTGCCTATATCACTTTGATCTAAACTAGATTCTAATAAATAAAATTACTCTAATTGAAAGCATAATTTGGTCAAACCTGCCCCAATGTGAGTTCAGCTAAAGAGGAGGCATGAGCATTGTGGGTGAATTCGGAAAGACCAAAAGAGGAGAGCAAGAGGAGGTGTGCGTGATGGATTTTAGATTATTAGGTTTACATTTTAGAAATAAATAAATAAATAATTGGCCCGAGTGGAGTTGATCAAACCCATTCAATCCGATTCCCCCTTTGGAACTAGAAATCGAACTGCCTAGACACTACTTGCACTTTTAGGAATTGCTTATATGAGTTATAACATAGGTGAATTCATAAAATTGCCAACTCATATGATTATAATAGTTTAGGATTTGATCAAGTCAATTGAAAGATTTATAACTCAATTGCATTCTGTACATAAGTTTTTTTTCTATGAAAAGAAAGACTAATTTAGACAGGTGTACTCATATCCTTTATGCATGAGAAACAACCGATTCGGGAGTAATTTTCCTATTCACAAAGTGATTATTTTACTGTTGTGTCAGATTGTCCCTGTTAGCTTCCATTTTACTAGCTTCTATACTGTATAATATATTCAAATGATGGACTAATCACAAAAAAAGCAAAGAGATTTTTTAGGAAAAACAAAATAGTAGAAAAATGATGAATTGAGTTACTATTGTGTAAGGTAAGAGTATGTTATGATGGAAAGAGTTGGAAGAAAAGTACTTATCCAAAACCATCAAAAACTAAGTTTTATAGGGGGTTCAGAGAGAAACAATCTTAATCATACTTTTCTCTCCACTAAATAAACAATAAGCAAGGTTCTCCTTATATCCCTCCTTTCTTTTCCTTCCTTTCTCCCTATATCCTCCAACCAAAGCATTGTTAAGGACAATTAAATTGAACTCGAATCAGAAGTATCACTAGCTTAAAATAGTTTCACCACTAGCAGTTTTTGAAATGAAACTATCGACTTGTTTTGATAAAACTGAAAAGTAAGCATGAACGTCCTTTTAAGCTCTAAAAATAGAAAATAAACAAAATTATTTGATAATAATTTAAAATGCATCACTAATTATGGTTATTTTCTTACGAAACATGGAATTGTGATTACTATTGATAGGTTTTAAGATCGATCCTTATTTGAAACTTATAATTGGGTGCTTGCGTCTTCCTTTGCCTCTTTGGGTTCGGATACCTTTTCGTCCTTATCGAGTTAGGATTTTTCCTTCCCTATTAACCGTAGATTAAATTGCCCTTCGATTCGTTTCACTGATGGTAAAGTCACCTCATGGAATGAGCTACGTCTGGCAGCTTTATGCAAAAGCCTGGGCCACTTGTGGTCAAAAAACGACATTGTCGAAGTGACTAGAGAAATCCCTCCTGAAAAAAAGGGCAGAATGTCATCGAACCTCTTCGGCATGCTATACACCAAACCTAATGACAATGTCCCAGTCTTCTTTCAAACTATGAAAAAAGCATGGACAACAGAAGCGGTAATATACACACAAAAGGAACCGAGGTTGTTTTCATTCCTATTCAACTCGGTAGTGGAGAAAGAAAGAGTTATGAAATTCGAACCATGGTCCTTTTCCAGAAATTTACTAGTCCTTAAACAATGCGAACCTGATATACCAGAGCACTGTTATGATTATTCCCGCTGCGCTTTTTGGGTGCGTATGGGAGGGATACCCCCGGGGTGGATGCTTGAAAGCGTGTTCAACGACCTGGCACAAGAAGTAGGCAAAGTTCTGGAGATTCAGGTGGACTCAAAGGGCAATGGAACACAGAAAAGTGGAAGAGCAAGAGTAGAAGTGGACTTATTAGCTCCACTAAAATCAAGGGCTATTCTGGATATCGGAAACAAGAAACTCTGGGTGGAATTTAAATACGAACGATTACCACAATACTGCTACTCGTGTGGAAGAATCGGTCACTTTGCTACAAACTGTAAAGAAATCCCGTATGAGCAATCCCCATGGGTTGCAAACAAAGTTGGCAAGTATGGAGCATGGCTGAAGGCAGAAGCGTGTGATCACAGCCCCTACTGGGAGGCTTTCTATGGTAGCTTAGAAGAAGGACTCATCGTAAAAGAACCGACACTAGAAGTTCCTCCCATATCCTATGAGATGGACCTGGTGGCCAACGGCGAAGGGAACAGCCAAGCAGCCCTAAAATGCAACAAGGCAAGGGTAGAAAGCTCTTAAATGCAACCAAATCCAGAAGAATCAGCAGATACAAACTTGAGCATCTCTGATCATACGCAATCCTCAAGTAAGGGGAAACGATCTTAGTAAACCCAGCTCCTTCTACCCTGGGTTACAGAAGATCATGAGCTAGAAAATATGAGAAAAAACAAGAGAATACTTAAAATCCCAGTGACAAAAAAACAGAAGAGAGTTAACCCTTATGAGAAAAGGTCCTCCTCAATTTAGCTTGTTGATGAGGAAAATTTATTAGATACCCCTATTCAAGAGCTAGAATGGGTCCTCGAACTGGCTTTGGTGGCTAGTCCTAATAAGCCACCTAGTTATACATGAATATCCTATACTGGAACTGTCAAGGTTTGGGCTCTCCCTTGACAATTCAGCACCTTCGAGCCCTAGTGGCTCATGAAAAGCCTAACCTGGTGTTCCTTATGGAAACCAAAAATAAAGAAAGCAAGGTTGACAAGGTAAGAAAGAGTCTGAATTTTAGCAACTCCAGTATCATCAATCCAATTGGCATCGCAGGGGGTCTCATTCTCATGTGGGATGATCAAGTTCATGTGGAAATTCTAGCCAACTATGAGGAACTAATTGATATTAAGTGCAAAATTCACAGCAAAGGTGATATGATGAGAATCTCCTTTTTACATGCACCTATTTCTTTCCAGGAGAGATTAAATATATGGCAAATGCTTAGATCAATTAATTCATCTAACAACCTCCCTTGGCTTTGTATGGGAGATTTTAATGAAGTTCTATACCTTTGGGAAAAAGCAGGCAAGCGTGAAGCAGATAGACATAGAATGGTGGCTTTTCGGGACATCCTAGACTCATGCTCTCTAATGGATTTGGACAGTAAAGGATGCAAATTCACATGGACCAATAATCGAGAAGGAGCTAACCTGGTTAAGAAGAGGCTAGATAGAGCATTGTGTAACTGGCCATGGAGAATACAATTCCCGAGCGCAGAGGTATATGCCCTACTAGTGATCGGGTCAGACCACATTCTCTTACTCCTTACCTTGGAACCACCTACAATGAAAAGAAAGAAAGCATTTAGATTCGAAGCATACTGGCTTGAAAAAACAGAATGCACAGAGGTTATCCAAGAGGCATGGGGGAAAATCAGCAACCACCAAGTCGATATTGTTGGAAAAGTAAAGCAAGTTACAACCGACCTAATTAAATGGAGCAAATGAACATTCCAGCGAACATCGCGACAAATTGAAACACTCAAAAAAAGACTAACAAACTTGACTAAATAGAAGGAAGAGCCCTCAGTCAGAGAAGAATACAGAAATGTGGTCAGAACAATAGAAGATCTCTGGCAACAAGAGGAAATGTACTGGTGCCTACGATCACGAATCACATGGATGAGATGGGGAGATCAAAACACAAAGTTTTTCCATGCCACAACAATTCAACGAAGAACCAAAAAAAAAAAAAAAATCTCCATGCTCCGATTAGATGACACTACATGGAGTCGCGAGCCTACAACCATAAAGCATCATATAAGGGCCTTTTATCAAACATTATACACTACAGTTGGGGAGAGGAATTATGAGCCAATTCTTGATCAATGCACACAATTGGTCACAGTGGAAATGAATGAGAGGCTAATCAAGCCTATCTCAGAAGAAGAAGTCAAAGAGGCAGTCTTCCAAATGGGAGCAACTAAAGCCTCGGGACCAGATGGACTTAACAGCTTATTTTATCAAAGCCAATGGCCACGTGACGACGTATTTAAAATGGTGGACTCCTTCTTCAGCCAAGGTACTCTCGATCCTGAGTTAAATAAGACCCATATTACTCTCATCCCCAAAATAGCAAACCCTGAAAGTATAACTCAGTATAAGCCCATCAGTCTTTGCAATTTTAGTTATAAACTTATTGCCAAAGTTCTGGCCAATAGATTAAAACCCCTTCTCCCAAACATAATTTCCCAAGAACAAAGTGCATTTGAAAGTGGTCGCCAAATCCAAGATAACATTTTCATCATTCAAGAGGTCATTCATCAGCTAAGGGTAAGGAAAATGCAAAAACATTTCCAGGCAGTCCTTAAACTTGACATGCAAAAAGCCTTTGATAGGGTGAAGTGGGATTTCATTTGTGATTATTTGCTAAAATTGGGCTTTAGTATAAAATGGGTGGGTCTCATTAGACAATGCATCACATCAGTTTCTTATAGTGTGCAAGTAAATGGAGATCTATGCACTCCTTTTAAGCCATCCCGAGGTATTCATCAAGGGGATCCACTATCCCCATATCTCTTCATTCTCATGGCCAATTCCTTATCAACCCTATGAATAAAGCCATTGAAGACCATACCATCAACGGCATCCAACTAAACTCTACCCACCCCACATTGTCCCACCTACTATTCGCTGATGATGCTATTTTCTTCCTTAAAGGCACAATTACTGAAACACAAAACCTAGCCAATATCCTTCACCAATACTGTTTTGCCTCGGGTCAAGCCATCAACCTCAACAAGTCAGGGCTTTTCTTTGGAAAGGGCTGTCCTCAACTCTTGAAATCAAACCTAGCATCTGAATTAAGAGTCCCTATCATGGAAAAAACAGGTTCCTATCTTGGAATACCTTCAGATTGGGGCCAGACCAAAAAACAGATGTTCTCTTGGATTCTAGCTCGAGTAGAAAAGAAATTGGAGGGCTGGAAGGAAAAATTAATCTCAAAGGCGGGAAAAGAGATACTTATCAAGACAATGGTCCAAGCTTTACCACAATATGCCATGTCTCTCTTTAAAATCCCAATCTCTATTTGTCGAGCTATAGAGCAACACACATCAAATTTCTGGTGGAAACAAAACTCAGCCAAGAAAGGAGTCCACTAGAAGAATTGGGAGTTTTTGAAAACAAGAAAGGATGGTGGAGGCCTAGGCTTCAGAGATCTTATGGCATTCAACAAAGCTTTTCTAGGGAAACAAGCATGAAGGCTATCTCAAGCACCAGATGCCTTATGGAGCAGAACATTGAAGGATTTATACTTTCCCAGAGGTACTTTTTGGAGTGCGCAAAAAGGTTATTGCCCGTCTTGGGAATGGCAAAGCCTCTTAATGGCTAGAGAGGTGATCGAACCAGCTATTAAATGGGAGGTAGGAGATGGCGAGACTATCCGAATAAGAGAAGACCGCTGGCTAACCTTGGGAAAGATTGGGGGCCCATCAAATCGAAACGATCCACAAAGAGTGGCTAAATTGCTAGACCAAACAAACAAAGAATGGGATGAGTAGAAAGTGAATAAGCTATTTGGTCAAGAGGTGGCCAGAGAAATCTTAGCGACCCCTCTAAGTTTCATTTCAAACCTAGATAAGCTAATTTGGATGGCAAACAGAATAGGCTTCTACACAGTCAAAAGTAGCTACAATCGGCTCAGACAAAAAACAGAGCTTGCAACCACAACTCAACCTTCTACTTCCTATCAGACTCCCAAATCATTATGGCATGAAATCTGGAAGCTCCCAATTTGCCCCAAAGTCAGGTTTTTATTTTGGAGCATATGTAATAACGCCCTACCCACCAAAGAAAACCTATTCAGCTGAAAGATGATACTTGACCCAAGATGCACGATCTGTCAGCAACACCCAGAAACAGTGGAGCATCTCTTCGCCTTATGTAGCTGGACAAAGGACATCTGGTCAGACCCAAGACTAAAAATCGGCACCTCCCCTACAAAGATCACCTGTATAGACAAATGGATCCGAGACATTCTTACCTCGGTGGCTAAACCTCAGACCAAATATCTTGTTGCCGGCACCATTTGGCAGATCTGGAAGGAACGAAATGCTTTTATCTTCCATGGCCGTCCACCGAACCCTAGGCAGGCACTTGAAGATGCAACCTCCATGATGCTCCTGTTTAAGAGCCCGAAACCACTCATAAACCACCTAACTCTAACGAACAGCAAAACCCACCAATCACTCACCTGTAAAATCCACGTTGATAGCGCCTGGTGTTGCTCCACGAAGGAGGGCTCAGTGGCGGGGATCTACCGAAACAACAACGGTCTTCTCACCAATGGATTTGCGAAGTCGATTTGTGCAATCTCAGCTCTTGCAGCCGAAACCCTAGCTATCAGGGAGGCGTTACTTTGCTTGAACACTCAAAACAGAACTCAACACGCACGAACGGGTGAGAACTTTGGAAGTGAACAACAGTTCCAAATCAGTTCAGATTGCCTTGAAGCCGAGCACAGCATTCTAGGCCAGATTGAAAGCCTATGGGAGGCCCGCTCCATCGTGGAAGACTACAGGTTACTCCTTAAACGCATCCCTTCCGTCAATTTGGCCCACGAGCCTAGAGAAAACTACCGAGCAGCTGACTGGGTCGCAAAGGCACACAAAGCCGCAGATCTCCCTCCCGACTGGATTACCCATCCCCTGCACTCTCTTATGTTAATCTTATGTTCTGATGTTGAGACTCTATTTTCGGACGTTATATAAGAAATGCCAGTTATATTTTTGACCAAAAAAAAAAAAAAAGTCACTTCATGCAATTCGGTCAGTTCATTTCTTCTTTGTTTTATGCTAGACAATAATCCTGGCGCTTACTTTTTTCAAAGTTAATATTGTCTAATGTGGTAGAAAAATAGATATATATATATATAACCGTATTTGTACTCCCTTGTACACAAGTCAATTTATTTTGCCAATTATGCCATACACATTCTACTGTACAAATTCTACGATCCCGTCTGATTTATTTATACCAATCCATATTCTTTGAAGGCAAAATTTATTTTTGGGCTGATGAACTTATTCACTCTTTCCAACCACGTGAAATCCTTTTTGTTATATTTTTAGGGGATGGCGGACATTTCACAAGAAAGTAAACCGTGTGTAGATCAATATAATGATTGTCACGGAACTCGATCAGGAGTTAAAAGGACAAGCTCGACAAATTGTCAACTTTTATTGCATGTGAAATCAATATTTAACTATTTTTGTTCTTGATAAATATTACAATATTAAGATGGGTTTTTTCACATGGTTTATCGGCAAAAACTTGAGGCTGAAATTTCATAGAGAGAGAGTTGAAGTCGCAAAATATCTATGAGATTTTATGAAATCATGCTAGTTTTTTAAAAGCTTAAATTATTACATAAATGCGTTATATAATATTTAAATATTCTAAAACTCCATGATATGAAGGCATGTTTTAATAGTTAAATACTTTAACACTCCTTCGCACACGTAAGCTGGATTTTGGCCTTAGCCTATGCTCAAATACTATATAAGATTTTATAGAATCATTGCTAATTTTCTAAAAATTTAAATTATTAGTCGATCAACTCGCCTAAGCCATTCAAGTAAAACCTTGAATGCTCTGAGGTTGTGGTTCTTGACAGCAATGTGAATCGTAGTCCCACATCGGCTTGTCAAATCTTTGATGGAAGAGCAAGTACATAGGAACTCAGCTAGGAGCTCTAGGTCACTATCTCCTTCTCTTTCAGCAACATAGTGCAAAGGGGTGATCCCACATCGTCCTCAGACTCAGATCAACTTGGGATCGAGTGTCACCAATGCCCTCACAGTGCAATAACGGCCATGTTGTACAGCCAAGTGCATGGGACTATAACCCTCTAGATTCAACTGCCTAGTGAACGGCGGCTTTAAGATGGCCATCTCCATGGCCACTTGTGTTTGCCCAGCAGCTGCAACAATATGTAGGGGAGTATCTAGGAAAGGGTCCTTAGATGCATGATCCAAGTGTTTTTGCTCGTTCACAAGAACCTATGGAGCTCACCAACATCGTCATTTTCTATTGCTTGCTGAAGCCAAGGGTCCATTGTTTGAGGAGGGACACGTAGGGGGAGAGGTGTTTTGCTCGTTGATGACGGCTGAAAGTAAGAGTAGCGAGCTTGCAAAGTCATAAAATGGTGCCGCAGTCAACCAAAATATAATTTGGTGAGTCATTCTTTATGATTTATCCCATTGGAACTACTCAATTATTTGGGTGGTCTTTCTTCCCGTCTAGTTGAAGTTGTGAGGAGTAGCAGCTGAGGCTGTCTTGGTGCATCACAGCTGCAACCACACTAGTACGCAATGTCGTGGCAATTACCTAAACTGTGTGGAGTATAAAATTCCGCTGATTTCTTTTACTAACGGCAAACTCGACATCTGACTGGGTTTCTTAAAAAGAAAAAAAAAATTAAGTCCTCAAGCGGCCAAACCAAAATTTTAAGTCTTCAACTGACCAACTGCCCAAACCTAAAGTCCTCTTTTTTACACTTATCCCTATTACCGCCAAGAAGATCACGCCCATATCCAAAAACCAGTGACTCGAAGGTGGGTTCTTCATCACTTGTTCCTCTTGTTGGAGAAATCTTTCCAGAATATTTTGAAGCTGACAAAATATTTCTATCAGTCTAGTATGGATATTTGAAGACCGACAATTTAAAGTCTCAAGACTCAAGACTCAAGACTCAAGACTCAAGACTTGAGACTCAAGACTCAAGACTCAAGACTCAAGACTTAAGTCTATTCTCACTGACAGTCTTTCTAATCCAGTGACGAAGGAAATCCAAAGCCGAAGTATATGGTTGAGGATTCGATCCTATCCTTTGGAAAAGATTCTTTGGTTGGATAAATATTTCGGATTCTTTGATTCTTATCTAAAGATCGATTGAAGATCCGATGGTCGACGAAATATTCTTGGAATGTTCTATTCTTGGAAACCAAGATCCTGATTGTATGGGCGAACAGGATTGATGGGCTATCATCAGATTCCTTAAATAGCTCGGATGATCTTCTTGATTGATTCCGTCCAATGGGTAGATTGGAGGAATTCCTTTGGTAAGTGCCAACGGCTATGATGGCATAAAGGAGTATAAAAGGAAGATGTTCTAGTTGTTTTAAAAGTGTGATCGATAGAAAAATTCCAGAGTCTGAAGAACCTTGATTATTAGTCGATACAGTTCGAGCGAAATTGTAAGAGAGTGTTTATACTCGGTGACACCTTGAGCGAGTGTGGTAGATCATCTACACCTAGAAATCAAGGAAGATCAACACTGTAACATCTCTTTGTTCATAGTGGAATCCAGCCAATTGGCTGTCAGTGCAGAAAAGTGGACGTAGGCTTGAATCAAGCCGAACCACTATAAACCGCGTGTTCAATTCTCTCTTTCCTTTACTCAGTCTTACGATTGATTTTTCATTATTGCAAATCCTTAAACTGTCTAAGTGTTGTGCAATCTTCAAGAAATTTTTTTTATATACCTATTCACCCCCCTCTAGGTACTCGTACTAGCTATATCAATTGGTATCAGAGCTCATGTTCTTACTTTATTTGAAGTGTTTTACTTCAGAGTAAAAGATCCATGGCTAGTATGCTAGCACCAGGGCTGGTGGAAGGGCAAAGCAATACCAGACCACCCTACTTTGATGGAAAGGATTACAACATCTGGAAAAACAAGATGAAAGCTTTTCTACGGTCAAAGGATCCTCTAGAATGGGATGTGGTGGAAAAAGGAATCACTCCTACTGCTGCATCGCATATCGAAAGAGGGAAAGAAACCGTTGAACCGGCGGAATGTCTCAAGAAGAGATAAACAAGAGACAAGCGCTCGATGCTAAAGCAATTTATTCTTTATATTGTGCTTTGTCACCAACTGAATATAACAGAATATCTTCTTGTGTTACAGCAAAAGAAGTATGGGACAGATTACATATCACTTATGAAGGGACAGACCGAGTGAAGGAGACCAGAATTAACATTCTCCTTGGTCAATATGAAGCCTTCAAAATGAAACCAGGAGAATCTATAACTGACATGTTTAGCCGTTTTACAGATATTGTCAATGGTCTTGAGAATCAAGGACAGAAAATTTCTGGTCCTATGAAGGTGAACAAGCTACTGCGTGGACTCTCCAAGGATTGGAATCATATAAAGACTTCAATAAGAGAGACGCAAAGAATCATGCCATTATCTGTAGACGAGCTGATTGGAACTCTTCAGTCTTACGAAGTGGAACGAATTAATGAAGACGAAGATCCAAGAGGTAAGAAATCCATTGCATTAAAATCTAACGATGATTCGATGATACAGATTCTGAAGAAGATCCGGACGATGAGGAGCTTGCTCTTATGATTAGAAGGTTCGAAAGCTAAATAGAAAAGGAAGAAGGTTCAACTCAAAGAAACAAAGTTTTCAGAAACAGCAAACCAAGTTTGTTGATAATGAGGAACCAAACAAAGATGTAGTTTGCTTCGAGTGTAAGAAAAGGGACACATCGGACCCAACCGTCATCTTCGAAGAAGAAAAGAGGAAAGTCCGAGAAGTCTCGAAAAGCTCTTAAAGCCGAAACGGAGCGATACGAGTGTGAAGAAAGTGATGAGGAATATGCCAACCCGTGTCGATGGCGCAATCGACTCGAGACTGGATCGACTCAAACGGTGAATTTGAGGTAAGTGATTATAAAATCCCCTGTCAAAGTCTCTAAATACATTGATGAACTATGTTTTAGTCTTAAGACTTCTCTAAAAAAGATTTCCGAACTTAAGAAGGAAAACTCAGTTTTAAAACAAAAGGAAAACATTTTAGAAGAAAAAGTGAAAAGTTTAAACTTGAATGTTTCTACTCTTAAAGAGAATGAAGATAAACTTTCAAAAGAAAATGCTTTCTTAAACACCGACTTATCAAATATTTCAAAGAAATTTTCAATAGGATCTGAAAAACTCGAAAAAGTTCTTTTCGGTCCAAAGACCTTACTTCAATAAGTCTGGTCTAGGTATGACAGCTGAAACAATCCCTTTGATTGATTTTCCAAAAGTAAAAGAAAGAATTAAGAAAAGACCATCAAAAGAGGCTTACAAAAATCATTTCAAGAAAGTCTTTGTAAAGTCTGTAGGTCGAAATGCTCTAAGGTGTTCAAAGTGTAACAGTCAAGATCATTTTGAAAAAGAGTGTCCTATGGTTTGGAAGCCTATTAAGAAAGTATGGCCCAATAATGCTTATCCTACTAACACCAAAGGACCCAAGAAAATTTGGGTACCAAAGAAAGCTTGAGACTCTCTTTTGAATGGGTCTCTGTCAAAAAGAAGGTAAAGTGGTATCTTGACAGCGGATGCTCAAGACACATGACAGGAGACTCAAATTGTTTCATAAAGCTTATTCAAGTAAATGGTGGAAAAGTTTCATTTGGAGGAAACAGTAAAGGAAGCATTGTGGGATTCGGAACTGTGAAAATTGGAAATCTCACAATAAGCAATGTCTCTCTAGTGGAAGGACTCAATTACAATCTTCTCAGCATTAGCCAATTGTGTGATACCGGTTTCAAGATCTCCTTTCAAGAAGGCATATGTTCTGGAATTAGCAAAGACTCAACTCAATCTTTCATGGGTCAAAGGCATGGAAATATCTACCTCCTTGATGTAAAACCAAATGAAGCACAATGCCTAATCTCAATTCAAGATGAAGCAGTCTTATGGCACAGAAAGCTTGGCCATGTCAACATAAAGCAATTAGCCAAAATCTCATCAAAGAAGCTTGTTCGAGGTCTACCTAAATTGCCATACCAAAAGTCTGACTTATGCACTCCATGCATTCTGGGAAAGCAGTTTGAAGAAAGATCAGATGAAGGCATCTTCCTTGGATATTCTACATCAAGCAAAGCCTACAGAGTCTATAACAAGAAAAGCCAGTCTGTGGAAGAATCAATGAATGTCAAATTCCAAGACTCAGCGCAAGATGAATCCAGCCAGACTCAGTACGAAGAGTCTAAACCCGCTCTAGACCTTCCAATGTCTACAAGTCAAGAAGCATCTCAGACTCTGGAAGTCCATCATCAAGATGCTCATGAAGATTCAAATAAAGAAAGAGATCATCAACCAGGTAAATCAACCCGAGAATCGGAAGCATAAATCCAGTCATCCCAAAGATCTCATTATTGGCGAAATCAATGAAGGAATCTGCACCAGATCAAAAAGGCGTGAAGAATCTAGTGCTGTGGCTCTCATTTCTAAAATTGAACCAAAAAGCATAGAAGAAGCTTTATCGGATGAAAGTTGGATCGAAGCTATGCAAGAAGAACTCAGACAGTTCAACATCAATGATGTCTGGGAATTGACATCTAAACCAAAAGGTAAAACTATTATTGGAGCCAAATGGGTATTCAGGAACAAGATGAATGAAGAAGGAAAAGTCGTACGAAACAAAGCAAGACTCGTGGCCAAAGGATATACGCAAGAAGAAGGAATAGACTATGACGAGACTTACGCACCAGTTGCAAGGTTAGAAGCTATTCGACTATTACTTGCGTTTGCTTGTTATAAAAATTTCAGGTTATTTCAAATGGACGTCAAAAGTGCATTCCTAAATGGATTTATCCATGAGGAAGTTTATGTGGAACAACCACCTGGGTTTGAAGACCCAAAGAAGCCAGACTCAGTCTTCAGACTGAAAAAGGCCTTGTATGGTTTAAAGCAAGCACCTTGAGCCTGGTACGACAGACTAAGTAAGTTCTTATTACAGAATGGTTTTTTCAAAGGTAAAGTAGATACTACTCTGTTTATCAAAAAGGAAAACAAAAGCTTTTTACTTGTTCAAATATATGTAGACGATATTATTTTTGGATCACCTAATAAAAGTCCATGCAAGAAATTTTCTAAGTCTATGCAGGATGAGTTTGAAATGAGTATGATGGGAGAATTAACATTCTTTCTTGGACTCCAAGTGAAGCAAATGAAGGAAGGAACTTTTATTCATCAAGAAAAATATGCAAATAATCTTGTCAAAAGGTTTGGATTGGAGAAGTGCAAAAAGACCGACATACCAATGTCATGTTCTCAGAAGATAGACAAGGATGAAGAAGGGAAGAAAGTAGATCAAAAGCTGTACAGGAGCATGATCGATGCAGATCTGGCCGGTTGCAGAGTCGATAGAAAGAGCACTTCTGGAACTTGTCAACTGCTTGGAAACAGGACAGTGTCTTGGTTTTCAAGGAAGCAAAGCACTGTAGCTCTCTCAACGACAGAAGCAGAGTATGTAGCTCTTGGAAGCTACTGTTCGCAAATTCTATGGATAAAACAACAGCTACAAGACTTTGGGATTGAAGACTCATGCACAGAAATCAGATGTGACAACACCAGTGCGATCAATCTCACCAAAAATCCAATCCTTCATTCAAGAGCAAAGCATATTGAGATTCGACATCACTTCATTAGAGATCATATTCAAAATGGAGAAATCTCGATTCAATTCGTTGATTCAAAGAGTCAACTAGCGGATATATTCACAAAGCCCTTGGAGAAAAATCAATTCGACTTTATCCGTTCAAGACTCAACATTTTGAAGCTTGAAGAAGTTAAAGTCTAGAGACTCACCAACTCTAAGACTCTAAACCCTCAGACTCAGACCTTCATGGCTATAGACTGTAAGTTGCTATTTTATCTAAAAGGTACGAATTCTCGCTTAGTTATCTAAACTTGAAAAGGTACGATCTTTTGTTCGGTTATTCTATAATCCGTGTGAAATTCGAAAACTTGTCTTTTAAAAAAAGGATTAATTTTGGCAGTTATTGATTTTGAAAAGAAGTGTTCGTACACTTTCCTTGTACCGATTGAACTTCCCTTTTCAAAACTAAGTTATATATATACAGTTTTTCTTCGCCCAATCTTCAAAACCCTAAAAGGAACTCTCCTCCCGATCCTATTTCTATTTCTTGTTCATCTTCGAGAAAGTGGTCATCTTTTCTAGGGAAAGCAAGTGAAGGAATCTTCCAATCGACAAAGAAGGATGTCTTCTTCAAGGAAATCATCAAGAATCGCAAGCAGGGGACCACAAAGAATGGAGAAGGGACCGACTCACTTCGATCTTACTGAGGAAGAAGACTTATCAAGTCAGCGACAAAGTCCGATTCGCTCTCCTCCACGTCATTCAACACCTCCCGCCCCACAAGGTGCGAGTCAACATCCGGAAGAAGAGATAATCGAGGATGTCGACCCAAAGTAAGAGTCCAAAGACCCTCCTTTATCTATAAGCTTTATCGTGCGTTGAAAAGCACCGGTACTCCTTTAAAATATATAGATGATTTCCTTAAGGACAAAAATTATGGGAATGAGTATCTTTTTCTGCGGAAAATGGAGGATTTGGGAGTTGCTCCGAAAGGAAGGGCAGAGGAGGCACTTGCGAACATTCCAAGTGACCCTCGTATGCCATGACAAAATCTGATTGAAGGGAACGATGATGACATAATGTTCCTTGAATTCCAACCGAGAATGGGAGTGGCAGCAAAGGTGAAAGGAAATCGGATGGATTTGTTCAAATCCATGGATCAGGAAAATGTGTATTTCAGGCTGTTGAAAAGAGGGGTGATAAACCCTAGAAGTGTTGATTTTGACTTCCTAGACGCCATCAACATGAACTTAAGAGAGAAGTTGAATTTGCTTCAACTTGAGACTTTTTGCTCTGATTCTACGGACGGGTATGCTCAACTGACCGCTTATTTTTATTCAAATCTTAGCTTTTTGGATGCGAATAGAATTTTATTCAGTGTACGAGACCAAGTCTACGTGGTAGATGTGAATATGTTGGCGGACATAGTTGGAGTTGAACAAGGACGTTATCTACCAATCAAAGTCTCACCTGCTCGTACTACTCTGGAACTTGTCAAAGATAGGGATATAGAGAAGAAAATTACCTATTCCAGGATGAATGCCATCAACATTGTGCTTTATAAGATTGTGATCAACTGTCTCAGACCGAAGTCTACGTCAAAGACATCTGTGTCTCTTTCTGAAGCAAAGTTGATGTACGCGATCAACTCAGGACGGAAGTTTTCTCTCCCGCACACTATTCTCTTCCATATGTACAGAGCAATGTCGAAAGACAAAGGACAATTGCCTTATCCTGGTCTGGTGACCAAGATCTTCAGACACATGAATATTGA
This sequence comes from Eucalyptus caleyi, assembly GCA_014182885.2. NCBI lineage: Eukaryota > Viridiplantae > Streptophyta > Magnoliopsida > Myrtales > Myrtaceae > Eucalyptus > Eucalyptus caleyi. The sequence goes on along the minus strand of CM024469.2, from coordinate 17,485,084 downwards.
ACCGCCACAAACATTTTGTGTTCGACAGTGTGATAAGATGGTGGTAGGTTTGAAGATGTTAACGAAGATGCATCTGCAAGAACTTTCCAAGGCAATGGAGAAATTCAAAGTGAAATCTCCAGTTCAGTCTGCCTCAAAGAGAAAAGGAAAGGAGGCCATTGGTGCCCCATCGAAAAAGAAGAAAAGAACTCTCATCCTGGAGGATGAAGATGAAGATGAAGAGGATGAAGATCCCACTATCCAAGCACTAACAAGAACCAGACGTTCTGTGTCTCAACCGACAGAACTTCAGAAGAACAGAGAAGAAGAAGAGCAGAGAGAGAAGGAGAAAGAAGCTGAAGAAGAAGGAGAAGGAGAGAAAGAAAAGTCTGCTGATAAATCTGGAGAGAAGGGAAATCAAGAGCATGATCATCACTCTTCCCCTTTCGATGTCCTAGAGACAGGGGGAGTTGGCGAGCAAGAGAGGTCTACACCTCATGCCGCCGACGGTGAAGATCTAAGACAATCTCCGTAAGACTCGAAGAAGTTCAGGTCTCTCAATTGCTCGAAGAAGGTCACGATACGTCGAACCAAATCTGCAAGACTTTACGAAGCGCCATCGTCCGCATACACACCATCCGAGAAAGCCAATGCTAGTACACGGACGGACGATTCTGCAGATTTTCGTCGTATCATGGATATTCTTCCTGGAAATGCGTGGCCGATATATGCTCTAGATCGTGAAATCCAAGCCATGAAGAATGCTGGACAAGCATCTTCAGTCTCTCCGGAGGATAAATTCAAAGACCTCGCTCCGCAACTTCAAGCCAATGCCAAAGGAGAGGAGGTAGCTCAACCGAGGGAAGACCTCGAAGAAGCTCGAAGGAGTAGTCCAGTCTATGGGGATTTCCGGATCGTGCGCATTCCCAAGCGCAGACATGACTCCTTTCTCACCCTTTTTAATGATGACAAAAGGGGGAGAACCAATTTGAACCAACATCTTTTAAAACTTTGACTTTTGTGGTTATGTTTATTTTTGAGTATGACTTGAGAACTTGAACTTGGGTGTGAATTTAAATTTGACCTGAATTGGCTGTGGATTTTGATACTTGACTGGTTGCATTTTTATTAAGTGTTGTTATATGGTATTACTCATGAAAGACTAACCAATTTTCTGTGGATGCAGAGTCTGGTTGCTTTATTAATCTTTTTGAGTTAGCCATATTGCTTGAGAAATGTTTTTTGCAGGTCAAAGTTGTTCAAATCTACAAGAAAGTTTTGTCACCATCAAAAAGGGGAAGATTGTTGGAGAAATCTTTCCAGAATATTTTGAAGCTGACAAAACATTTCTATCAGTCTAGTCTGGATATTTGAAGACCGACAGTTTAAAGTCTCAAGACTCAAGACTCAAGACTCAAGACTTAAGTCTATTCTCACTGACAGTCTTTCTAATCCAAAGGACGAAGGAAATCCAAAGCCGAAGTATATGGTTGAGGATTCGATCCTATCCTCTGGAAAAGATTCTTTGGTTGGATAAATATTTCGGATTCTTTGATTCTTATCTAAAGATCGATTGAAGATCCGATGGTCGACGAAATATTCTTGGAATGTTCTATTCTTGGAAACCAAGATCCCGATTGTATGGGCGAACAGATTGATGGGCTATCATCGATTCCTTAAATAGCTCGGATGATCTTCTTGATTGATTCCGTCCAACGGGTAGATTGGAGGAATTCCTTTGGTAAGTGCCAACGGCTATGATGGCATAAAGGAGTATAAAAGGAAGACGTTCTAGTTGTTTTAAAAGTGTGATCGATAGAAAAATTCCAGAGTCTGAAGAACCTTGATTATTAGTCGATACAGTTCGAGCGAAATTGTAAGAGAGTGTTTATACTTGGTGACACCTTGAGCGAGTGTGGTAGATCATCTACACCTAGAAATCAAGGAAGATCAACACTGTAACATCTCTTTGTTCATAGTGGAATCCAGCCAATTGGCTGTCAATGCAGAAGAGTGGACGTAGGCTTGAATCAAGCCGAACCACTATAAACCGCGTGTTCAATTCTCTCTTTCCTTTACTCAGTCTTACGATTGATTTTTCATTATTGCAAATCCTTAAACTGTCTAAGTGTTGTGCAATCTTCAAGAAATTTTTTTTTATATACCTATTCACCCCCCTCTAGGTACTCGTACTAGCTATATCACCTCTTTAATATAATTGGCAATTGAGTTTTTATAATCATAAATCAAACGGCTGCTATAATAGCTTTCTTGCTGTTAATTTTAAGGCTTTTGACCCAGAAGTTGTTGGAATGCTCTCGTGAATTATATTTAAACATTGCAATTCCGTATTGCAAAATTAAATAACATAACTACTAGCTAATTTTGGGGAGGGTTTAAATATCTCATGTTAAAATCTCATATCTCATGAGTATCAAAACTTAACCTTTAGTCATAAAAGACATATGATAAGTGTCATGACCTACCCCTCGGAAAAGGGAATAGGTTTAGGGATACTACCTAAAAAACAAGCCTACGACCCATGATCAGCTACGGGCTATCCTAAGTCCATACTTTGCGTAGCATTAGGATGTTTATAAAAGTTTTGTAATAAAGAGTCATCATTAGCCTATTGAGGTTGGCTAAGAACCAAGTGAGATATGAGAGTGTACTTCACTTTCTACACAACCGGAGACTCTAGAGTCGGAAACTTGATCACATTAATTAACTAATTAATGCCCTTTCGGTATCTAATCTTGTTCATTTAAAAAAAAAAAGATTTTTGTCAAGTAATTTGGATTAATTTTAGACCAATCCACTAATATGTGAAGTGATCATGTGAGTGTGCAATTATTAAAATAACAATCAACAACTATGGAAATAGTTAAATAAATTGCATGGGAGAGCAAAGATTTAACACTAAGGAAAAAATAAATGTTAATCCTAACTAGACTAAAAGAAAGCCAAAATCAATATATAAATATTGCGCAATCAAGGACATTTGTCTCTAAGGACAATTGAAACACTAAGGTAGAGTCCTAAAGGCTTGGTCAACCTTGAACACAATCATGTATTGACAGGTTTCTATAGCTCGAAATTCTAATTTTTTAAACTTTTCAAAGAGTTTTAATTTTCTTTGGAACTTTTGGTTTTTAAATTATCTTATGCATTTTCGACCTTTCCAACATTTTAGAATTTTTTATATTTTCTTTTATTTTTTGATATTTTTCGAATATTAATTTTCTGGAAATTTCTGATTTTTTTTTAAAATATTTTTCCGTACATTCTATTTTTGCAATGACCTTCTCAAATTTTTAATTTTTCATTGATTTTCGAATTTTCTAGATTTTTTTATTATTTGCTAAAGTTTTAAAACTTTTTTTTTTATCATTTTCTAAATCTTGAATTTTTAATATTTTTCGAATTTATTTATTTATATATTATTATTATTACACTCGGGGCAAGGGTTCAGATTGGGCTTACCCCATCCGATCATTGACCCACTCAAACCGGATTCGACCCAGTCGGCTTAAAATATGAAAGAAGATTTTCAATTTTTTAGTTTTTTTAAATGATTTTTCTATTTCTTCTTTCTTTTTCTCTTTTGTCTTCTTCTCTGTTTTGTCTTTTTCTCCTGTACCATCTTCTTCTTCACGCCTTCTTCACCGACCGTCTTCCTCCATCTGTCTGCAATTTATTTTCAGAAACTAAAACTCTTGACACCAACACTTCTCTGGCCGTCGACTAATATTCTACACCGGGCGTCGACAACGAACGTCCAGCTATAACACCTGATCTAGCCCACTGACCTGGCTCGCGACCTGCTGCTTCGCAGCAGACCAGTCGCGATAGAGGTGGCGCGACAGCAGCGTGCCGCCCTTCTTAGTCCAGCCGAGGCACGACGGCGCCGCCTCGACCAAGCCGAGCATAATGCTCCGCCCTCGTCCTACCGGCGGCGACTCGATGGCCACGAGAGCCGCGGCCTGTGTCTCGGAACAAAAGTGTCAGAAGACCAAGAAAAGGAATCGAGAAACAGTAGAAGGAACGCGAGGGAAGAAATTTTTGTATTGATTGTATATTTCTGTTGTGTACAAAGGCTGTATTTAATTACAAAGAAAGAGATTAATAAAGGAAAAGAAATATTCTTCTATCTTTCTAATCCTAAAATAAATAAGAATCTTTGTCTATCAAAGATTTATATACGATTTGAATCATATCTTCCAACACTCCCCCTCAAGCTTGTGGCTTGTAGATGTCCAAGATACCAAGCTTGCTCAGAAGATATGCATGTTGTCTTTGACAAAGAGGTTTAGTAAATATGTCCGCTGGTTGCTCTGAAGTCCTGATTTCTTTTGTCTCGATTATTCCTTCTTGAATTTTCTCTCGAGTAAAGTGGCAATTGACTTCTATGTGTTTTGTCCTCTCATGCAACACAGGATTTGCTGCAAGCTTTAAAGCTGAATCATTGTCACAAAAAAGTGTAGTTGGTCCTTCAATTTTAGCTCCAAGATCCTGAAGTAAACCCCTTAGCCAAACTATTTCACAAACAGTCTTGGCCATGGATCGATATTCAGCTTCAGCTGAAGATAGAGATACAGTAGACTGCTTCTTTGTCTTCCATGAAAGCAATGATTCCCCAAACTTGATGCAATAACCGGTGATGGATCTCCTGCTCATAGGACATGTGGCATAATCTGAATCATAGTAGGCCATCATTTTCATGTTGCATTTTCGAGAAAGGAGTATCCCTAATCCTGGACATGTCTTCAAGTATTTCACAATCTTCAATGCTGCATTCATGTGAGATTGTTTCGGACTATGCATAAATTGGCTGAGAGTCTGAACTACATAGCAGATGTCTGGCCTGGTCATAGTCAAATATATAAGTTTCCCTACCAGTCTCTGATATCCCGACGGATCTCTCAATAATGGATCATCAGAAGAATAGGAATTGCCAGAATCATAGTCAACAGATGTCAGCCTAGCATTCTGCTCAATAGGGATAATGGCTGGCCTACAACCTGATAATCCCGTTTCTGATATGATTTCCATTATGAATTTTCTCTGACTGAGAGAAATTCCCTTATCTGAACGGGCTATCTCAATTCCAAGAAAATACTTAGGTGGCCCTAGATCTTTGATGTGGAAAGTGGAATGCAGATGCTCTTTAAGTTTCTTCACAGCAGAATCATCATTTCCCATGATAAGAATGTCATCCACATAAATCATCAAATAGATAGATGACATACCTTTTGTCCAGGTGAATAGGGCATAGTCATGTTTGGACTGTTTGAATCCAGCAGCCGTAAGTGCGTTGGTGAACTTGGCATACCATTGTCGAGAGGCTTGCTTCAGTCCATAAAGAGATTTACGGAGACGACATACCTTGGTCTCCCCCTGTCTCCGTAATCCTGGTGGAAGATCCATATAGATTTCTTTATCCAGATCACCATGTAAGAAGGCATTATGTACATCCATTTGATGTAATGGCCAGTCACGAAAAGCAGCAACTGATAGGAAGGATCGAACTGTTACATCCTTTGCAACAGGCGAAAAGGTTTCATGGTAGTCAAAACCTTCTCGCTGAGTAAATCCTTTGGCTACCAACCTAGCCTTATATCTTTCCACAGAACCATCTGCCTTGTACTTGATCTTGTAAACCCACTTACATCCAATGGGTTTTCGATTATCAGGCATTGTCACAACATCCCAAGTATGATTCTCCGTCAAGGCATTTAATTCGGCCTCCATGGCTTTTTGCCAACGAGGATCGTCTTTAGCCTCAATATAACTAGAAGGTTCTCGTTCTTCAGAAATTCGACTCATGCAACATAAATGTTCTGCTGATAGCTTATCAAATGAGACGTAGGACGAGATAGGATAGCGAGTACCTGACGATCTGGAAGAACCACATATGTAATCCTTTGTCCAAACTGGTGGACGAGCCGCTCGACTGGAACGTCGTGGAATTTCTTGTTGCACTGAATAAGGCTCTTCTTCAGCAGGTGTTGATCCTGAATCTTCAGTGTGTTGAGTTGATTCTTCTACATGAGGCTCTTCAGTGGAGTGACTCGTAGATGTCTCAATAGGCAGTGTAGGTGATTCACCAGTTGGCCCTTGAAGAGGAGTAGCGAGAAATGTACTTTCCGGAATAGTATCTTCTTCCAATAAGAATTTTGAATTTCCTGGCTTCTCATCTTCAGTGGAAGAAATAAGAGTTTGGAAAGGAAAAATACCTTCATGAAAAATAACATCTCTGCTTACGAAAAATTTTCCTGTGGATGGTGCATAAATCCGAAACCCCTTCTGCAAGGTGGGATATCCCATAAATATACACTCACTAGCTCGTGGTGCCATCTTATCCTTGTGCCCCATTGTAGTGGCATAACAGAGACACCCAAAAGTTCTAAGATGACTCAGATTTGGTTTCTTTCCATATAACATCTCAAATGGCGTCTTTCCTTTCAGAATACGTGAGGGCATGCGATTAATCAAATATGCTGATGTAACTACACAGTCTCCCCAAAATTTCTCAGGAATAGATGCTTGAAACTTGAGGGCACGTGCTACTTCTAAAAGGTGACAATGTTTCCTCTCAACAACACCATTTTACTGTGGTGTATGAGTGCAAGAGCTCTCATGCAAGATTCCATTTAGTGAAAATAAAGAAACACACTCACTATTAAAGAACTCCCTTCCATTGTCAGTTCTAACCCGACGGACTGCTTTTCCAAATTGAGTCTTAGACAAGATAAGGAATGTTCGTAGGTGAGTAAGTACTTGATTCTTGGATTGCATGAGGAATATCCACGTCGCACGAGAAAAATCATCACAATTGTGAGGAAATATCTTGACCCAACATGATTCTCAGTATGATAGGGTCCCCAAACATCAGCATGAATCAACGAAAAAATACTATCTGTTCGGGAATTGCTTTTTGGAAAGGGAGCACGTGTTTGCTTTGCCAATGGATAGATAGGACACTGAGGACAAGGAAATAAGGCACTATGTCCCAATCTTTTATGGTGAAGGAAATTCTTGTCATTGATAACATAGTTACACAATGAGTTATTGAATTCAACAGACGAAAAATTAAAATTGCTAGGAAAATCCATCCAAAAATAGAGCCCTTGATAAGCTTTACCCAAGCCCATCAGTTTGCCAGTCGAAAGGGCCTGAAAGAAACAATTATCTGGAGTGAATAGGACACGACATGAATTTTCTTTAGAAGCTTGATTAACTGATATGAGGTTGAATTGGAATTCAGGCACATAAAGCACATTTCGAAGTGTAATGAGGGGACTAAGATTCACGGTGCCAGTCATGACAACTTGTGTGGAATTTCCATTTGGAAGTTGTACTAATATGGGAAAGGATAATTTTTGGATTTTAGCAAAGAAACCCTTATCACAGACTATGTGATCACTAGCACCTAAATCTATAATCCATGCATTCTTCGAAATTGAATTCATCAAGCAATAAGATGTACCTGTGAAACTCCCAGCCTTATCAGATGCATCCAACCCTTTCAAAGCCCTCATAAGTTCCTGATACTGCTCATGGGTAACTGATTTTTCTGTTGGTTGACTCAGTGCCTGAAAAACCTGTGAAGATTTTCCTCGTTCTTTTTCTCCAGGTTTCCCATGTAGTTTCCAACAGTTTTCAATTGTATGATGCAGTCTTTTACAATAATCACAATACAATTTACCTCTTCCTTTTTGGCTATTGGATTTTGAAAGGAATCTGTTGTTGGGCTAGAAAATTTGGGCCGAAGTGGGCCCATACAGTGCTTATGGTCCAGTGGGCTGGATTCCTCGCGGCCCATGTTCGCGCGCTTGAAACTTTCCTCGCGGTCCGTCCACTTCGTGTGGCCCATATGCGCCAGCGAGGACATCTTGTGGGCTGTCCGAGAAGAGCCCAGTCGTTGGCAAAGAAGGACCGTCCGATCGTCCGCCAAGATCTGAGCCGTCCATTTGCTCATTTAAATATGAGCTAGGGTTTCGGCCTCCAGACGAAATCGCCCCCTTTCCTCCTCCGAACCTAGGGTTTCTCTGTGGGGGGCGATAATGCCTCTGGCGGCCAGAGCCATCGCCTCGCTTCCTCTTCCAGAAGTCGCCGTCCTCTGCTGGCTCTCTTCCTGGACGGCGAGCTGGTAGATCCGGCCAAGATTCGGCATGGGATCCATTGTTAGGATCTGAGAACGAAACGAGAGGTACGTTTCGTTTAAGATTAGGAGAAACCTAATCGCTTTTTCTCTCTCACGCATGATCTTGTACTGCTGGAGAATCAGTTCGGGCCATTCAAATTTTTCTTCGGTTGATTCCATTTCGTTCCAGAGTGCCGATAGCTTATTGTAAACTGTCACGACGCTCATATTCCCTTGCTTCAGTTCTGAAATTTGCTGTGTTATGGAAAAGATCCTAACCTGATCTAGCTTTCCATACATTTCTTTAATATTATGCCACATCTCTTTCGTGTCTTCTGTTGGGGGAAGCCCCGCTGCTACTTCGGGTGAGATACAATTCCCAATCCAGGTTCTAACGAGTTGATTACATTTTCTCCAAAAACGAGCCATTCGCTCGTCGGTTGGGACCGGAATCGTTCCATCCAGAAAGCCTTCCTTATCCTTTGTTACCAGGGCACGCCAGAGTTCCCGAGACCAAGTCGAATAATTCTCTGGACCCGTCAATTGCTGACTGATCAGTTTCAGTTCTGGTCCGTCGGCGTTCGTCGTGTTCAGAGGGTCGCCGGGCTCCAGCCGTCCTCCGGCAGCAAGGATCTGGTAAGGAAAAAAACCAGGTGAAAAAGATGGGTAGGTATTCGCCTCTACATTTGCTTTGTCTTCTTGACCCGCATTAAAGAAATTTTGATGGTGGGGATTCGCTCCCCCTGAATTGCTAGATCCGCCTGTCTGCTCCGGGCCGAAGGTAGAGCTTGCCCCACTTATGGTTGGTGCGCCTCCGTCGGTCCGCAAGTTGCTTTGATTCCCCGGCTGTGATGTATATGGGTTTATCCCATGGATCCATGGATATGGCATCCACTGGTAAGGATGGCCCGAATAGGGCTACCCCAGGTTGAACTGAGCCGGAAAATTCTGCCATTGCATGTGTGGAGGCTGGATCTGGCCTTGGCTGAGCTGTTGCCCCGCCACAGTCGTCACAACGGTTGAATCTGGATTGTGCGTACTCTGTGGCGTTGCATCCCTCGCTGGGTGGTCGTTTGGTTCAAAGGTGAGAGCTTCCGATGTATTCATTATCAGAGAAAAATTCTTCAAGAGAGATTGATTCCTTTTGGCAATTGTTTTGCAGGATACAGTTCCTCAAGGCAATTAGGAAAGATAGATGCGGAAGCTATACCAAAATCACAGGAAGCTCTGATACCATGTCAGAAGACCAAGAAAAGGAATCGAGAAACAGAAGAAGGAACGCGAGGGAAGAAATTGTTGTATTGATTGTATATTTCTGTTGTGTACAAAGGCTGTATTTAATTACAAAGAAAGAGATTAATAAAGGAAAAGAAATATTCTTCTATCTTTCTAATCCTAAAATAAATAAGATTCTTTGTCTATCAAAGATTTATATACGATTTGAATCATATCTTCCAACAAAGAGATATATGCGGCCTCCGTGGGTCGCCACAAGAGCGGCCGCGCGTCGAGGGGCGTCGGTTACGTCTGGGAAGCTAAAAAAATCACAGGAAAACCTCGACTAGGTAGGACGGTGCCTAGATGACTCGATTCCGGTTCGAAACAACGAAACAAGACTGGATCTCGTTCAGACATTTTACCGAACAGGTGGAGTGCTCTATCAAAAACGAAAGATTCCCGGCCCCAACGGGATCGGGATCTGCGTCAGGACTCTCGACAGCCAAACCAGAACGCGCACGAGGACCTAACAAGAGACGGACGGTGGCCGGAGCTCGCGTGAGCCTAATGGCCGCGAGCTCCAGCCCGGTATGCCCGAAAATATGGCAAAAAGAGGGTTGGAGCTTCCCGGTTTGGCTCAAGGACACCGGCTAGAGGCTCCTCGTTCTCGGTCCTCTAGACTCTCTCCGCTCTCCCAGAAAAATTTCCCCGCCCTTTAACGCCGCCTCCTCTCCTTTTCAGCTCTTACCCCCCTTGTTTTTTCCAACGACGACAGCTGCCTTTCGCAGACCCGCACCGCATGACATTCTCGGTCGAGCGTCGCACTCAGCCTCGCATCCGTCCTTCTGTCATTTTCTTCCTGTCTGTCGCAAAGCCAGCAGCCAACGGCAGGGAAGGAGAAGAGAAGAGGAGAGGGGCGGGCCGGCTAACGTAGGGGAAAAGAAAAGGGAAATGAAGGAGGTATTGAGCTAAGGCTGGCCCTAGCCTCGCCCGGATGCTTTCTCTTCTTTTAAAAAATAAATAATAAAAAAATTTATTATTCATTTTTTTTTAATACTAGTAATGCTAATACTCCTAATGTCTATATGCGAAGCAATTTAATGAAAACACGATACATGTTAATGAAAAGTAGTTAGTTTACTCTTTACTTCTTTTTTAGAGATTAGCTCCTAATTTTCTATGCGATTAAGTTCTAAGCAAAAGAAGAAAAATTTAGGTGTTAACATTAAGGAAATGATAGTGAAAGAATTAATTGCATAAAAACCTCACTTAGTGAACTCTTTCAACAAGATGGCGGCTCGGGTGCAATGAACAAGATGCCAGTGCACCAACTTTACCGGCTCAAAATGATGAGGCAAGTACATGAGATAATTGTCATGCATACCATAAAGAGCCACTATTGCGTTCAGGGAGCAGCATACTTCGGTAGCAGAGGAAACTGCAACTTCAAGCTCTATATTAACTGAGCTGTTATAAATCAACATAAACTATTCAAGTAACATAAAAAGTTTTGTACACTTACAAGTTTTAGATACATTCCTTTCTCTATTTGAAGATGAGATTGTGTCCAAGAATGTCAAGAAGTTTCACCATCTGCTTTTTGATTTACGCAGACGTAAATCTATTCCCCCTCCATATGATTCAAACTAAAGTCAGCAGGATTGAGTTGTTGTCCTAACATTTATGTTGAGTAGGGGTTTCAGAACCTATACCTTATAGAGAAGACAATTGATGTTGTTGATTCGTAAAATTAGATCCATCGGCATATTTGAAGTCACCATACTGCAAACGTTCGTGAAAAATAAACATTTCAATCACCAGTAGTATCTCCATTTTTTGCACCGTATGTGCCTTGTAGCTTCTTCTGAGTAAAACGTGTCTGGCCTTTTAATATGAAGCGAAACAGAGAGAGCACGTGGAGCTCGCAGCTTTATGCATGGAACTGTGTGTGGTATAATTTGTTCAATAGCCTATTCGATTTGAAATATTTGTCTGCTGCCTTCGTGTTAAAAAATCATCGCATGAACACACAGCAAGACCAAGATCTAGAGAGCCCTTAGAAAGGAAGGGAAATGCAGAGAGCATGTGGAGCTCGCAGCTCTATGCATGGAGCTGTAGGTGGATATGTATTCGAAATATTTGTCTGCCCCTGTGTAAATCAGTTGTCGCAACATCAATTGCCAAGGACGTTGATAGGAGAACGGCGCGGTTATTCAGAGGGAATAACGGTGCCTTGTGGACCATTAACTCCCATTCAATGGGAATGGGCAACCGGTGGAACAAATTTGGGAAACAAATCTTGATAGAAAATTCTGAAATATCAACCATTATTTTTTCATAAAGAAAATGAAAATTCCTGCTTGGCCCGTTACATACTTTGTAAAACTATTTAAATATAAAACTCAATTCTATTGCAAAGTACTTGTGAAATCAATTCACCAATTCTACATACAATAAAAATCAAATTAGCAACCCACACATGTATTTTAACATAATATGACGAGACTTTAGAGAATTATCAAATAAGTGAAAATTTTGAAGTTGGCTAGTATGGAGAAAAAGTGTGGCAATACAAAAAGGGAAAAGCATCTAGGCAAAAAAATCTAATCAAACAAATTCAATATACTTAAATTTTTAAATAAAATTCATCTTTAGTTACTCATGAGATGATCATAATTTTGATTTTTGAGTTAACTAGGGTTGCCATGGCTTGAGCGGAATTTATTTAAGTTTTAAATTATGCAAATTAGGTATTTATCTTTTTATTTTGACAATTGTGTTCATCGATGAATATTTTCATTCACTACTGCGAGTGTGAAAAATATTTAATTGTAGAGGTGTTGTTAATAGAAAATTCAACATTTTTTTATGTCTTATGATAAAGATGTTTAGACATTCTGTAAATCGTTTATATATTTGCTACATAACAAGTTCATAGACTTCAACCACCACCCATGATGACGCAGCTGGCTTTGGGCTCTCTCCCCCTCACGAATGGGAGGAGTTCGAATCCTAGAGGTGTCGCATTCGTGTGACTCACCCGCGGCTGGGTCTGTGGTGGTGGCTCAGTCCGTCCCAGGTTTATGCCATTGGCTGCCGGTTGTACGGTGGTTCCCGGGTCACAAAAAAGAAAAAGTGCATAGACTTCAAGGGGAAAAAACGAATAGAAGAACTTTTAGAAAAAAAAATTACTGTCGAAAGAGAAGATTCATAGCACCAAAAAGAAAAGTAAAAGGAAGATGTAAACAACCTAAGAGTGGAAACCGCACAAAAGAGTTTCCAGGTTTCCTTGAAGAAATTTGAGGCCTGAAAAGTGCCGTAACTGTCATGGTAAATTTCCTATCATTATTTCATCATTTCTCAATTGTTAATTGACCATAAACCGAAAAGGAAAGGGCGATGAGAGCATGTTAATGTTAGAATCTTTAAAAATTAAATACCCCTTCATTTGACAATTTTAAGTTTTTAGAACATTTAATGGTGGTCCCAGTAAATCTTTCATGGATCAAATAGAAGGTCCTGAATTGAAATCTTTACAGATCCTTATTTGTCTCATTTTTTATATATTTATATACTTAATCATAGACAAAGATTCAGCCAACACATGAGAGGGACTAGTAGAAAATTATTAAGTATTAACCCCGCTTTTACCTAACAGATTAATCTTTTTACAGAACACATAGATCGTGTTGATTGTGAGATGGACTCTTTGGGCGGGACTTGGCTTGGTTCCTAATAAATATACCTAATTGTGTGAGCCCCAATGACTTCTCATGTAATCAAATTGGTTTAAAGGTGCATGCGCTGGGCTCCGGCGTCTTTAAAATCTGCTCAAGTCAACTGTTTCTCAAGATGACGTTGTCACAAGGCAAGTAATCCAGGCCTGCTCATGTCATCCATGCGTTCAGCAAAGACTAAATTGAGAGGACCATATAAATTCATAATTTAAAGACGGCTCTCTCTGCCTTGTCCTTTCGGTACCACATTTGCGGAAGGAAACGGCAACCGAGCGTTCGGCAAGTCTGCAAGCGGCACAACCTACCGTCTGACCTTCCACATGAGATAAAGAAAGAAAACTAAAGAGTCCACCCAAAAGGAAGCAATTCTTCTTTTATGTTCCCAAAACGAATATGAATTGCTATTTAATCGATCATTTGAGAGCCTTCAAAATTATAAGATAACGTCACATTTCATATTTATATTCTTGAGAAGATGCAATATATCAAATTAAATTTTAATAAAACAACTTATGTAGATTTACATTTTTTCCGGTCACTTGAATAGACAGAGGTCCCTAACAGGTTGTATGTTCAGTTTTGCAGGTCGTTGGTTGGAAAGCACAATAACAGTGGATAGTTGCTTTATCGACTACTAAAACAAAGTACCTGGTGTTAACCGAGGTAATCGAGGAAGTTATTTGACTAAGAGATTTGCTCTATAATTGGGGATTGTTGTAGGAGAAGATTGTTATATATTGCTATAGTAACGTCAAATAAGGAAATTTCCTATTTATGAAATACCAAAAATGTTAACCTAATCAAGTTAGAATCTTAATACTCACAATTTTAGGCAATTGAATATTGAAATTGAAAAATGTTTTAGAGAAATTACCTAAATTGAGACCCAAACTTCCGATGCCAATCGGCTGGCAAACGGAAAGTTGGGACTATGGACATCACAAGGGGACCTCTTGATCTTTGACGTTAGATTCCTCTGGTGGGGTTGAAGAACTAGGTCTCATGGAGGCTCCTCAAAATTTCAATGCATTCTAATTTAGAACGAACACACATTCATTGTTTTCTTGCGACCGCATGTTGGATTCTTTAACACCGATCAGTCTGATTTCTCCTTCGAAGGCATACTTTCAAATATTATTTCACTATATCCACCAGGCAAACTCAATAATAATTTTTATCTCATTCTCCACAAATTTTGAGCACGATCTAACGGTTAACAAATGCGCACTTGTTTATTTCGTAAAACTGCGCATAAGAATTTTCTTGAGAGGTAGAGAGAGAGCTCATGCATGTAATTTTTTTTTTTTTTTTTTTTTGGTGTTATATTGCATCCTTTTTCTTTTCTATTGTGTATTGCCAACCTCCCCATATTAAGGACAAGTTGATTTATATAGGATGAGATTAGGGTATTCTTGCGAGAACAAGTGACATCATTATCTCCTAATTAGAATCAAAGAGATATATGATTTATTCAAGATAGGAGACCAAGGTATTCCTCTTTCTTATTTTCCCATGATCAAAATTTTCAAATATATTTAGTTCAAAAGCAATGCAATCTAGTTTCATCCCCCCATATGTCCTTCACATGTAATTTTTGGCCACAAAAGGTATTCATTGAGCTTGTCCAAATTTTATACTCTTGTGGACTCAGCCCAAATAATTCAGTTGGGGATAAGCATCAATCCAAGGTCAACGTTGTACTGCCCTTGGACCGGCTAACTCCACCGATCCTAGTCCAATTCCCAAGAGAACTAGGTTGGTCCTTAGTCCTGAAATCCATGAACTAGTACTATGCGGGTTGGTTTTCGGTCTTGAGAGTTTAAGGTTAGTCCAACTCTAACCAATCCTGACTATATATATTTATATAATATTCTTATATCTATTCTAAAGAATAAACCTTTACTTAAACAACGTAACCCTAACTTAAACGGCGTTAAATGGCATTAAATGGCATTTTCCTCCTCTAGTGCTCTTGTTCTCCTTTCTTTTTCATCATCTTCTTTCTTATTTATCCTCTTCAATTTTTACTTGAAAGAAACAACTTTTCACTCATGAGCAACCTCGCCCTATTCGTCGCGTGACGCTTACACCACTCAGCACTAGCTACTCAATGTCCACACCACTTATCACTCAATGCTCAACGCTCGCGCTGTTCGCCTCTCTTTGCTAGCCTCTATCGTCATTGAGTAAATTAGAAGGAAACAAAGCCCTGATTAGAAACCTCTTCGCTTGTGAGCAACACTCGCCATTCACCACTCATCTCGTGGCTTGCTTCTATTCACTCACCTCACAGCTCGCCCTCATCTCATAACTCGTCCCTTTTGATGGATATGTAATTTGAAATAATAGATTAGTCTTCTCATGGAATACCAAAAAAAAAAGGTTATCAATTGGTCCCAGATTGACCCCAAAACCAAACTGAACCCATAGGATCCGTTTAGTCCTCGGCCCAGGCTCACCTAGGTCGGTCCTTGATCCCAAAAATTGGGGACAATAATGTGCGGGTTGACCCCCGGGTTAAGTCCTAGACCGGCCCAACCCAAACCATGATCACCCCTAAATTCAATTAAGCTCAAAGTTCCACTGCTAAGTCCGTTAGCTCCTATCCAATTAGATGCAATTTATGTGGGCTTATTATAGAAATAATCCTAATATACAAATGCTATTTAACAATTTTTTTTTTTTTTTTGTCATGGGCCAGGATCAAACCTAATTTGCTATGCAATAATGTAACCAAAGGGTTGCCAAAATTTAATTATTAATAATATATAGAGGGACGGACGAAGGTTTATTTAGTAGTCTCGAGTTTCACCTTTTTTTACATCTTGAAAGGTGGCTTCTAAAGACAAGCTGTTGAAAGTAAAATTGATGATGTGAAATCTATATATTATCTTTTTCATATTCAATCTTATAATTCTTGGTAATTCTATGTAGTATTTCAGTCAATTGCTTTCATTTTATTTTGGGCTTTTGATGTTGAATCTGTCATTGTAAACATTTTTCTGGCCTTTCGAGCTTAGTTGCATATGATTCGCCAACCCTTGTAATCAACGTATTTTCAATGATTATTAATTAATCCGTGGGAATGGTTTCGGAGACCTCAATTTGATACTTCCCGAAACACTGGGCAGAGTAACAGTCGCTGTTTAATTAGTATACTGCCACTAACTTTAGTACTATTCTCTCGATCTTTATAGCAATTGCAGCGAGTTCAATTGCAATCCAGAGTGACATTAAGAAACTGAAACTATTTGGCTAGTGGGAAAAAGACCGAAACATAAACTAGCAAAATGTAATGTTCACATGCAACCAATGTGAATTGCTCATGTTACTATCGTAATGTGAATCTGGGACGATTTTGAGCTTGACAAACTCAGGGGAGCATGTCTTTCATGACGATGGAGAGACGATTCAGACAAAAAGCCTCTCTCACGTTAATCTCAGTATAGATACTAATGAGATTCTAGCGGAGAAAATTGAAGCGATACAAAATGAAAGGAGTGACAACGAATTCGAGATTTCATTATAGCAGGAAATCTAAAGAATCGATTGATGGATCAATCATGAAGTTTGGTTTGGATCTTTTATTAAAGCAAGAAGTTTTTAGTGATTTTGTAGATATGATTCCGAATTCGAAGACGATTGTAGCAGGTAATCATTATTATATAACCCAACATTTTCAAAATCTCGAGGTCAAGCATTTTTTTAAGTAGGGAACGGTGTGGGGGCAACTCAAGTTCGAATTTACGTTTTCTATTTGATGAATTGAGGATTTTGAAATTTGATATTTCCTTCTTTAATTTAGTTTAGGATATTCACTTTGTATATAATTTTTGAATTTTACCGTTTTGTCATTTTGATTTTTTAAATGCATTAAGATACCTTATTTATTGGAACATACTAAAGAAACACAAAAGCTGGAGAGATTTTCCTCTGTGCGCTTTATGCGTGTACGCTTTAGGCATTCACGTCCTAAAGCTACAGCTAAGTGCTTTTCATTTCCACTGCGTCATTTGATGATGTTGAATTAGGAAAAACAGCTATTCGAAGTCCCCACTCAAAGAGAGATTAGAGGACTTCATGGATTAAGGAATTAATAGATGAGTCGATTACATGAAACTAATAAAAAGAGTGTAGTTCTTGCAAATCTCAAGACTAGAAACATAGATTATACGCATACCTGACAGCAATATTTAAAGTAAATAATACTTGCGAATTATTTCCGCTTCGGTCCCAGCGAGAGACCAACGCATCTCGTTGTGTAATCGAGTTGTCGGAGAACTCCGCGGTGCGATTCCCACAACATAACGGGGAAGATCAAAAGGGCGCCGAGCGCGGACATATAAAGTCCCCCTAGCAAAATTACTGCCAACGAATTGGATTTCGGGAATTCGACCATGAGGGAAACAAGGTAGGCAAGGCCGAGAATTACCAAAGCAACGCAAACCATCGTAATGTGGAGCCGTGGGCCACGAACTAGGGGAATAATGGTGGCCCAGATTGCGCCAATGGAGGCTAAGAAAGCCGTGGCGTTGAGGATCGTGAACAAATACAGATTGAGGCCGCTCAGGATAATGTTTCCGGCTTGATGTGGCTTTCCAAGTTCAATGCTGCTGGAATTGGCCTGCAGTTTTGAAGAGGAATCCTGCCAGTACCCTCCTGGAGGACTAAGAGCAGCTTGGTAAGTTGCAGTTGCGATTAAGGTGGACACTACAAGAATCATGTCGCGAACAGCATCATCATGGCGGTTCAAAATCCATGCGTATTTCTCAATTGTAGTTAAATCCATACTGAAAAACTTTGATAGAGAGATGTTCATAGGAGAACGGCTTGCTCGGCGAAGTAATATCTCAACATCTTGATTGCCCGTAGAATTCTCTTGATAGATAGCCAGAGCCGTCTCACCCTGGAAATTACGAGCATTGATGTTCATATACCTAATCAACGGCTTGATGACTTGCAAAAAATGCAAAGGGAACAAAATGAAGTATGTATCCCTTCAATTTCACTCACTGCTTTACCACAAGGCATAAAGTGATCTCATGCCATGTGACTTTGAATGATGCTAGTGATGCAATGATTGATGTACAAAGGGAACAGAGTTACTTGACCATGTTTATCAAGTGCCATCATTTATGTGAAAGCTATGAATTACTCATGTGAATTGTAGCATAGGCAAATTCTCACAAAAGTGACAACCTGAATGACTATAATTTAACATAAAATTTAGAATTTAATTACACCATCGTATATAGGAGTTTTTTTTATTCTATGAAGGGAAATACTACCTTAAAGATTTATATTTATACCCTTTATGTGAGAGATATAACTGATCAAGAAGTGATTTTCCATTGCAGGGTGATTATTTTATGTTTGCATCGGATTGTCCTTGCTAGCTTATATCTCATACAATATGTTCGGATGAAATGAAAGAGATTTTGCTAATCAATAAGGAAAAACAGAATAAGAGAAAAGAATGAATCAAATTTTTGGTGTGTTAGGTGGGAGTGACTCTGGTGGAAGGAGTCGGAAGGATATTGTTAATCCAAAGCATCCAACTTAGAGAGATGCAGAGCACCCGAACAACTGAGGGAAACGATCTTAATTATATCTCTTTCTCCCTAGTAACTAAGGGCACGCATAACAATCATTATGTTCCAGAAATAGTTTGAACATAAATAGATTTTTCTATTTCTATTTTTAGAAGAGTTTCTAAGCAAAAATAATAGTTTGATAACGACACAAAATTTCTTCCTTTCGAACGGCGGCGGCAACGACCGACAACCTTTAATATAAAAAATAAAAATAATTTAGTAACAAAAAAAATAAAGAATAAAATAAAATATCATTTTATTTTAAAATTAAAATATCCTTAAAAATAAATTTATTTGGAAAAACACTCAAGGCAAATAAAAATAAATTTATTAAATTTATTTTTAATAAAAATAATTTATTTTTATATATCATAAATAAATTATTTTAAATAAATTAAATAAATTTATTTTTAAAAACTAAAAAAATGATAAATAAAAATAATTTATTTATTTTTAATATATTTATTTTAATAAATTTATTTTTATTTATTTTTACTTTTAATAAAATGAGGAGAGGCGGAGGAGGAGGAGGAGGAGGGAGGAGGAGGCAAAGACGTAGAGGAGATGAGGGAGAACTCACTGAAATTAGGGGTTTAGTGAGAGAAATTATTTTTGATTTTCTTCTAGAAATCAGAAATAAAAATTTCTACTTCGATTTCTCTTCCAATCAATTTCGGAATGAAATCTATTCCAGGAAAAAGAAAAACGAGTAAATTTATCAAACAAGTTTCTATTACGTAAACAGGTTTGGAATAGAAAATTATTTCTAGAACATAAATTTTGGTTATCATGCCCCCCTAACCTTAGGATGCGCATGACAAAATTTCAGAAACAGAAATTGATTTCTCAATTTTAGCTTCTGATTTCTTCTTCAAATCTATTTTTAGAATAGAAATCTGTTTCAGAAATAGAGAAATCAAATTACGTTACCAAACAGATTTCTGTTCCAAACCTATTCCCAAAATCAAAGAAATAAATAAATCAAGAAACAGAAATTTTATCATGCACAGCCTAAACCGTAAACAAGGTGATCTCTATATCCCTCATTTCTTTTCCTTCCTTCCTTTCTCCCTATATCCTCCCACCCAATCATCGTTAAGGATAATTAAAAACAATTCCAAATTAGAAGCATCGCGAGCTTAAAATAGTTTCTCCACTAGCAGTTTTTGAAATGAAACTATGACGTTTGATAAAACTGAAGAATAAGCGCCGATCTCCCTAATTTAAGCACTGAAAATTGAAATAAAAATTATCCAACAATGACTAAAAATAAATCACTGAATATGATTCCTTTCTTACGAAACATGGAATTGCAATTACTATCGATAGGTTTTAAGATCGATCCTCATTTGAATCTTATAATTGTTTGCTTGTGGCTTTCTCTGCCTCTTTTCTTTGGGTTTGGATACCATTTCGTCTTTATCAAGCTTGGTTTTTTCTTTCCCTATTAACCATAGATTATATTGCCCTTTGATTCATTTCACGGTTAGTATAGTTACTACATGCAAAATCCGGTATGTTCGATCAATTCATTTCTTCTTTGTTTTATGCTAGACAATTATTCCAGCGCTCATTTTCTCAAAGTTAATATAAAATACTCTCTTAGAAAGAAATAGTATAGAAATTAATTTTTTTCCGACACCATTTGTGCTCCCTTACCTAAATGCGTCAACTTTTTCTTTTTTTTTCCAATTATCCTGTCCTCATTCTGATGGACAAATCGTACTTTTATATGATACCGATGTACGACAGTATCACATCATATATGAACTACTTTAATTGTATCACATACTTCTTAAGTTAAGGCTTAATTTGTTTTGTGAAAAATGAATAATTTGAAAAGTCTTTTCTAAAAATGATCATTTATATCGTTTATAAACATAAATTAATGAAAAATAATTTTATCGTACACGAATATGTTTTGATATAAATTATTGTTGATAATGAAAAAAATTCATTAACTAATTATTTCCAATGTCACGAGCAATTATTTTTAGGAAAAACTTTTTAACCATTCAATTTCCACCAAACAAACAAAGCTTGAGGGTGTGTTTATTTCGTAGAAAATTTCATGATAAAAGAAAATGGTTTCCATAGAAATCATTTTGAAGGAAAACAATTAGTTTTTGTTTATTTGACAATATGCTAAAAAGACATGAAACCCTACCTTAAGATGGAAGTAGAGAAAGTTATTTTAGCGTTGCTAAGGGACTTGTTACACTTGGAAAAGTAATTTTCACTATTTAAACTCGGAAATTCATTTCCGAATTTTAAATGTAGGTGTTTTCCTATCGTAAATGTTTGTCCATTAACTAACCATTTTCAATAAATTAAACATGTGAAAGTTTGAAAACTTAATTGATGAAAATATTTTTAGTGAACCAAACGTACCTTATAATTTGCCTGTTATTTTCGTTTTCTAAATAACAATTATGTACTCTTTTCGCTTTTATTATTCTTTATGAAAAATGGTGCAAACATTCACGCAGGTCATTAATTGCAAATTGTACGATATCTCCTTCTGATTATGTGAACCAATCCATATCGTTTAAAGACAAGTTTTGCGTTTGGACTGACAAATTCACTCACTCATTCAGTCTCCCTCACGTAACAAGCATATGAAAGTTGTGGCAATAAATAAAACAAACTTTTGTTTCCTTTGATTAAACCAAACTCTAACGTTATAAATAGAGAAAGAAGTCCAAGTAATATAAAAAAATTGGGAGACCAACCACGCGAAGTCTTTTCTTAAAATATTTTTGCGATGTGAGAAGTTCAACAAGAGAGAAAATCATCGGGCAAATTACTCAATGAGTGATAACGTTATTGTACAAATGTTAATTTTATCCTAAACGTTTCAATTTTGTCAATTTAATCCTAAACCTTAGCAAAAAATTTGAATTTAGTCATTTCATTCAATTTTTGCTGGAAATAACTAATATGATAGTTCAATCATTACTAGCTATCGCTAGTTGTCCTGCGTAATACACTGCCATGTCAGTGACTTCTAGTGAAAGGTGGCTACAATAATTATTTTAGCATTTCATGCAAAAATTTAAGAATATATTAGTAAAATTGGAAAATTTGAAATTGAATTAGTATCAACATAATAGATTTAGAATTGATTAACAATTTTTCTAATAGAATAGATCAGTATTAAGATCATGATAAGATTTGATAAGGAGTTAAAAGGATGATTGGCAAGCATGTAGGAACTCGGCCAAGAGCTCCAATTCCTCATCTCTTTCTTTCACGGTGATATGGTGCAAGGGGGTGAACCCATATCGTCCTCGGACTCGAATCAACTCGGGGTTAAGAGTCATCAGTGTCCTCACAGTATGATAATTCTTGTGTTGCAAAGCCAAGTGCATGGGGCTATGATCATTCAGATTCAGCTGCCAAGCGAATGATGGCCTCAGGATGGCTATCTCCATGGCCACAGCTGATTTTCTGGTAGCCGCGGCGATGTGTAGTGGAGTATTTGCGAAGGGGTTCTTAGATACAAGATCTAAGAGCTCTGGCTCCTCCATAATTAAGTCATATAGCTCATCAACATCATCACGTGCTATTGCTCGTTGAAGCCGAGACTCTCTAGCCTCTCTTTCTTCTTTTTCGGGCAGACCACTGGCCATCGTTTTTCCAGGGAAAGGAAGGAGTAGAACGGGAGCTTGGATGATGTGATCGATGGAAGTAGGCAACTTGCAAAATCATATATTATATAGGGCCATGATCAACGAATATTTAATTAGCTGAATTGACAAGTGTACAGGTGGGCCCAATGGCAAGTTGGGGGTGAGTGGGGCCCAAAATATCTATGATAGGTCAGATTCTCAGGAAACCATCAGACTTGTAATTTTACGCTCCTCTATTGCTTCCCACTTTTGCTCTTTTGCTTCTTGTTGTGTTTCGCAAGAATTGCATGATGCGATTTATCGAGAAGGAAAACCTCTAATGTGCCATGGCCCTCATGTTGAAGCCGAACTTTAAAGTACTGCATGGTATGCATTTTTTTCTAGAATCTGGATCAAACACACTCTGATGCCTCCGATGAATTTTTATCTGAAAATGTTTTGGATGGAATGTTATTTATATTGGTGATATGTATGGCAGCATGTTATATTGCGGTTTCGATTTGGTGCTCATAGTCAACCTATATATTGAGACATGACATGATGTGCATGTGTATGGACCGATTATGTTTTGGACTTAACCGCAGCTAAAGTATTTTCCGAGAATTAATTAGAGCGAAGTGATTTTCAGGACTTAACAATAGCGAATATGAGTTTCATGCCACATCACCTTGCAAAGTGTGACCGTAAAGTCTTCTTGACATGAGCATACGATGATTTTGACATATGCCAGCAATGTGATATTACATTGTTCATGATAGGGTGCATGTCTTAAGATTTGTTGGAATATATGCAATGCTTGTAAAATGAGTAAAGCGATGCATGCTCGTTTTAAAGTTGCATTATTCTTAACTTCATTCTATAGGAATCGTAACTTTGTGTTCCTTTTTTTTTTCCTTTTATCATGTAAACAAAGAACGAATAAAGCTCAAAGAAAAATAAATAGTGCCACTTCCTTCCCATCAACTCATTGAATCTTTCCAAGGTAATAGAAAATTAGTCACACCTTACTTGTTATTGCTCATCCCAAACTAAAAAAGATAATTTGCAGAATTTAATCATACATTTGAGGAGTTAATAGCATCGGACCTACTTCATCCTTTATTTGGACAAGTCCACTTATAAATCAACGAGATTTGGCTGGGCCGGCTCACTTGGGGGAAAAGAAAAGGGAAATGAAGGAGGTACCGGGCTAAGGCTGGCCCTAGCCCCGCTCGGATGCTTTCTCTTCTTTCTTTTTTTTTAAATTAAAATTTATTATTTTTAAAAATTGTTGTTATAATTTTTAATTTTAATTTTTTTTTAATACTAGTAATGCTAATACTTGTAATGTCTATATGCGATGCAATTCAATGAAAGCATGATACATTTTAATGAAAATTAGTTAGTTTACTCTTTACTTTAGGCTCTATATTAACTGAGCTAAAATAAATCAACATAAACTATTCAAGTAACATAAAAAGTTGTGTACACTAATGAGTTTTAGATGCATTCCTTTCTCTATTTGAAGATGAGATTGTGTCCAAGAATTTCATGAAGTTTCACCATCTGCTATGTGATTTACACGGACGTAAATCTATTTCCCCTCCATATGATTCAAACTAAAGTCAACAGGATTGAGTTGTTGTCCTAATATTTATGTTGAGTAGGGCTTTCAGAACCTGTACCTTATAGAGAAGACAATTGATGTTGTTGATTCGTAAAATTAGGTCCATTGGCATATTTGAAGTCACCATACTGCAAACGTTCGTGAAAAACAAACATTTCAATTGCCAGTAGAATTGATTTTCCCAAAAAAGAAGTATCTCCATTTTTTGCACCATCTGTGCCTTGTAGCTTCTTCTGTTATATGAAGCGAAACAGAGAGAGCAGGCGGAGCTCGCAGCTCTATGCATGGAACTGTGTGTGGTATGATGTGTTTAATAGCCTATTCGATTCGAAATATTCGTCTGCTGCCTTCATGCTGAGAGCATGTGGAGCTCACAGCTCTATGCATGGAGCTTTGGGTGGATATGTATTCGAATTATTCGTCTGCCTTTATGTAAATCAATCATCGTAACATCAATTGTTAATTGACCATAAACGGAAAAAGGAAAGGGCGATGAGAGCATGTTAATGTTAGAATCTTTAAAAATCAAACACCCCTTCATTTAACAATTTTAAGTTTTTACAACATCTAATAGTGCTCCCAATAAATCTTTCACATATCAAATAGAAGGTCTTGAATTCAAATATTTACATACATTTACTTGTCTCATTTATTATATACTTATATGCTTAATCATAGACAAAGATTCAGCCTACACGTGAGAGGGACTAGTAGAAAGTTGTTAAGTGTTAACCATGCCTTTACCTAACAAATTAATCTTTTTACATAACACATAGGTCATGTTGATTGTGAGCTAGACTCTTTTGGCGGGACTTGGCTCGGTTCCTAATAAATATACCTTATTATATGAGCCCAATGACTTCTCATAAAATCAAATGATATCAACTATGAAACGTACATGTGCTAGGCTCTGCTCATTAAAATCTGCTCAAATCAAAGTGTTTCTCGAGATGAAGTCGCCACAAGGCAAGTAATCCAAGCCTGGTCATGTCATCCATGAATTCAGCAAAGACTAAATTAATAGGACCATATAAATTCCTAATTTAAAGCTAACCATCTCTGCCTTGTCCTTTTGTTACGACATTTGTGGGAGTAAAATGGCGACCAAGCGTTCGAAAAGTCGAAGCAATTCTTCTTTTATGATCCCAAAACGAATATGAATTGCTATTTAATCAGTTTTTCCGTCTATGGCAGACAAATCGAGGGGCGAGAGAAGTGGGAACGAACTTGCTCGATTGATCTTAACGTGGATTGTGAACGTGAGCATTTAGAAACGGAACTCTGTTGAGGAAGATCTGTTGAGCTGCCTTGACTAATTTGGAAAGCACGCAGGCACTTTGGCGACTCCATGGCTTGCGAGTCCTCATCTTCGGACCGTGTTTTTTAATTTCCTTGGGAGGCCTCCGTCTCTCAGCTACAGGAGGTGATGCGACTGTCAAATCATATTATTATGTTATCCGGAACGAAGATGTAAACTAAGCATCTTACCAGGTGGAGCCTCCTTCGCGGAGCAGTAACTGTCGAAACCATGTGTCTTACACTTGCAGTGTCATGCTATGCCACCAAATGACTTATGTCTGGAGTCAAAGCGATACAATCAACTAGCTCTGTCTGACAGGGTTGCTTTCTGCTGTTGTTCTGGAATATGCAGCAGCCCTGGTATTATGTGCTTGTTTACTGAGAATGGCTGGTGCAAATGTATGAACTTTCAATGACTTGCCTCTGATTTTATGGGCTTTTTCCGTGCAGCCGTGCCAATATTTACTATGTTTCACATGCTCATAAATCGGTATAAATGTAAACGGAGTCGCTTGTTTCAGAGAGTTCCATGAATTCGCTGCAAGATTCCCCGTTTGAATGGACATTTGAACCTGAAAGATTTCATTATAGATGGACATCACTTTTTCTATTGCATGTATGTATCAACTATCAACAAGCAAATCTCCTAGCTTATAGATTTAGGGGAGATGCTTTTCTATCCCGGGATCAAGTGCTGGTTGAGCAGAAAAGGGCAGGTAAATCGCCGATTAGGACGTGAAAATTGAGCCGAGAGAAATCTAGGTGGGGACAACGAAAGAGTGCCGTGAGAAAATAGAGCCGAGGGCCAACCATTCGATGAACCAATTTCAGCGGTCCAAGGTAATGGGATGTCCTGTTTATCCAAAGGCTTCATATTCGAGCGGAAAGGATTTCGAAGAGTTCGACGGGCATAAACATTATGCTGGTCGCTACAAAAGGCGTGGATGTGATGGGTGAAATTATTATGACAGACCGAAGGTCGACATGGTGGAGCCTGTCCTGGAGATCACCGCCAAGAATTGTGACCATTTCCATTGTCTCAGAGGGTTCCATGAATTACCTGCAGGGTTCCTTATTTAATGGATTTTTTTAACCCTGAAAGGTTTTCTTGCAGATGTAGATCATCTTTTTCACTGCACGTATATTTCCACGAATCGACAAGCAAACCTCTTAGCTTGTAGATTGAAGGGAGACGCTTTTTCTTTTTGTGGGACCAAGTGCAGGTTAAGGGGATAAAAGCAGGTGAAGCCCCGATTAGAACATGACATAAAATGTGAAATCTGTTAAGGCGGCGATTTTCATGGATTGATGATCGAGCTGAGCAAGCCAAATTCATGTCATCCTCAATAACGACAACCAGAAAAAATCTGACGCTTCTATAATTGTCGTTGATAAGGCTGTCGTTGAGCCTTAAGAACTAGAAGTGGAAGTTTTTGAATTCTATCTTTAAGAACTGGAGGATTTGGGGGATTTTGAGCTTGAGGAAGAATCTCAGGGGAGTATGTCTTCCATGATGATGGAGAGAAAATTTAAGAGAAAAGCCCCTCCCATGTTGATCTGTAATTTAGATACAAGTGAGATTTGGGCGGAGAAATTGGTAGCGATAGAAAATGGAAAGATGGACAGAAGAACAAAATTTGATTTCATTATGACAGGCAATTGGAAAAATCAATTGATGGATCGATCATGCAAGTTCGGTTGCGATCTTTTCTTAAAGGATGAAATTTTGATTGATTCTGTAGATATGGTTACAAATCCAACAGGATTTTTTTTTATTGGATAATCCGACATTTCAAAAGCTTAAGATTGAGCTTTTATTTCTAATAAAGGGAGAATGATGCTGGATGCCTTAAGTTTGGATTTACGTCTTTTACTTGATGAATTTAGGATAGTGAAATCTGATATTTCCTTCTTTACGTAATTTGGCTAAGGATATTCACTCAGTATATAATGTATGAGTTTATAATTTCTATCATTTTAACATTTTTAGATGAGTTGATCTATATATGTACCGTAGGATGGAGTTGGTTTTTAAGGTTTAGCTAGGCTTTTGTTATATTCTCGATTCTTTTTTCTCGGTTACTTTATCTAGTAACAACTCTTAGAGAAGGGGTTGCAACTTATCAACTTGTTATGTTTTACAGGATCATGCAGTTTGCCTCTTTCTAGAAATAAAAAAACCTGAAGAGATTTCTGTCTATGCGTTTTGTGCGTGTACGCTTCGGGCATTCATGTTTGCGAGTTACAACTCAGTGCTTTTTGTTTCCACTGCATCGAAGTTGAATAAGGAAAATAAAGCTATTCGAAGCCTCGACTTCAAGCAAAGAGAAAAGGCCTCCTGTGATCAAGGGACTAATAGATGAGTCCATTACACGCAACAAATAAGAAAGAGTCTAGTTCTTGCCAACCTCAAGACTAGAAACATAGATTTTATTCCACACGTGAGAAGAATACTATAGAGCAAATAATACTCGCCAACTATTTCCCATCCTTCAATTTGAGGAAGTTGCCGACGCGTCTCCCTACGGCAAACTTTTGGAGTCGGATTTGGTATCTGTGGTAGGTCAACGAAAGGACCAAGGTAACCACCAACACGAGAAGCAGAAAGCTCAAGTAAATTGCCCCTATGCTGCCTCCTACGACCTTATCGTGTTTCTGGAATTCGATCACAAGGGTAGCGAAGTAGGCAATACCAACTAAAGCCGTTAGAATGTAAGCCGACAGAGTGCGAGGCAATAGGGGAATAGCGGTGATCCAGATTGCGATGAGGGAGGCCATGAAAACCGTACTGTTGAGGACCATGAACCAGTAGAGTTTCGGGCCAGTCAGGACAGTGTTTCCAGCTTCGTGTGGTTTTTCAACAGCAATGGCGCTGGAATTGTCAGTAACGACAATGGACTTGGCTGGATGATTTGGAGAGTTATCCCCCCAGTATCCTCCTGGAGGACTGAGTGCGGCTTGGTAAGTGGCAGTCGCAATTAAGGTGGCCACTCCAAAGACTATGTTGCGAGCGGATTCATCTCGGACGACGAACAAAAGTGTGAACCTCTCAAAGATAGTTAATTCCTTGCTTAATAACTTTGATAGAGAGAGGCCGGGAGTAGGAGGTCCTCCCACGTGTCCTCCACAGCATAACAACTTCACAATATTCTGGAAGATTTTCAGTGCCGTCTTCACATTTATTTTGATATTCTCAACCCTCCACTTTCTGATCTAGAAGAAATGCAAGGGGCAAAATGAAGTGTATATCCCTTGAATTATAACTACTGTTGTCACTAGCTTTACTATTTTGAACAAGATAACTTTCTTACAGCACTAACTTGAGGGACAAATTTTTCTTCGTTCACTTGTGTGTCATAACTTCTAAAAAACATTCATTTAAGTGCCATTACTTTTAATCAATTACTTGAATGACATGACTTAAAAAAAAATGTTCACAAAAGTGTCAGAAATTTGACAAGGTAAGGCACTCATAGTGGGTCTTTTTAAAAAGAAATTATGATACTTAAGTGATCGATTGAAAATTTATATAGAATTCAAGTGATTGAAAAAAAAAATTATATCACTCGAATGAATGCAATACGGAAGTTATGATACTCAAGTAATCCAAAAAAAAAAAGTTTACTAAACCTTATTTATTAAATGCAATCATTTTAACCCAAGTAACGAAATCCCAGATGTTTTCAAAAAGTGCCATTTAGTTATCTTACCCAAAATTATTTACGTGATAGTTAGGAATTGCCCTGTGAGTTGTAACATAGGTGAACCCACAAACATGCTAATCCGATTGACCAAGATTTTCCGCAAAAATTTAGAACTTGATCAAGTCAACTGAAAGAATTAAGAATCAATTTCATTTTGCACAAAAGTCCATTTGCAATGAAGAGAAAGACTACCTTAGACATGTGTGTTTATGTCCTTTATGCATAAGATTCAACTAATTGAAGAGTAATTTTTTTGTCCACAGGGTTGTGTTGTATTGTCCTTGTTAGCTTCCATTTCACTATCTTCTATCTTGTACAATATGTTCGATGGACATATTTCGAAAGGAGGAAAAAGATTTTACTTATCAATAGGAAAAACAGAATATTGGAAAAGGATGAATTAAGTTACTATTGTGAGAGGTAGGAGTGTATCGCGATGGAAAGAGTTGGAAGAGAAGTATTCATCCAAAACCATCCAACTTAGAGAGATCTAGAGCTTGCTAGAAACTGAGTCTTGTATGGGTCTAAAGGGAAATGATTTTAATTTTACATTTTCTTGCCACTGTCTAAACTATAAGCAAGGTGATCTTAATACCACTCCTTTCTTTCCCTTTCAATTTCCTATATCCTCCGACCAAAACAGTATTAGGCCAATCAAAATGAACTCAAATTAGAAGCATCATGAGCTTAAAATAGTTTTACCACTAGCAGCTTTTGAAATGAAACTAGGGGCTTGTTTTAATAAATCTGAAAAAACAAGCCTAGGTAATCTTAGGCGAAAATAGAAGTAAAACATTGTTTGATAGAGAGAGATGGCAAGTAGGAGTAGGAGATCTTACTATAGATCCTTCAATGCCTGACCTCTTCTCATAATCTTGCAAGATCTTCCGAGCAGTCTTACCCTGGAAGTTCTCCACATCTAAATCGACATATGCAAGCAACGCCAGTATGATCTGGAAGAAATGCAAAGGAAACAAAAAATGAAGTATGTATCAATTCAATTTCAATAACTGCTTAGTCACTAGCTTTGCTATTGTGCACAAAGTGAGTTCATGACGTGCAAGTTTGAGTAATACTAGTGATGCAACGACTGATGTCCCATGGGAACGACTTTATGAAACCTTATTTATCAAATGCAATCATTTCAACCCATGTAATGAAGCCCCAAATGTTTCAAAAAGTGCAATTTAGTCATCTTGCTCGAAATTATTACATGATAACTAGGATTTGCTGTGTGAATTTTAACATGGGCGAATTCATAAAAGTGTTAATGCGATTGACTATGATGTTTCATGAAAGTTTAGGACTTGATCAAGTCAACTGAACGGTTTCATGTTGTACATGAGTCCTTTTGCTATGAAGAGAATGATTACCATAGACGTGTGTTTATATCCTTTATGCATAAGATTTACCTAACATGGAGTAATTTTCCCATCCACAAATTGATTATTTATGATTGTGTTGCATTGTCCTCGTTAGCTTCTATTTCACTAGCTTCTATCTCATAAAGTATGTTCAATGGACTGATTTTGAAAGGAGGAAAGAGGCCTTGCTAATCAATAAGGAAAAACAAAATACTAGGAAAGGATGAATTAAAATACTTTTGTGTAAGGTAGGAGTGTCTTATGATGGAAAGAGTTGGAAGAGAAGTATTCGTACAAAACCATCCAACTTAGAGAGATCTAGAGCTCTCTAAAAACTGAGTTTTATGGGGGTCCAAGAGAAACGATTTTAATCGTACATTTTCTCACCACTGTCTAAACTGCAAAAAAGGTGATCTCTATATCACTCCTTTTCTTCCCTTCCAATTTCTCTATATCCTCCGACCAAAACAGAGTCAGGCCAATCAAAATGATTACAAATTAGAAGCATCACGAGCTTAAAAGAGTTTTACCAATAGCAGCTTTTGAAATGAAACTATGGGATTGTTTTGATAAATTTGAAAAACAAGCGCTAGCATGGTAATCTTAGGCGTTGAAAATAGAAGTAAAAATTGTTTGATAATCGCTAAAAATACATCACTGAATATCCTTAATTCTTGCCAAACATGGAAATGTGATTACTATTGATAGGTTTTAATAATATAATTGTGAAGATTCTAATTACTATTCACTACACGGATCACTAGTTTAAGTGAGTATTTTGACTATATTGAGTCTTTTAAGTCAAATGCTGATTATCTTACAAGTTTAATATCATTCAGTGTTAAATTTTATGTCCAACGCTAAATGGATTTTCATAGAGGCCCAAATGTGACTATTAAATTAAACAAAATAATAAAACGTAACCTACCTACTAATATTATCATTATCTTAATATGAGTATCTGCCTTTTTTAATTAAAAAAAAAAAAGAACTACTTCTTGATCTAATTTTTCTAACCCATCTCAATGGCATAAAAAAATTATCATACATTTTATGGAGTAATTTGAAGAGATATAAAATGATTAGAGTAATCACCAAGTAAACAAGAATGGATCCACATGCAAAAACTGGATTCAATATGAGAGTGGAGCCTACGCTCTTGTGATGTGCATCCCTCCTAATCCCTATGCTTCTCTCCATAAAAAACAAACAAACAAACAAACAAACAAGGTGACCCCGTTCAAATCTCCCCTCTTTGAATGTTTCTGACATCATGTATTTTCAACTCCTCGTATTTTATTATCATAACATTTGTTTTGGGACTAGAGATTGTCGAATTCAAGGATCAAAGAATAAAAGCACAAACAACCAAGAAATTGATGAACTATACCTCTTTTTGCGGCTCTCCAGATACAGCAATGTGCATGACAGTGTTACCATCTTGATCTTTCCAATTCAAAATTTCTGTCAAATAGACTCGTTTAAGCCATCCAAACAAAACCATGAATGCTATGAGATTGTGGTTCTTAACGGCAATGTGAACCGCAGTCTCACATTGGCTCGTTAAGTCTTCAATAGATGATTTGCAAGCGCAAAGGAATTCAGCTAGAAGCTCCATCTCATTGCCTCCCTCTTTTTCGGCAAGGTAATGCAAAGGGGTAATCCTACCTCGTCCGTAGACTTTAATCAACTCAGGTTCAAAGTTCATCAATGCCCTCACAGTTTGGTATTGTTCATGTTGCAAAGCCAAGTGCATGGGGCTATAACCCTCCGAATTCAGCTTCCGAGCAAATTCAGGCCTCAAGGTGGCCACCTCCATGGCCACTTGGGTTTTTCCAGCAGCCGCAGCAAGATGTAGAGGAGTATTTGGGAAGGGGTCCTCAGACACGCGATCTAAGATCTTTTGCTCCTCCACAATTAAGTGATGTAGCTCATCAACATCATCATTTGCTATTGCTTGATGAAGCCGAGATTCTCCAGCCTCTTTTTCTTCTTTCTCGAGCAGACCCTTGGCCATCGTGTTAATAGGGAAATGTAGGAGCAGAAGAGGGGGTTTGCTGGGTGAAAGTGGCGAACTTGCAAAATCATATATTATACAGTGCCACGGTCAAGGAATATTGAGTTAGCTAAGTCAACAAGTGTACAAGTGGGCCCAATGGTAGGTTGGGGGTGAGTGGGGCCCAACATTTCTTTGATAGCTCAGATTCTCAGGAAATCGTCAGGCTTGTAACTTTACGCTTCTCTCTTGCTTTCTCACTTTATGGTCTTTCGCTTCTTGTTGTGTTTTGTAAAGAATTGCATGACGCGATTTACCGAGAAGGAAAAACTCTACTATGTCATGGCCCGTATATTGAAGTCAAGCTGTAAAGTACTGTATGGTATACCCTTTTTTTCTAAAATCCATATCAAACATTTGATACTATGGTGCCTCGGATGAATTTTATCTAGAAACGTTTTTGATGGAATGTTATTTATATTGGGGATATGTAAGGCAGCGTGTTATATTGTGGTTTCAATTTGATGCTCATAGTCAACCTACATATTTAGACATGACATGATGTATATGTGCATGGACCGATTATATTTCGGGGCTTAATTGTAGCTAAAGCATTTTTCGAGACTTAATTTGAGCGAAATATGATTTTCGTACCTCATTGCCTAGCAAAGTGTGCCCGTGAAGTCTTCTTGACATGAGCATAAGATGAGATTGACATATGCTGGCTATGCCATATTATATTATTTATTATATGGTGTATGTCTTATAATTTGTTGGAATATATGCAATACTTGTAAAATGAGTAAACACAAAGCATACTCGTTTTTAAAGTTGCATTATTCTTAACTTGATCTCATAGGAATGGTGAATTTGTGTTCCTTTTTTTTTTTCATGTAAATAAAAAGCTAATAAAGTTGGAAGCAGAATAAATTGTGCCACTTCCCTCCCATCAACCCCTCGAAACTTTCCAAGGTAATGGAAAATCAGTCACACCTTACTTGTTATTGTTGATCCCAAACTAAAGAAGATAATTTGCAGAAATTAATCATACATTTGTGGTATTAATAGCACTGGACTAGATTTGGTAAGATCACTGCCAACTATTGTAAAAATTATATCACCCCCTCACACTTCATCTGATCTTTTTGCCTTGTACTAAACGTGGGCAAATTTAATTGGGTAGGTAAATAAGGCCTGAAAAGATTTAAACTCAGGACCCCTTACTCTAATTCTATGTTGTGTTTTGCAAGAATTGCATGACGCAAATTACCGAGAAGGAAAAACTCTACTATGTCATGGCCCGTATATTGAAGTCAAGTTGTAAAGTACTGCATAGTATACCTTTTTTTTTTTCCCTAAAATCAGGATCAAACATTTAACACTATGGTGCCTCAGATGAATTTTATCTAGAAATGTTTTTGACGGAATGTTATTTATATTGGTCATATGTAAGGCGGCATGTTATATTGTGGTTTCAATTTGATGCTCATAGTCAACCTACATATTTAGACATGACATGATGTATATGTGTATGGACCGATTATATTTTGGGGGTTAATTGTGGCTAAAGCATTTTTCGAGACTTAATTAGAGCGAAATATGATTTTCGTACCTCATCACCTGGCAAAGTGTGCTCGTGAAGTCTTCTTGACATGAGCATAAGATTTATGATATGGTGTATGTCTTATGAGCATAAGATTTATGATATGGTGTATGTGTTATGATTTGTTGGAATATATGCAATGCTTGTAAAATGAGTAAACACAAAGCACACTCGTTTTTAAAGCTGCATTATTCTTAACTTGAAAGAGGGCCCGGCCTTCCTTTATTCTGAAAAACTTCCAAACGACCATGGGGCGTCTCTCTCGCTAAAGACTCTGGGTTATCTTTCGTTGCATCGCCATCGTCTCCGACGATTTCTCCCTCCCATTTGATCGTTGCTCCAGGTCTGTTCTGTTGTTGCTTTTCTTCAAGGCATTATGGGTTATGCTCTCTTTCCGTTGCTTTGTACGCGAGACTGCGGCCGAGAACTCTAGTTGTGTTTTTATGCGAAAATAATCTCCGATTGAGGTCCATTTATTGATTTGAGCCGCCTCCTTCGATGATATTGTGGTCATATTGGTTTTAAAATCACTAAACTGAGATGCCCGCCATATGTTCGTTGAAATGCCTGAGTGAAACTCGTGTGGCAAATCTGAGGAGCGTTATAATGCTTAGCATCTGGATTGGTTGTTGTTCGGTACGGGCGTTTAAAATTCCTGTCATACCCAATGTTTGTGTAACTGAGTAAGTCATTGAAGCATGTTCACAGGATTGAAGTTTGCGTTCGCTGGTTGTGGAAGCAAGTCGAGAAAGGTCTTGAGTGAGTTTACCTGTATAACGTTTGTGTATTGGTTTTTGTAGTAAGATGTATGAGCTTAAGGTCCGAACACTCTCTGCATTGCTTATTTCGCAAATGAAGGTTTACCTTGAAGTCCATGTGGTTATTTGCTTGAATTGTGAATTGAAACTATTCTTCACTGATAGGAATTAAACCTTTTCTAGAAGCATCTGGCTTGAAATGTTGCATTAGTATCGCATGGAGAATTGTTTTCCAAGCTGCTCACCATTTGTTTGACGAAATGCATAAGTCAGATTCGCCATTGTTAGCTTGTGTTATCGATCATTTGGAAAGCAATCCATCATGTCTCGGATGATTTTTATTCAAAATTACTAACTACTTGTAGCGTTTGCTAGTCCATTTCCTGTCAACCGAGGTTTTCCTTCACTCAATGATGATCTGATTTTATCGTCTTCGAGTACTTTACCGACCACCCCTTTCTGCTATTGTATGCATTCTATGTGACTCAGTGGTGATTAGCGGTGGTTCCCAACAAGAAATATGGTTTCAAATGATTGATACGCATGATGATTTTCCGGTAGATTTCATTAGCCACATTCCAGTTTTAACGTTCTCTTCCCGCGCATATTGATACTCCTTGGTTTGTATTTGTTAAAGGTTTAGTGGTTAATGGCAGTGGAAGTGGGAATTAATGGTGGTGACCGAAGTTGATAGTTCACTGGGGTTATCTGGTGGCATAGGAACATGCCATGGTCAATTCATGTTAAATTCGGACATAATGCTCCAAATTGTTGTGCCCAAAAGTTGCTGAAAACAAGCCTGACTTTTCTGGTCGTGATTTGAGGATTTCTATGAGCCATAACTTTGCGAATTTGATGCCACTGATCACATTAGCATATACTTTTGTATGCTGAGTTCAAAGAAAAAATTCATGTTAATTTTGCAGCACTGGTTAGGAATTTGTTGGCATCATGGCTGTTAGAGCTGCATATCCCATTTACTGAGTTCCCATACCATTTGGAATTGGTCTGCATCTGAGTAGTGATAAGCCCAAAGTTGTTTCGGAGAAACCACAATTGATGAAGATGAAGTTAGATGTCTTGCCAAGGTGAAGATTTGTTGATTATGGCTCGAAGTTAATACTGATTATTTTGAAATTCGATCCATAATTGAAGCGCAAGGAAATAAAAAGGAAAAATAATTTCCTACACGACTGCTTTTTTATAGAAGATGAAGTCATGTTGACACCACAGATGGGCTCATAATTTTTTTTGCATATAAATACTCTTGTGGGGTGCATAGTGAGTGTGCTTAAAATCTGTGAAAATTTGGGAGAGAGACAGAGTATAGAGAACCATCATTTAAGAGAGTGACTGTGTAATAATATTCATTTCTTGTGATTGATTCTTATGGGTTTTGGTTTATTCTAGGATTGGAAAACACTTATGATTCTGATCTCCTCTTTACCTATTATAATGGAACCATCTTATCAATCTCTCTCCATATAATAGGCATAACGTCAAACCATTCAGATTTTATCTCTGCAATTTATTTCTTATTCAATTCATTTTTTATTTTTTACGCTTCTGCATCAGTCATAATAAATCACATCTTAAAGGTGGAGGTGGAATATGAGTCTCAAACCCATTGCCTCCAACCAACAATTAAACTGCCTTCATGACCATTGTGTAGGCATTCAGAGATTTCTCTCTAAGCCCTTCCTGCATCTATGCTCCGAGCATCCATGCACGTGAATTACGACTTGTGCTTTTCGTCTTCATGGCATTGGTTGATATTAGAACTGGGAAGATCGTGGGAACGAGATGTTTGGTAACAATGACAACTGTGAAAACTGCCTCATTGACAAAGATCGGGGCTTGGGCTTTGATGGCGAGCATCTCAACAAAACCTGGAGCAGCAGTTGCAAACTGACTTTGAGTCTTAGGGCTGGAGAGAAACGTAGGTGGGGACAAAGAAAGAGTGCTGTGGAAAAATTGAGCCCAGGGCCAACCATTCCATGAACCAATTTCGGCGGTCCAAGGTAATGGGATGTACTGTTTATCCAAAGGCTTCATATTCGAGCGGAAAGGATTTCAAGGAGTTCGACGGGTATAAGCAGTATGCTGGTTGCCACAGAAGGTGTGGATGTGATGGGTCGCGATTATTATGACAGATCAAAGGTCAACATGGTCTAGCCTGTGATGGAGATTACCACCAAGAATTTTGACCATTACCATTGTCTCAGAGAATTCCATGAATTCCCTGCAAGACGAAAGATTTTCTTGCAGCTGCAGATCATCTTTTGCACTGCACATATATTTCCAAAGATCGACAAGCAAACCTCTTGACTTGTAGCTTGAAGAGAGATGCTTTTTTAATTTCTGTGGGATCAAGTGCAGGTTAAGCGGAAAAGAGCAGGTAAAGTGCAATGTGAAATCTGTTAAGGCAGCGATTTTTGTGGATTGATGATTGAGCTGACAAGCCAGCTTCATGTTACCCTCGATAACAACAACCAAATTGCCATTGATAAGGTTGTTGTTGAGCTCATAAGCAATAATTAGAAGTTTTTGAATGCCCTTTTCAAGGAGGATTTTGAGATTGAGGAAGAATCTCAGGGTAAGCATGTCTTCCATGATGATGGAGAGATGATTCTAGAGAAAAGCTTCTCTCATGTTATCTGAATTCACATACAAATGAGATTTGGGCGGAGGAATTAAAGTGATAGAAAATGGAAGGAAGAACAGAAGAATTCACATACATGTAAAACGTTTGTGTGTTGATTTTTGTAGGAAGAAATATGAGCATAAGGTTCCAAACACTCTCTGCATTGCTTATTTCGCAAGTGAAAGTTAAGTTTGAAGTTCTTGTGGTTGTTTGATTAAATTGCATTAGTATCACATAGAGAATCATCTTCCAAGATGCTCACCATTTGTTTGATG
The DNA here is from genome assembly GCA_014182885.2 of Eucalyptus caleyi. Lineage (NCBI taxonomy): Eukaryota > Viridiplantae > Streptophyta > Magnoliopsida > Myrtales > Myrtaceae > Eucalyptus > Eucalyptus caleyi. The sequence goes on along the minus strand of CM024469.2, from coordinate 17,447,529 downwards.
AAATGCATAAGCCAGATTTGCAATTGTTAACTTGTGCTATCGATCATTTGGAAAGCAATCCATCATGTCTCAGCTGATTTTTGTTCAATAATACTAACTACTTGTGGTGTTTGCTAGTCCGTTCCCTGTCAACTGAGATTTTCTTTCACTTAATGATGATCTGATTTTATCGTCTTTGAGTACTTTACTGACCACCCCTTTCCACTATTGTGTCCATTCTATGTGACTCAGTGGTGATTAGCAGTGGTTCCTGGTGAGAAATATGGTTTCAATTGACTGATACATGTGACGATTTTCCAGTAAATTTCATTAGCCGCATTCCAGTTTTTACGTTCTCTTCCTGTGCATATCGGTACTGCTTGGTTTGTATTTGTTGAATGTTTAGTGGTTAATGGCAGTGGAAGTGAGGGTTAACGGTGGTGGCTGAAGATGATAGTTCGCTGGGGTTATCCGGTGGCATAGGAACATGCTATGGTCAATTCATGTTAAATTTGGACATAATGCTCCAAATTGATGTGCCCAAAAGTTGCTAAAAACAAGCCTGACTTTTCTGATTGTGATTTGAGGATTTCTATGAGACGTAACTTTAATGCGAATTTGAAGCCACTGATCACGTTAGCATATACTTTTTTATGCTGAGTCGAAAGAGGAAATCCATGTTAATTATGCTGTACTTGTTAGGAAGAGCTCCACATCCCATTTACTGAGTTCCCATGCTGTGTGGAATTGGTCAGCATCTGCAGTAGTGATGAGCCCAAAGTTGTTTTGGAGAAACCACAATTGATGAAGATGAAGTTAGACTTCTCGCTAAGGTGAAGATTTGTTGATTATGGCTTGAAGTTAATCCCGATTATTTTGAAATTCCATCCATAATTGAATTGCAAGGAAACTCAGGCCGTATTAGGAGGACTTTGCCAGGATTGTGGGTGATGTCAAAAGGAAAAATAATTTCCTACAAGACTGCTTTTTTGTAGAAGATGAAGTCGTGTTGACACCACATATGGGCTCATAATTTTTTTTGCATATAAATAGTCTTGTTGAGCGCATAGTTAGTGTGCTTAACATGTATGAAAATTTGGGAAGTATAGATAGCCATCATCCAAGAAAGTGGCAGTGTAATAAAACTCATTTCTTGTGATTGATTCTTATGGGTTTTTGTTTTTATTTTGGATTGGAAAACACTTATGATTCTAATCTCCTCTTTGCTAATTATAATGGAACAATCTCGTCAATCTCTCTACATATAGTAGCCTAGTAGGAACAATGTCAAACCATTCGGGTTTTATTTTTACAATTTATTTCTTGTTCAAATCATTTTTTTTTTTTTTTTAATTTTTGTACACTTCTGCATTAATCGTAATATATCACATCTTAAAGGTAGAGGTGACAATATGGGTCTCAAATCCATTGCCTTCACTCAACAATGAAACTGCGTCATGACCACTCTGTAGGCATTAAGAGACTTCTCTCTAGGCCCTTCGTGCATGTATGTTCCGGGCATGCATGTGCAAGAGCTACAAGTCATGCTTTTCATCTTCATTGCGTCGGGTCGACATTAGAACCTGGAAGATCATGGGAATGAGATGTTTGGCAGCAACGACAACTGTGAAAACTGCCTCATTGACAGAGATCGGGGCCTGAGCTATGATGGCAAGCATCTTAACAGAACTTGGAGCAGGCATCTCAACAGATCCTGGAGCAGCCATTCGGTTTGATGCGGTTGACTTTGGATGCCGTTTCGAACTGACTTCGAGTCCTAGGGCTGGAGAGATAACTAGGTGGGGACAAAGAAGTTGTGTCGTGGGAAAAGGATCTCTTGGGGTTCGAGGGGCATAAACAGTAAGCTGGTCGACACAGAAGGTGTGGATGTGATGGCTCGCGATTATTATGACAGACCAGAGGTTCCTTATTTAATGGATATTTTAAGCCCGAAAGATTTTACTGCAGATGGAGATTATCTTTTGCACTGCATGTACATTTCCAAAGATCGACAAGCAAATATCTTAGCTTGTAGATTGAAGGTAGATGCTTTTTATGGTGTCAAGTGCAGCTTGAGAGGAAAATAGCAGGTCGATTAGAACGTGGCATAAAACGTGAAGTCAGTTAAGCCGGCGTTTTTTCGTGGATTGATGATCGAGCTGAACAACCCAGCTTCATGTTATTCTCGATAACAACAACCAAAAAGCAATTGACGCTTCTCCTATAATTGCCGTTGATACGGATGTTGAGCCTCAAGAGCAAGTAAGAAGTGCAAGTTTTCGAATTCCCTCTTTAAGAGCTGGAGGAGTTGGAGGATTTTGGGCTTGAGGAAGAATCTCAGGATGAACATGTCTTTCATGACGATGGAGAGATGATTTTAGAGAAAAGCGCCTCCCATGTTATCTGAATTCAGATACAAATGAGATATAAGTGCAAAAATTTGAAGCGGCAAAAAATGGAAAGAGCAGAAGAATCAAATATCGATTTCATTATGACAGGCAATTGGAAAAATCAATTGATGGATAGATCTTGCAGTTCGGTTGGGATCTTTTCTTTAAGCAAGACATTGTGATTGATCCTGTAGATATTGTTCCAAATTCCAAGAGGATTCTAGAACATATGCTTTATTACATAATCCGACATTTCAAAAACTTGAGGTTGAGCTTTTATCTAATGAAGGAAGAATGATGCCGGATGCCTTAAACTTGGATTTACTCGTTTTATTTGATGAATTTAGGATAGTGAAATCTGATATTTCCTTCTTTACGTAAGTTGGTTTAAGATATTCACTTAGTATATAATATTGAGTTTATTGTTTCTATCATTTTAACTTTTTTTAATGAGTTGATATATTTTATTTTTTATCGGAAGATACCATAGAATCCAGTTGGTTTTTAAGGTTTAGCTAGGCTTTTGTTATATTCGCAGGTTTTTTTTTTTTCTCGGTTACTTTATCTAGTAACAATTAGAGAAAGGGTTGCAACTGTATTAACTTCTTATGTTTTATAGGATCATGCAGTTAGCCTCTTTCTAGAAATAAAAAACCTAAAGAGATTTCTATCTATGCATTTTGTGCGCATATACTTCGGGCATTCATATTTGCAAGTTGCAACTTAGTGCTTTTTATTTCCACCGCATTGAAGTTGAATTAGGAAAATAAAGCTATTTGAAGTCTTGGTTTCAAGCAAAGATAAAAGGCCTCTCGGGATCAGGGGATTAATAGATGAGTCCATTACATGCAACTGATAAAAAAGGAGTCTAGTTATTGCCAACCTCAAGACTAGAAACATAAATTACATTGCACACGGGAGAAGAATACTTTAGAGTAAATAAGACTCGCCAACCATTTCCGATCCTTCAATTCAAGGAAGTTGCCGGCGCGTCTCTCTGCGGCAACCCTTTAGTCGGTATTTGTATTGGTTGTATTTCCACGAAAAGAACAAGGGGACCGTCAACACGACAGCCAGCAAGATCGTATAAATTTCCACCATGCAGGCTCCATCGGATTTCGGGAATTCGGTCATGAGGGTACCAAAGGAGGCTTCACCGACAAATGACGTCAACAAGTAAACCATGAGAGTGTGGGGCAATAGGGGAATAGCGGTGATTCAGATTGTGATGATGGAGGTCATGAAAATCGTCATGTTAAGGGCCATCAACATGTATAATTTTGGGCCAAAATTATTCAAAAAGACTGAATTAGTAAATAATCAAAAGGTTTAAGATTAAATTGGTAAATTAAAAAATTTATAACTGAATTGAATCCGTCTAATATGTTTAAGACTTTTTTGATAATTTCTAGGAGAGTGACACTCAACAATACTGAAAGGAAAAAAAAAACAAATTATAAATCATTGGCCAAGGATTAATTAGACTTCTTCTATTAATTTAAATTAGTGTTCATACCATGTAAAATCCCTTATACCTTTTGTCTTTTAGCATATTGTATTCGAAATATCCGTCTGGCTTTGTGTAAATAAAATAAGATAAGGTAATCAAACAATCAATTATTAATTGACCTATGAATTGAAAAAAGGAATGCATGTGGAACCACATGCAAAAGCTTCCTTTTTCTCTTTCTTTTTTTCTGAATGCTCTGGAGGCCCGAGAATTATAAAAGACCAAGGACGATACGAGACTGAAATTGAGTTTTGTATGTCTACGTCATTTACAAGACAAACTACTTCTTGTATTTTCTTCTGGTTTTGGTGTTAGTCTTGCAATATGTCAGCTCCTCTTTGTATTTTTACTATGCTATTATGTATACAATGGATGTGTTACCATGTCTTTCTCCCGTTTTGGAGACACAAAAGGTAATCTACTTTGCATACTTGACCAATTAAAAGCATCTTCAGTCTTGACTACTGATTTATCTCCAAAAAGAAAGAAGTAAAATCTTGACTACAAGCGAAACTCGGGATCTAGTTTTATGGAAATGGGAGTTCCTGTTAAGACCATCTACCGGCTTTGTATTATTGATAGCAAACAAAAAGATGACATAAAGTCCTTAGGCAAAGCCAACTCGATGTTGTCTTTGCAAGCACCACAAATATATCTCTTATACTTCCTTGATCATGACGTAGATGATTTATTTCAAATTGAAATGGTAGAAATAGATTTAGTTTGGCGCACAAAAGCCGACTTATGATAGTACCTAATTACAATATAATATGTCTGTTCAAAGTTTTATTAACCTCCTTTTTTCCTTCTTTAATTTTTTTGGGGTCACTAGTAAACTTTATAGATCTTAAAAGAAGAGGAAACGGGATTTGTTTGCCGATTCTACCGGACTACTTTTTCATATTCAGCTTTCCCGCATCAAAAAAGAATTTTCTATGTTCGTGTTCACAAGCATCATGGTCTGCGCCATATGCATTTCTGAGAGAGATTCTTCAGGTCGTCGTTAGAAATCTTCCATTTCGAGGCAGATTTAATTATTTTTTTGTCTTATCATGATACTTTTTTTTTTCAGATGATGCTGGCGCAGATAAATATTAAACAAATTGTCATACTGAAATATGTGCATATATTTGGGTCGATATAAGCTCGTAACAGGCTACTTATGAATATTAAGAGAAAGCCAAATTAAAGGATTTGTGGGTAGGGAAGTTACAAATGTTAGGTCAGACAACGAATTATATATGTTCGTGGACTTGCGTGTGCATCACCTAGCTAGATTAGGTAATGTTAAGAGTTATCGCCAACCAAATTTGATTTCACTCAATTCAATTGAGCACCAAAAACTTAAGACTAGTAGAATGCTCCTTAGAATTTGAGCTATGAATCTTCTAGAAATCAAAGACAATATATTTCTGAGTGTATCGATGCGGGAGGAGGGAATGAATCAAGTGTTGCCCAAGATCGTTCAAAAACAATAACCCTGCTTGCCCTGTCCCTAAAGGCTCCAATAACCGACCCTATACAAGTACTAGCAAAGGGAAGTGGAGCTGTAGGGGCACGAACTGAGATGCTCTTATTCCATGTAATAGACATACCTATAGGGAGCCGCTACATTAATAGGCACGAGAGAGAGAAAAGACAGCTGACGGCTCGGAGCATATGGACACACTTAATCATCATTTAATTTCATGGGATATACTTGTATAATCTAATATGGCTTTACTCGCATAATAGTTATTTGGGTACTATGAGGATAATAATCTATTGTGAGTTATAAAATTCTTAAAGAAGTGGGTCTCAGAGCAATTAATAATTAATTGTAATTTAATTTTTGTGATCTAGAATAGACTGTTATTTTTATAGTACATTAAAGACTGTCACACAATCATTTTTCAACCTAATAAACACGCAGTGTGCAGTGAAAATTTATATATCATTACCACTAAAATTGGACA